>OX381709.1:40544432-41074432 GCA_947462335.1 Harmothoe impar | reverse complement strand
TATGTACTTTACATGTGAAAGAAGAAACTCATGCAAATCTTACCTCCACTAGGAAGACTAGCAGTATGACAATGTTGATGGTGTGAAGGATGCGTTCTGCCAGGACTACCGGTGGGTCGTCACTAGGGGTCTCCATCAGGGACGCATTGTCATTCTGTCGTGGTGGTACTGTAGGGGGCCCTGGATGTGAAAGATAAAATAATGATTAAACAATACATTTTAGAAAGAAAAACATAGGTTGTACTGAATTAACCTGGGGCGGGCTATTTTCGAGGGGGTACTTTGATTTGACATATTGGGCCTCTTCGGGTACTTCTCATGATGGCTAATCATTATGTTCAAGATTACTGTATTCCCTAATTTATATAATTTTGAAACAAAGATTTACTGTCTCCCCACAGAGACTAGCGGACCACTGCAAGCATAACAAAGCATAAAAGTGTTATGACCCTGCATACCGTTGCAGTTGCTTTATGGGAACACACAAATGTTAAAAGATAATGTAGACTATTCCTACCCTAAGGCCAGATAGGAGGTGGGGATCCATGCAGGCTATGTGCTATAAGGCTGAAGGTCTAGACTGTGGTGCTAAGTGTGATGATTTACAGCTCTCTGTAAATTCCTTGTGCTCACCCATTTTAAGCCAAATGTCCCTCAGCTATTCTCACACAGGACGTCCAGGAAGAGAAGGATTTGTCTGAAAAGGCTCACCCACCTGAAACATTCTTTTTCTAACAATGCAGCTTTTACTAGCCCTTATATAGATTCATACCTGTAGATGTCAGAGTACGTGCAACATGTACCTGTGGGCCTGCATGTATATTATATCCGTACCACACTACATGCACATGTATAAACTACATTGTATATCGATCTATGGTATACCAGTACATGTATTGAGACATGTTCCCATTCTTCGCTAAACATCTACAAGGTAATGAACTTTAATACATCTAGTATTTGTACAGCCCCAAATTTAGTAAAAATCATAATCATATAATCTTCGGGAAAACTTAGTGAAATGTCAACAATTAATTACAAAACATATTTGTAGTCATATTAGGTTATGCCTGAAACCTCACAGCAATCTCACCATAACATTTGCGGTGCTTAGAATATATTAGTCCCATTCCCCCCAATGCATTTATTAAGCCCTCAACCATAGGACTACTGGTGGAAGTCAGAGCCACCTGAATTACCTGAACCAGAGGCAGGGTTACCATGGCAACGGACAGGTCAATATTTGTGCCCATTACGAGGAACCCTACCCCCACCTCGACCCACCCCTCGACCACCCACCTACCCCCACCACATACGCCTGGCACGCGACACATGGTGAGAATAGACTACTTGGAACGGGGATCTGCCTTCCTTGGTCTAATCAGGTGTGTTCACAAGGTCTGCAAACATAGAGGGATCTATAATATGTCCTCAGGTATTAAGTGCCAAAAGGTGCCTTCTGGTCCCGGCTACTGGTGTTAGGTGTGTCAATGTGGCATGGGTGAGACGCTAATGCAACACATGCATTTCAATGGCTGTCCACTTCAACTGCGAATGGGAAAATTCTTTAAACTGAAAACTGGAAATTAATTTAAACACTAATGACGTGGCCTGACAATGATAATATTATTCAAGCCAATTATGTACATATGGAGTATCCATTGACTTTTCTAACTATAGAGGGTAGTTTCATTAATAACCATTAGACAAGTGGCCAATTTATAGACACGATTTCCCCTTTGATATTTAATATTTGCAATTATGACTCATCCATTGATAAAATGAAACAAACAGAGGGAGACAGCCACGTGCTTACTCACCAGAAATACACAAACATTTCAGAAATAGGGGATGGTCGGGGAAATTGACCCCAATATGAATCATTGATATGTATGAATGCAATCCTTTGAATGTTCATCCAATGTGGTTGCTATTCATTAGCTAAATAGTTATGCACACTGATGCTGAAAGGGGTTGAATATTTAGTCAGGCTATACATGTATATGTAGTTACTCATGCATGTACAGGGTTCTATAAGTACCAATGGCCATGCATTAGTGACAGATGCTTCAGTCTGTTGGGATCGATATGATTAACGCAGGGATTACATCATAGCCTCTTCTATTCCATCGACCCCACACACCTGTCCCAGCTTTAGGAGGGTGGAGATTACGTGGAGGACTGGTGTGTTAGGCTAGATAGTCTCAAAATTGCAAGATAGTCTCAAAATACTATGGTTTTGTGACAACCTTGCAACCCTCAGGCTAGATAGTCTCAAAATTGCGAGATAGTCTCAAAACACACGTCAGGCTAGATAGTCTCAAAATTTTGAGAGTATCTTGCAACCCCTCAGGCTAGATAGTCTCAAAATTGCAAGATAGTCTCAAAATACTATAGTTTTGTTAGTATCTTGCAACCCTCAGGCTAGATAGTCTCAAAATTGCAAGATAGTCTCAAAATACTATAGTTTTGTTAGTATCTTGCAACCCTCAGGCTAGATAGTCTCAAAATTGCAAGATAGTCTCAAAATACTATAGTTTTGTTAGCATCTTGCAACCCTCAGGCTAGATAGTCTCAAAATTGCAAGATTGTCTCAAAATACTATAGTTTTGAGACAATGTAGCCTGAGGGTTGCAAAATCTCGGAGTTTTGAGACTATGTGTCCGGCTTATGAGATTATCTCACAATTTTGAGACCACCTAGCCTGTAGGTTGTGAGATACTAACAAAGCTCTGGTATTTTGAGGCTATTTTATAGTTTTGAGACTATCTAGCTTGATGGTTGCGAGATACTAACAAAACTTTTGTAATTTGAGACTATCTAGCCTGATGGTTTCGAGATACTAACAAAACTATAGTATTTTGAGACTATCTAGCCTGAGGGCTGCGAAATACTAACAAAACTATAGTATTTTGAGACTATCTAGCCTGATGGTTGCGAGATACTAACAAAACTATTGCATTCTGAGACTATCTAGCCTGATGGTTGTGAGATACTAACAAAAACTATAGTATTTTGAGACTATCTAGCCTGAGGGTTGCGAGATACTAACAAAACTATTGTATTTTGAGACTATCTAGTCTGAGGGTTGCAAGATATTCTCAAAATGTTATTATCTCACAGTTTTGAGACTATCTGTCAGGCTTTTGAGATTATCTCACAATTTTGAGACTATCTAGCCTGAGGGGTGCAAGATACTAACAAAACTATAGGTTTTTGAGACTATCTTGCAGTTTTGAGACTATCTAGCCTGAGGGTTGAAAGATACTAACAAAACTATAATATTTTGAGACTATCTCGCAATTTTGAGACTATCTAGCCTGACAGTTGCAAGATAGTCTCAAATTTTGAGACTATCTTGCAGCCTTTTGAGACTATCTCGCAATTTTGAGACTATCTAGCCTGAGGGTAGCAAGATACTAACAAAACTATGGTATTTTGAGACTATCTCGCAGTTTTGAGACTATCTAGCCTAACACTGGTGTGATGTGGGATCAGTTGGACTCTGGTTGAGCTATGGCCTGAAGTGACCACTGCCCACGCAGAACTATACTTTGATGGCTGATAGGGCATCATTTCTAGTAGACTTGAGACTGGGTCGTATTGAATAATTTAAATGTGAGGTAAAGGGCTTGATAGTTGTCCACATATAAAAGACTACTTCTTCGTTTATTTGAAGTTACATCCCTAAACATTACATACTTTAGATCTTCTTGATATTGATCCTGCAGGATGTTAGCCAAGACCATACTTCTCTTCCTACCAATCATATTCATACTAATTATCAATATTTTTCTTCAAATTTACTCTCATTGGCCAATTAGGTCAATAGGTGGAATAAAAACGTTCATGGTAAAACGTGCACGATTTCATTCTTTTCATGGAAAATACACTGCATGTAAAAAAACAATAGCTGCTATGGGAACCATGATATTCCCTTCCAGAGCTATTACTTCCCATGGATAACATACTTTTGTCCCCCAATCCCTAAATAATATGTTTTTACAGTATTTACAGTATTTTGAACATCTTTAGCTAGAATCCCGAATTTGGTCAGAATCGGATATAGCAACTTTAAACAGGTACAATGCCTCTTTGAACTTTTGAACCTAGAGGCAGGTCAAACACTTAACAGTATCCTGGCACTGTCAGTTAGTGGGATGTGATGGTACGGGGGGGGGGGGGGTTAGTTGCCGTGACTATAATTATGTTCTCATGACGTAAAGTCATAATATAGCTTCACAGGTTCTGTAGTGGCATAAACCCCTTAGGGTCTGCCTCCACGTACAGGACCGAAATGACACAGAACAACAGGTGTATATGGACATTATACCCCCTGGAGGCTGTGCTGGTCAGTGTAGCATATACATGCACTAAGGTCAGCTATATGTCACAGATGTATTTACATACATATTGTGGGGGACAAGCCTTGAAGGCAGAGACAAACACACCAGAACCTACTGAGGTTGTGCATACAGGGCATTGTGTCATTATGCCCTCGTTTCCATTGACGATTCACACTTCCCTTTAATACGACTCTTTAATAGTGTCAATATAATCTAATATAGCATCCTTTCCTAAACAGTAGCAGCCAATTTTATTATAATTCATATTCAGGTCGATTCATGTATCATGTCATGTTTAATAAAATCAACAAAATGGTTACACGACAAGGCTGACTGCAAAAAGTTTTTTATTTTTATTTTTTATTTTTCTATTAATCTTCATTGCATTACACCATGATCCTCCAGATTAGAATTTTTCCGTACCAAGCACATATGGTCATTTTGAACAGTCTTAAAACACGTGAGGAGTGTTGTATCCTTCCTTGGGGGGGGAGTTTAGTGGTTACAATTTTGACTGTCGTTTTCATGTGAAGTGGAACATTATAAAGTGACGGTAATTTTTGGCTGCCAATTCCTATGACAGACTGTCAACAGCTTATCCTCGATGGAAATGTACAAATGGGATGGAAGGTTGGAATTAAGCCGCGCATATTTATATTGTGCCAAGAGATCATACCTCTATATCATCACATCTCCGCTGAGGATTGCCTTCCTGAGTCCTTTCAGGTTTGTACCGAACCAGTTTTTGATTTTAGCCTTGAATTGGATCTTGGTCTCAGCATCTTGTATGTGAGATGGGAGTGAATTCCAGAGCTTACCTCCAGTGTAGGCTGGGCCTTTCTTATAAAAAGAGTACTTGGGTCTTTTGAGAGTGAAATTGTTTTTGTGATCATTTCTGGTTCGCGCACATTGTTTTCTCTGGGGGAGTTTCTTTGCCTTTCTGTACATGAGAAAGCAAGAAGCTCTTTCCTTCTGAGGGCTTGGGTGGGTACTTCACACAGTTTATGAAGATTAAGTACTGACTCATCCCATACTCTGACATTAAGTATGGTTCTTAAAAACCTGTTTTGGACCTTTTGTATGTCAGCCTTGTCACTCTCCGTGCAAAATTTGAAGAGGAAGGAACAATAATCAAATTTGGGCATAACAGCTTGCTTAAATACATGGATGGACATGTCTGTATTCATGTTGTCCCGTATACAGGCAAATTTGAAAGAGAGGAAGTTTGTTTCTTTCAGGCATTTGGCTGCCTGTTTTTTCATAGACATGGGTCTGTCAAGGTCTGCGCCCAGATACGTGAAATGGTCAACTAGTTTGAGTGGTATACCTTTAATGATAGGGGTGTTTTCGGGTCAGTCTGGGTATTTGTAGTGCAAGCAGAACCAAGAGAACTTGGTCTTCTCATTATTAATGGTGAGACCAATTTTGTCACATTCTAGCACTATCTTATCCAGATCCAGCTGAAGGATGTCGAGGGCGATTTGTGGGTTCTTATGTGTTGCATATACAGCAATGTCGTCTGCATATAGTTTGAAAACAGTTCTTTTTTTGTTCCCTATGCTAAATAAATATATATCATTACCTACGTTGGATTTATGAAATGCATATTTCTCACATCTATAGTCACGTAGTAATATAATACTAGTAGATGTCCCGTGGAGTGGGGGTGGGGGAGGGGGTTGAGAGGGGAGGGGGGGGGGATCCCGGTGGGTGCAAGTGTGAGTCGGTAGGAATTAATATAGCTACCATGACAACAGATAATGAGGAGTGAGTATTTAGTAGGACTGATTAATTATGCCAGATTTATGGTCCCTATGTGTACCAGGCCTATTGTGGTGCATATTATTCTACTGCACATACTACAATGCATTGTTAATGGGGTACCTGTTGTCTAACAAGTTATGGTGCCGATGCTTCGATGGACACCTAGGCTAAATGTGCATATTCTTGTTATGCCAATGATTCAAAAATGCCTAATTGCCTTTTAGCAATTTCCGCACATCGGAAAAATGCTGAAAAATGTAACATGATATGCCAGGCCATGGCACCCTGCCAGGATGAATAAAAGAAATTCAAATCAAATCAAGTTAGGGGTAACAGTGACTACACTGAGATGTTGCTGTTGTTCCCTGTAGATCTTCTCAATTCGGAGAAAAGTAGAAATAGGTATGGTTATCGGTGAGATCACCTGCAGCTCAGAGGAGGATGACCTATAGAGGGGGAGGAGGATGTCACACAGGAGTCTCACTGACGTCACCTATAGATGATCAGAAGGAGTGGCAATGCACTCTTTGCCATTTTGCAGAAAAAAGGCCCCATTCATGATACAGGCCCTAGCATTTCTGCTGATGCCATCTGAAAACAGATAATAGAGGGTAAGGGTGGGATAGGTTTATGAATGGTGGGAGGCCCGGCCCTATAACACAACTCTAAGGGTGTCTCTCTGAGAGATACCGGGGGCCTGGGGCTAATTCAGACCCAGAATTAAGCATTCCGCCATGTCAATAGCAAGGAGTGCATGGGCAGATGAACTTGAGCCAGCGTTTAGCACGTCTAAGCTGAATAAAATACCCATGCAATATACTCACTTTATCCTATAAAATGCACTATATAGAAGGACCTGTTTGGTCCTTTTAGCTGACCTGCTTGTGTACTATACAATGTCATGTACCTCTTGTGCACCCCTTGAAACTAGTTGTTGGATCAAAATAAAATAAGCTCTTCAAATCAAATCGAATGAGATGATGGGTATTTCACCAGATTTCACACGGCGATGCCTTTGTTTTTTAGGCAATCTCCTGGATTAAGTCGCTATTCAGAGGGCCAGAATGATTAAGTCGCTATGACCAGACAGCTAAATATGGGAAGGCACAGGTTAGGAGGAAAAAGTGGAATGTGTAGGAGGGAAACGGAAGGGGCTGCCATAGCGACCTAATCCGTTTGGGGTACCCAATAGCGACCTAATCCGTTTGGGGTGCCCAATAGCGACCTAATCTGTAGGGGGTGCCTCCCTGCATTAGCTAACACACTTCCCTCCTCCCTCCTATTGAATGGTTGTTTTTTACTGAATAAGGGTATCCCTCCCTGCATTAGCTAACACACTTCCCTCCTCCCTCCTATTGAATGGTTGTCTTTTACTGAATAAGGGTATCCCTCCCTGTATTAGCTATCACATTCACCCTCCTCCCTCCTATTGAAGCGAATGCAGGGAGTGAGACCCTTATTCAATAAAAGACAACCATTCAGTAGGAGGGAGGAGGGAAGTGTGTTAGCTAATGCAGGGAGGGATACCCTTATTCAGTAAAAGACAACAATTCAGTAGGAGGGAGGAGGGAAGTGTGTTAGCTAATGCAGGGAGGGATACCCTTATTCAGTAAAAGACAACCATTCAGTAGGAGGGAGGAGGGAAGTGACTTAATCCTTCTAACCTTTAATATAAATCAAATGATGGCCATATAGCGACTTAATCCCTCTAGGCTACAACATTGAATGGGATACAGTCCCATAGCGACTTAATCCTTCTAGCCTTTAATATAAATCAAATGATGGCCATATAGCGACTTTATCCCTTTAGGCTACAACATTGAATGGGATACAGTCCTATAGCGACTTAATCCTTCTGGCTTTAACATAAATTAAATGATGGCCACATAGCGACTTAATACTTCTAGGCTACAAGAAATGAATAGCATATATTTCCATAGCGACTTAATCCTTCTAGCCTTTAATATAAATCAAATGATGGCCATATAGCAACTTAATCCCTCTAGGCTACAACATTGAATGGGATACAGTCCCATAGCGACTTAATCCTTCTGGCTTTAACATAAATCAAATGATGGCCATAATATAGCGACTTAATACTTCTAGGCTACAAGAAATGAATAGCATATATTTCCATAGCGACTTAATCCTTCTAGCCTTTAATATAAATCAAATGATGGCCATATAGCAACTTAATCCCTCTAGGCTACAACATTGAATGGGATACAGTCCCATAGCGACTTAATCCTTCTAGCCTTTAATATAAATCAAATGATGGCCATAAAGCGACTTAATACTTCTAGGCTACAAGAAATGAATAGCATATATTTCCATAGCGACTTAATCCTTCTATAGCCTACAAATAAATAGGAAAACTTCCCATACAGTTTAAATGAAGTCAAATGAATACCACATAGCGACCTAAACCTACAGACATTTTCTATGAATAAGGCTGCGCCACCTACCTTCTATTTCCCCCAAAAATCCAAGCCCCAATTTTTTTAGATAGGCCCCTTCAAAGAAACCCTCTTTCCCGGGGAAACTTCCCCTTGTAATGAATAATTTAACTTGATAAAAATTACAACTTTCCCTTATATATACTCCTGCTTTAGGTCGCTCCAGTTTAAGTCGCTATTTTAAAGTCTATCCTATAGCATAGAAGCTAAGATAAAATTGTGTTACATGCATTTTTTTTTTTTGGGGGGGGGGAGGGTTTCTGAGGGTGTTGGGCCCCTTATATATACTCCTGCTTTAGGTCACTCCAGTTTAAGTTGCTATTTTAAATTCTATTCTATAGCATAGAAGCTAAGTTAAAATTGTAAATTTTTTAAACTATATGGATCAACAAGTGCTGAAGGTTTAAGTCGCTACATGTTTTAAAAGAGTTTCCTCTTCTTTTATCATAAATCCAGTTTTATATGTTATTTACATAGCGACTTAAACATAGATATGGCCGTTTTTTATTTCAACATTGGTGAAATCGAGGGAAGTGGTTGTATAAGTTGAAAACAAGATGTTTTAAAGTTATAATATAAACTAACAGCAACGTGCAGTTAACCAGGTAGAGTATTACCTCAATGTTCCACTCTTTCCTGCACACATCTCTGCAAAGTTGGAATTATGAATTATGGTGCACAAACACTAGGATATGTGCAGGGGTAGACTGCACCCGATTTGAAACTTTAATGGGTCTACCAAACGTAATCTAAAATTGTCATGAATTTTAGTCACGCTTCCTTGAATATCCACTTGTTCTACATTGCCCATCCGGGCTAATAAAAAGCTGAGGAAAATAAGATAGTAATAGATACAAGGAAAAGTATAAAATCTAAGCCCCCCCTCCCCCCAAATACTATAACATTGTATTGACATTAGAATCCAACAAGCACACAGATCACATTTATATCCACAGTGAGACATTACCATATATATCGGAAAACTGTCTTATATATCTTGACTTGGTCCAAAGCCAGCATTTCAGTACGCGGGGCCTGTACCCCTTGAACATCGCGGCCCCGCTGCCAATCGCTTTCCCTTTCTTTTGGCAATATACATCCTGTGACACAAATATCGAGGTACTTGAGTAATTCAACCTGTCAGGTTGTTTTGGATGAACTTCCTTTAATCTGCACCAATTGTACATATAGGCCTGCACAGATACATATATACTGTCTTCCCCCATATACAGGAAAGCAGTCCATGTGTTGGCAAGAAGCCAGCGTTCCTCTGCACTGAAGCCAAACTCTCAGAGCCCCCTTTCGGGACGCCCTTGTACATGTTCTGCCCAATTTCCCGCCCTAAGCGCGGGTGGAAGTTGGAACCAGTGTCTGTGAAGAGGCTGTGACGTTGTGATGCGGGTTCCCTCAGTATGCTCACCAAGGCCAAGGCCTTTGAAAAGCCTTCGCAGCTTTGTGGGATAAGAAGAGTTCAGCTAATTCACCCTCTGCTAAGGTGTTTCTCTTCTAAGCCCCATACCGTCGCGTTTACACCCACTTTCCTTAAATCATTTGGTGATGCTTATTAAGGACCATTTACCCCCGGCGTTTATTATTAAATACAGGCGCTTGCATATAAAAAACGGCGCTTAAATGTGATGGTATAATATATGATTGCAGCCGTTCCTATTCATTCTTATTCTTACTGATGTTTGAATAGAGCAAGTTGATTAATCAAGTAAACGACCAAGGAAACCAAAGTGGATTAATTTCTCATATAGATGCTGTGAATGCGCAACCATACGAGGGTCGCAATGTGATGGGTGGTACTTGGTCTTCTCTTCCCAATTCGCCAACATGTAAAAATGCATCTGGGAAAAGGCACTCATAACAAAGAGACAAATCTCTTTGTTGTTAAAGAAAGAAGGCACGACTAACAATACACGTCACACATAATCATAATTGTTATTGATACCATTTCTTCTATCGAAATACCATTTCTTCTATCGAAATCACCTATTGAATCCATGATCTAGCTTGTCCCACTGACTCTTCAGACATCTGCATAGATCTACATGTAAATTAGGTCTATTTTGGGGAGGTGGATGTCATGACTATCTTTTTCTAACACAGAGCCTACTGTAGTCCCTCATCCATACATTACCTGAAGTATGGGGTAATTATCAATTACTTCACTAATTACTATAGGCCAGGAGAGTTCACTATGAACAGGGCAATTCAAGGGCATGACCAACCCCAAGAACTGGGGCAAATGATTTGGGATCGTGAGCAAACTGACTAAGCCTATACATGATATGCGTTTGTACATGTATATCCATGGAGGAAAGAGACGGAACTACTGCAAAGATAACACTAGGGATGTATTGGCTATCTACTGCTTTAGGTCGCCCACCAATTAAAAAATACATTTTTGATATATATTTTTAAGTTGAATGTAAAAACTGGAATCTATTTCGTTAATGTCTTGCGATACATTAACGAAATAAAGGGAACATTTGAATCATAACTGGATTGACATATATCAATGTTCCCTTTACTGTCACACTTGACAAGTTTTAGCCCCACCAACAAACCAAAAAGGATTAGGTCGCACAACAACATTCCTCATTGTGGAATAGGTCGCACATTAACATTTTACTGTAGCGCACACTGGTGTGAGCTCTATAACTGGGACTTATGCAAGACTACCTCTGCACTCACCAGGCCGGGGCAAGTCTACACGCCCCCCCCCCCCCCGCCTGAGTGGTGACCGGCCTTCACCAGTCACACCGGCAGTAGGCAGCGCAGGACGCACTGTATTTTTTTTTGAATCCCCCAAAAATTCCACACCCCTATTTCTATATCTCTTTTCCCCATAAGGAAACCCTTTCCCCCGGGGGTCCTTTCCCCCAGAATGATTTTAGTTTGAAGGGTAGGCTTTCCTATATAACAGTACCGCTTTAGGTCGCACAAAAGTGAGAAAGTTTTGATCCCCCCAAAAAGGATTAGGTCGCACATCAACATGTTACCTTGAATCCCCCAAAAATTCCACACCCCTATTTCTATATCTCTTTTCCCCATAAGGAAACCCTTTCCCCCGGGGGTCCTTTCCCCCAGAATGATTTTAGTTTGAAGGGTAGGCTTTCCTATATAACAGTACCGCTTTAGGTCGCATAAAAGTGAGAAAGTTTTGATCCCCCCAAAAAGGATTAGGTCGCACATCAGCATGTTACCTTGAATCCCCCAAAAATTCCACACCCCTATTTCTATATCTCTTTTCCCCATAAGGAAACCCTTTCCCCCGGGGGTCCTTTCCCCCAGAATGATTTTAGTTTGAAGGGTAGGCTTTCCTATATAACAGTACCGCTTTAGGTCGCATAAAAGTGAGAAAGTTTTGATCCCCCCAAAAAGGATTAGGTCGCACATCAACATTTTACCTTGAATCCCCCAAAATTCCGAGCCCCTATTTTCTATATTTCTTTTCCCCCTAAGGAAACCCTTTCCCCCGGGGGTCCTTTCCCCCAGAATGAGTTTAGTTTGAAGGGTAGGCTTTCCTATATAACAGTACCGCTTTAGGTCGCACAAAAGTGAAAAAGTTTTGATCCCCCCCAAATGGATTAGGTCGCATTGTGCGACCTATACCCTTTGCCCATTTCAGCTTTCACTTTTTACATGCAACTTGTGTGCGACCTAATCCGGTAGATAGCCGATGTATTAGTATATAAAAGGTATCAATAGATAGGTACACCCCAACAAGTTAAAGATAACTTAGGTGTGTACTGGAAATTAGGGTCGTAGCTTGGCACTTGCTTTAAAGTATATGAATGCTTGGGTGAAAACGCACCAGCGTTAAAAATGCCATTTTGCAAACTGATATAAGATATGTACAGGGAATACTGTAAATGAACTTTAGGGGAAAACTGTTTCTAATCCTTTTGATGAATCCTTTCCCATGATAATAAGTAGAATATAGTCTATCTATAGCATCTATAGCCGACTATCCACGTTTTTTTTCCTTTTGAGCTAACCTCGAAGTACATAATATATGCATGGAAATGTACTTTACGACTTCATCAGTTTTTACCACATAAAACCACTTTAATGACTAGGTGCGTTTACATTGCCTTCCATATGAAGTCATTGATAACATTTTCCCACAGGCTCCCACCCCTTATTCACGGGTCGCACTCTCTAATTACTTTCCTAGGGCAAGTGCTATACCATCTATACACGTCAGAGAATAAATCATTAAACAGGCACAGGTGTAGCCTAGGTGGTTTAAGGCGAGGGGGGGGGGCAAAGGTGATAAACCCTCTGGGAGGCCTATAATTTTACAGTTATATGTGTGTCCCATAGTTCCAAGGCATTCAAATATGTTCCCCACTTGTCGTACATTTTATGTTCATGGGAAATAACATAAAATGATAGGAGCCTGTTAAACACAACATGCGCCTATCCATACCTCTAAAAACGTTTCTCCTTTATTGGTATGTCTTTGCCGTTATACCACAACCATGCATATAATATTGCAAACCTAATAGGATTGGACGGTAATTGAATGAACAGTTGGTTAATCCGATATCAAAACATGTTGTAGTGGCATACAATAATATTCCAGGTTAAAGAGATTATAATATGTATAATAAGACAGCAGCCAGCTTTGTTTATTTGACTGTATTTATGTCCCTAGCTCCATGACGGCAATTACGACAGTATAGGGATTATTATGATACTAAAATAATTACTGTACCCAATAGAATAAAGGTTTGATTCACATGTACTAATGTATTACATAGAGATATAGTGTTTACGCCCTCAATTAGGATGCTAAATAAGCGCCTGTCTTGTAATATTGGGACCAGCTAAGTATACATTGATGCATGGATGTAAGGCTTCATAACACTTTCTATCCTGCATACCACGAAACCTGAAGATTTGGAGTCTTAGAACATCCAATATTCTAAGGAATGGTTTCTATCTTAAGGTGGGGATAAAGAAGAGAGAAGCTAACGCCTACTTTGAGTGGAAGAGAAAGGAGGAGACCCGAGAGAGGTTTATTCGGCCCCACCTATCATAAGTAGGGGTAAGGCATGTGGCTGAAGTAGGCTTCAAGTCCCAGAGAGGGATCCAAACAAGCATCTGCCCCAGGGATCAAAGACCATAGTGATCCTCTACCCCCTGCTGTCGGAGCACCCTTCCCATGGATGTATGGGACAGGGGGTGTGGGCAGGGACAACCCAGCTTTTGTTTGCCTAAACTCTTACAAATCCAGTCACCGTTCTAAGCAGTATCTCACAATTGCACGTTTCAACCTTCAACAAAAAGGGAATTGCCCCCATGGTCTATAGGAAAACCAATATCTGGTCAGACAGAAGAATGTCTGCTTGTTGTATACACACTGTAAAAAATAGATGTACTTTTTACAGATTCACTCTGTAAAATTGAACGCTGATTCACCGTTATTTGAAATACAATGAAGCACCGTAAATATCAGCCATATCACAGTGGATCCTTGTTAAATGCTAACCTGGTTTGGATTACAATGATTCAACGTAAATTCATCTTCTAATGTCAAATCCCAGAGGGAGCCACATATAGTGGATCTTGCCATAGATAAGTGGCCTGGTTTGTAAGAAGATTTTTCTGGAGAGTGTGAGCCCTTGAAGTGGAGTTTGCATGTTGAAATAATGGTAATTTTCAATTAATCTATATGTTTGACAATTTAACAATTTAATCTTGTGATAGGTTTGACAAAATACCATGATCACTTGATAATATCCAGAAGAAAGTAGCTGTCTGGATCTATACACCTATTTTGTGGTAATATACTATGCTTATATCCTCACCTCTGGAAACTCTGCCTTGTATCAATCCTATAGAGTAAAACCTCTTGTATATGCCAGGGCAAGTCAGATTGTCAGTGGTGCGTATAGGATAAGGACAAAGTCAAAGTATGGCTTATCCGTAAGTTTTTAGATGTATGCTACAGTAACTAAAGTCACCATAATCAGACTCCCTGTGAGGCTTATCGAATATTCTCTGTATATTTGAATACTGTGAATCTATTAATGCTGATTTAACGTAAAATTAACGGTGATTCAACGTAAAATGAACAGTGATTCTGTGTAAAATGAACAGTGATTCTGCGTAAAATTAACGGTGACCGTCACCGTTAAAAAAACAGTGAAAGTTATGTCCCAAAAGTTGCCGGTGATTCAACGTCATTTTGACGACATTTTTTTTACAGTGTATATGACTGGATGGCTAAGAAGCTGAATGCACAGGGTGGCTCTCTGAGTTGATATATAAATAGGATTGTAATTGGTAGGTTTATGTGGTACTGCCACCAGGGGTCTGGGTGAGCCCTGGGGGCAGGTGACGTCCGCCAGGTGGGGTGACCCAGTAACTGGACACACGGGTGTACAGGAGCGTGTTGGGTGTCAGTTCATGAGCATTTCTTATACATTGGTATCACTAAAGTAGGGGAGATTTGGGCACTCGCGTATCAGCATTACATGATCCGCTGAACATCGTTTTACTTTACACATGTCAAAGTGTTCACTGGTCTTTAGTTCTGTTTCCCAACATCATTCTTGTATGTCACACTGATACTGTCAGTATATTGGTCATACTTTAAAGCTTATGTCAAGACACAGGGCACATGTCCCACAGGGGATTATTAACAATATACGAATCCCTGAGAGGGGAGCACGCCTAACAGTTCTGTGGTGAGTTGACATAAACTCCAGGGTTATTTTATCTGTCCGCTATAAATTAGTTAGATGATCACTCCTAATGACACTTTGAATGGGTTGTGTAAATAGTGTGATATGATGGTATCTATTTCAACACGATAGCATAATATAACTATATGTGACCCAACAAGCAAAAAGACCCATCCGCGGGGGATTTTTAGTACTGGCTTTGGCCACCAGGGGGCACCAGAAGGTCTAGAGAGAGCATAATTCAAGTAAAAATGCTCTAGGCTAATTTTTTGTGTAGAATTCAATAGACTTATTATAATTGTTCAATCTTTATTACAAACATTCCATATTTGGAATGCAAAAAGAATGTTTTCTATGGAAAATTAGCATATATAAGACATTTTTTGGTTGCCATGGAAACCATTCCATTACACAAAATGGGAGATAATTGTCCCGGTTTCTTAAGTATCACATCAATTACTCAAAACTGAAAACAGACTGTAAAAATTCCTTCTAGAACCAAATTTAGACAAAAAAAATACCATTTTATTTGGTTATTTATCAAATAAACTGATTTTTTATAATTATCGCTATTTATTATGGGATGCAATGCTTTTAGAGCTTATTTACCATTTTAAGTTATTGATATGCACCAATCTTTGAAAATCAATTCCCACAAAACTACCAGGAAATTTTTAACTCATGATATCTCATTTTAAAGGGTATGACACCAACTTTAAATACTAATTCCTCCCCGGATGGGTCTTTTCTCTAGCCTGGTCACATATGGAGTACTACCCCAAGTCCATGTAACTTGATGTCATCAAGGAGTGGTCATTAATTAACAGAGACAAGATGGGGGTTCACCCCTTTCATTAGAAAGAATACCCTGTGCTTAGGGAGTAGCCAATGATTGATAACCGGCAACCCCTTTGAACTATATACTAACGCGCAGGCTTTTTGCCTTTTTACTATAATTTCTGAAAATGTTTAATTGTTTTTGCTTTTTTTTTACGCTCCCCTCGCATCGCCCCATGTAATTGATAAATCACCACTCCCATAACATTGACTAGTTCAAAAAAGGGGTCGGCAGATTTTGACTTCTCACAAGCGAGGAAGGGGGAGGGGTGAACAATCCACCACACTCTGTTGTTGGATAATGACCACTCCGTTACTACAGTTCATAACCTAGGTTCCCATTATCATTCAACTGTATACAATAGGCGGACGATATATAGACAAAGGGATTTTTTTTGTCATGGTGTAAATACCGTATTTCCCCGTGTATAAGCCCAGGCTGATACAACCACTAAGTGGAAAACTGACCAGGCTTATACACGGGGCAGGCGTATACACGGGGCAGGCTTATATTTTCTAAACCTGACAAAACACACTTGTTACCTTCTCATAATTTCTAGAATCATCTACTATTTATATCAATATATCTAGCAATTTCTTTACAAATTCAAGCGTATTTCTCTTGTAGAGAGTGATAAGGATAGATGGGGGTTTCAGGGCCGAAAGAATTATGTCAATACTCTAAGTAGAATTGGAGTTATGGCCTGAAATATGAATTTCATTGAATACACATTGCTACCCCCGGGCTTATACTCGGGGCCCGGCTTATACAACACTACATCAGCTTTTGCCCAGGCTTATACACGGGGCAGGCTTAAACACGGGCCCTGGCTTATACACGGGGAAATACGGTACATGTAGCGCATACAAAAGTGGGACTAACCTCGTATGACTTTGACGTCGATCAGGAGTAACGTTCCAAGTAAGGGGATCTGCAAGAAGACAATGATGACCACTGCCATCTGCACTCCCACCGAGTTCAACAACAAGTCCATCTTTCGCCGGGTCCTGAAAATAACGAAGAATTTACATTAACAACATGCAAGCGTTATACTAAGAGGAAAGGGGTACATATTTTTTTATGATGTCTTTAGATATAGCCTTTATATTATATACAGGCTTGGCTGAAAACAGACCATGGTAGAATCAGTTCACCTGAAAATCTGGTAAAGCTGTGAGAGCCTGTTGTTGTTCCTTAGAGTATTATTAACCATGACTTCTGGTTGGTTGACAAGATGTGAATAAGTCATGGTAGAGGAAGTGTTTAACCTGGTTGAAGAGGATCTGCACCGGTATAGGTGGAGTAGCAGAGGATATCTAGCTCTAGCCAAAGCCTGTTACTAACCCAATTACTGTACGTTACCCAATTACGGGCCACCTTTACTAATTAACCTGTTTTTTGTGTCAATATCATGTATACTGAAACCTGTACACATAAACTGTGACCTTCTACTTGTACTTATATAAGACGATAACACATTGATGTCAGAAGAAGACAAAAACCTCTGAATTGCAATGAAAATGATAAATACTAGCTACAGAAGTAAACGTTCCTCTGTTGACTTGTATTCCCCGGGGTCCACTTCCTATATAATAATATCATTTCTCTATCGTAACCATGACACAATAACGGGGGCAATTTTGCTACTTTGAAATCAAGGTAGAATACACCATTTCAAAGGCATTTAGTGAGAAAAAGTGAAAACAAGAAAACAATAACTTTTGAAAACGTCATGTTCTCTAAAATGGTAGTACATGGTACACCTTTGGACCGTCCAAAGGCCCTAGTCCCCGCACTCTATATGAAAACCGACACCATCCATGTTCAGCCCTTTGAAAATACACCCCTTTTTCACAAATTCTGGATGTAAAATACCCAATTATTTGAGCAAAATCGCTCATTTTTGAGCCTCAAAATACATCCCTTTTTCTGTGAAAACGCAAACATATGTTATAGCCTTTCTCTTACATCGGAAGTCACATATGTACACAAATGTTCTAAATATTGTTGTAGCACTTTATCAGATCCTAACTTAATTAGCTTATGGGCATAAAACCAAATTCTATCCTTAATAACATGACAGATACTTTGTGCACATGTATGTAGCTGAGAATGAAGATTATGAATGCGAACTCAGGCTGATTTTAAGACCCCATATTTTCAATTTTCACAAAGCAGTTATGAAAAAAAGACCCCATATTTCTTAATTTCACTGACATGCAAATTCAGGGAAAACCACCCCTTTCCTTTGCGTTTTCTGAATGAGGATGCTGTCCGTTTTCATACGGAAGTGCAGGGACCGGGCCAAAGGCCCAAAATGACCCCTTTCTCTCCAGTTTGTGTACGTACATGGTTTTTCCAGGATTTGACCCCCGCGCTTGTATTTCAGGTGGAATCAGGTTTTCAGGGTTGCTAGACAGATTGGGGTGGGATATATATATGAGGTGTAGCCAGGTGGTAATCTTACCGTCACTGGGTGCTGTTTCTCCACAGAATACGGACGTCCGCATTATACGGGCAAAATATTCCGTATTACGTGGAGAAAATAGAATAAAACTGGTTTGATAAGTGAGCTTACCACCCCTTGTATTTATATGTACATGTATAGGGGGCTTGGGAAGGACAGGATGTAAGCCGTTAAAGAAACAGGATGCAAATACTTCGATTGATAACATTTTAAATAAAGTGACCTAAATAAAGCTATATGTGTAATTTAATACTAAGTCCATAAAGAACATTTATAAAGAGATACTATCCAGGGGGAAAGTAAACACCGGTAGTCCATTTCCCATTCTTTGCCTATACTAGGAAAAGTGGGCCTTTCCGTCAGTATGTATGCAATCCTTGTTTTATGGTGTTGTCATGGCAAAGCCTCGATTCGGGGTCGCGATCAAGGCGACCCTTATCGTGACCAGCGTGAACCTATAGGGGAAGGGTCACTGCTCCACTGTAAAAAGTGTGTCCATGGGACATATAGTGACATACACTTGAAGGGAGTAAAACGGTGTGTCCATGGCAATGACATAGGGATGCTTGGTAGATCTACAGACTCAATGTTGTACAAGCATATTATGGGTACACTCATATATATTTATACGTTTACAGCACAATAAGGAAGGCATATGGTTGGCCACTATATATCCTCAAAAGAGACTCTTTGGGGTGTTGAGTGGGAGGAGGGCGCTTAATTTGTATACTATATTGTACATTTTGTAGCAACACAATGTCATATGATACTCATCGTCTCCTGATTACCCATTTACCTGGCATTATATATATTGTAAATTTGAGGACAATATTTTGCCACTAGGGACCCTACTACAAGGGTAGACATTAACGCTGGCCCGGGAGCCAATGGCCCGTAGTTTTCGGTCCGGGTCCGCAGTTTTCTGAGAAGTTACCTTCCTATGATCTTCCTATCGGCCCGGGTGGCCCACAGGTGTGCAAGGGGAAACTTTGAGGAGAATATGTCTTCATCAATATAGTCATGTTATATATCGTTGGAAAGCGTAAATCACGATGAAGCCAGCCATTCTGGTACAGTCTGTATCTATCTTGATTGGAGATGTATATGGTTTTCTCTTTAAGAAAAGTAAAATATATATTCTGGGCCCACAGTTTTAGGTTTGGGCCCGTATATTTCTGAGGCTACGGGCCCGGGTGGCCCGTGGCTGAAAAAGTTAGTGTCTACCCCTGCTACTATACCTAAAAAATGTACAACAATGTGGTACACTTGTCTGATAACTTGACAAGTATTATTGCAGAGGCTCAGAACGGCTTTGTGATTAAACTTATGATGACCCTAAAGATCACTGGGTCCTCCCCTAGAACCCCATCACCAGCTAATCACAGTAATCAACCAGTTTACATCCATAATGTGTTCAGTGTGGCTCCTGCACTCGAATGCAAGAGCAGATGCAATCCTCGCCATGACATTCCAAAAACAGTCCATTTTCACTGACATGCATCTTTGCAGAAAATGTACCCCTTTTCATCGATGACTCAGAACTGGAACTCTGAAGTACAAGTACATGTACCATTTTTCTTCTGGAAACAATGACATGTGTAGACTAGGAATGGGAGCAAAATAATTCGGGTAGATCATGGCATCTTCTTATTTTGTGTGTTGTGACCGATCAATAAAAAAAAATTAAAAAGTAGGCCACATGAAAACCTTTTGTGCTGTCAGTGAGGAGCAAAATATCTCCTTTTCCACATTTTCCATAACGAGTATGATGTCATGGCCGGGGACTTGCCACAGCCAAACCTATAGGCTACCTTTTGTCAGACTTGCTGGCGAGGCTGACTTCAACGCCTGCTAAAAGCTTTAGACATCAGGACCCTGGAGGAAATCATCCATATCACTGTATGGAGCCAGTATGCATCATATAATTACCACTGAAGGTTCTATAAGTTTGATACCAATTATGGGGACTTTAATACCAGCTAGTGACATATGCGCCGAGGTATTTCTATGGCCCCATTCATCCTGCATCTTCATTAAAGATGCGCTCATTTGAGGTATCATCTGAGGCATCCTTGGGCTTACATGAGGGCTTATTTGATACTGCTGTTTGGTTATGCATGCAAACCTACATGTCATACCGATGTCAGAGGGAACACCTTCTTTAGTACACTACAAAAAGACATAACACGTCATATTCAAGTCCCCATAATAGCGTGTCATCTAGATCTTAATAGATGCATCAGAAATGTTCTTCCCGTGTGATTTCCGACTACTCACACGCACACGAGCGTCCCTGTGATATGTGACGTCATGAGGAGAGAGCTCATGGCTATATAAAGATCACCTGTGTCCCATTGATGCCGGCTAGATTGTATTGCAAACCTTCAGATACACTGAGACACATGAGTGAATTTGAACCTCTTTAGAAACCCGTCTAGACTAGTTAGCTCTACATAACCATGTGTACAAATGTCCGAATATTTATTAGTCTAGGATAAAATAGAATAGAATATCAGAAAAAGACATAATGACCATAATGGCAATCAAGTGTGATCCCGGAGTGTAATTCAGCTCTCTGGGTCCAGCATCTCGCCAGGGGGTCGTTTCACCGTATGTATACTTTCATAAAAGGTTTAATGCAGAATTGTATCAACACTGTGCATAGTAACAACTCCCCTCTTGTCTTTTTGGAATTCACCTCTAAGGAAACGTATTTTAGCAGTTCCATTTTTGTATTACTGTAATATTAAATGATGCGTATCATTCCCATGTTATCGCCTCCCATGTTAAATCAGTTTGCACAGTTTGAAATTCAAAAATCATATAAAAACTATTTTGACTGTCTTCAGTCATGTGACAGTGGGGACCTAGATAGGGCTGCATGTGTGCTGTACAGGAAGACGAGTGTTTGCAAACATCATAAACACGTCTGTAAGGGAGGTCTGCTGGTGCTAATGTAAAGAGGCACCTGACCTGCGTCCCTAAAAGTCTACCATACCTTTTATAGTTGAGAAGCCCCTCTCTTTTTGTGTGTGCATGGGGCAGCAAGTAGATGTTGTTGGCATAGATTTGTACATGGGAGATGGTTCAGCACTTTTTTAGGGTTACTACATACTGTGGGTATACGCAAGGGGATCATGTATGTGCTTAGTACTATCTATGCCTGGGATATATGCGTAGTTCTGTTAAAGATTAAAAAACAAAAAAAAACACAGTAGTACTAGCAAAATAAATTGAGCTTTTGGTGCATGAACATCTTCTAAAATTGTCTCCCCATGCATATAGCACCACTGCCGGGGTATGGCCGATGAAGGAATGTGTACGATAACTCGTCCAATGTTATAAAAAAACACATTATATTCTACCCTACTGCATATCAATTTCATGACTACAGTCACATATTATAATCTTCCTTGTTTTCCTACATTTATGTGCAAAATGACAGAAGTGTCAAAATAATTATGCATAGGCCTACGGTGATGTCGTTTTCAATTATGTTTAAAAGTTATACTGCTCTAGTTTTAAACAGCACCAACATGAACATAAATCATGAATGCATGCGCAGGTGTATAATATTAAAGGTAAAACCATAACTGAACACACCTCTATTTGCATTGTAAGATCGCACATGCAGAGAGGAGGCTTCTATTTCTAGTTGCCAGGTCTATATATAGACATGTGGGTACCTTTTATGTTTGATCAATACTAGAATACAGACCCATTTACCTCTATGGGATGGAGACAAGCCAAGCACTGTAAACATGTACGCCCTTTTTGATGTTTAAAAAGCATGAACATCGCCCTGGCCATGCAGAGCACCAAATTTTGCTTTTAATTTGAAGATGTATACTTCAGGCTTTACTCTCTCCCACACAAACTCATCTCCCACAAGCTGATGTCTACGGGTAGAGGTCACCAGGATACGGTCAATACACAATGGTCATCTAAACATAACAGCAATGTTGGTACCCATCATATTTTACATATATGCCTCGCAAATCTGGAAGGCAAATCCCCACGACCTCGTCTGTGGATAGCGTGGTGATAATATCTAGATATAGTGAACAAGATATGTGCATATACTTATATAGTTGCACGGACACAATGTTTCAGAGATAGCTTAACTGATAAGATTAAATTTTCCACAATCTTCCAATCAACCCTACACCCTAGACCAAAACACCCTCCTCATTTCTTACAGGCATACTGCCAGGTTTCAATCTCATTGTAACTTCCCCTGATCCAAAGGGAGAAAGAGTTGTAGGAACCTGCTCCATTTACAACAGGTAGGGAGGTGTTCGATAACTGTGAGTTCGATGCTCCTATTTTGTTGTGTGCTTTTACAATAGCGTGACAAGGAATGAAAGAGATTGGTGGCTGCTTGAGGTGTTGACAGATCTAATGTAAATGGTGGATCTGCAAGTCCTATTATTCACAAGAACGGAGTGTTTCAGGTTAGCCCACCGTGTGAAGCAAAATAGGGCCGACCACTAATATGCTTCCATTTTTGAGAAAATGAAAGTTATGCCATGTTAGGGCATTTAAGCTGAGTTGGTAGCCATGATCGAGTCGACGATTTATAGTTATCTCCGAGGGTTCCCGAGTCAGAACTGTGACCCTCGAGCCAATTTAATGGTATTAAGGACAGTATAGGCACTGATAGATAGCATAGACTATAGAGGGAGAAAATTAAAACCCATTAGCGCTCATTGTAACCTCGGCGATAAATCACCGGCCTTAATTGCTCCACACTGTTTCCATTATACATTGTACAGGGGAATAAGACCTGCGGAATATATAATTGTTCCATCCAGTCTAATGCTCTGAATCAAGCTTTATTCAACCTGAGTGGCTGAGCAATGAATGCACGATTTTCGTATTGAGTTTAACCGTATATTATTACACATTTACTTGTAGATCTGTATCTGAAGCATACGAATTATACTGGGGAAATAGACTGATGTTAAACACAACTTCTGGCTGTGTGTGAATTTATAATTTGATGAATATATCCGAATGCTGACCTGTGGCCTCAGAGACATAAATCCCATATATACGCGAGTAGTATAGTATGTATCGGAACGGGACTATAGTTAAGTACTGTTTATTACTCAATCGACATGCAGCCAATCAGAGGCCTCCATTTGGTCACGTGACCGGAAGTGACCTACTTAGGGGATTAGTGGTGACGTCACGTGACCTAGTTAGCCAATCAGAGGCCTCCATTTGGTCACGTGACCGGAAGTGACCTACTTAGGGGATTAGTGGTGCATTCTGGGTAACCCTGCAGCCAATCAGAGGCCTCCATTGGGTGACCGGAAGTGACCTACTTAGGGGATGGTGCATTCTGGGTAACCTACTGACCTACTTAGGGGACCGGAAGTGACGTCATATGACCTAATTTAGGATCACGTGATCGGAAGTGACCTGATGAGTCACGTGACCGGAAGTGACGTCACACGACTTAATGGCCAACCGGAAGCGACCTGATTGATCACGTGACCGGAAGAAGAAGAAGTTTTTTTTTGTTTAGGATCCCGTGACTGGAAGCGACGTCGTCACATGAGTGACGCTTTAAGAGACTGCGCGACTTACTAGTAAAAGAAGCCGTATGATAATAAAAACACAACAATATTTTCTTTTAATTTTTTTTTATTTATTTTTTTTTCAATCTTGATAAACACTCTATTTTTGAAAAGATGCACACGCTTATTTTTTTTTTTTTTTTCATATCTCTAAAGGACTCGTTGTCACACCGTCAGAATGCACGCGACGCTTATAATACAAGTAGCGCACGCCGTCTTTCTCTATGGTGTAGGTGACCATGTTGTTTCGCACCACTTTGAAATTTCTATTTACAGCAATGAGAGTTTTTCGTTGGCGAAGAACATCCAAGAAGGCGTCTGGTTCCTGGGGGTTTTGTTTCTTCTGTACGCCTTTTGCACTCCATTTTTTGGATTTTCTTTCACCGGTGTCGCTGACTCGATCGTAGCAAATGTAAGTCTTAGGGTTGAGACTTAGGATCCCGTCACCTTCCCACTCCGCTTTCATGAGCCCCGAAGTTCTCAGATCGTGAAGGTACCGTCTCTCACAACATCCGCCGGGCGGCGCACACCATTCTCGCACTCTTTCCGTTTTTGTCTTCACGAAAAGCTCTAAGTGCTCGTCGCACACCGCTGTCGGAAGCCACTTTCGTTTCTCTCTGAAGTACGTCTCTCTCAGGCGAGGTTTCACTAGGTCATCCAACGTGGCACCGCTGAGAGCCATGTAAAGACTGTCGGTGTCCATTTGACAAAGGGCATAATCGCGCCGATCGACGAATCTATCCAAGAAGTCGTATGTGAACTCTAACATTTTCAACTTCGCGTACTGGTATACCATGAACCCTATCTGAATAGGGAGGTTGTTCTTGACCGTTTTCGGTTGTAGTTCGACTTCAAACAGATCGGAAGTCAACTCGGACGCCTTTTTGAAGCGCCACGAATTGGCCAATAGTTCGAACTTCCGACTGTCAGTGTATCTCACCGCCGTGTGTTTTTCTTTGTTGCAGATTGTTTTACCGTACGTAGCGTTTCCCATTAACTTGTAACAGTCTGACAGAATTTTCTCGTTCTCGTTCACGTCGCCACGTCTTCGCGCCGCCGTCACTTCGTCCGCGAAACCGGCAAAGGAGCGTTTAGGTAGGTATTCTACCACCAGCTGCACTTTGGTGACTATCAAACCGTGCTCTAAATACCACTTGAGAAGCGGCGTTCCCAAGAGAATATTTTTTCCGTGGTAACTCCCTATCAGACATCTCTGAGGCGTGTTCAACAGCTTTTCTTCCTGCGCAAAGTCTGACATGTGAGGGCCTATGTCCGATTTTGAAACGGTCGCGTTATTGAAAACGGGGGTCATTTCTTCGAAGTACTCTCGTAGGTGAGGCGGCGTAGTGATGTCCACTTGAACTAAACCGAACATTTTCTCCTCTTTCACAGCGGAAAGGATGTCGCTCTCGCTCATCGCGTTTCGAGACACTTTCAAAGCGTCAACCTTCCAGCGTTGTTGGGAGGCCTTGACCCGCTCATCTCGACGCTTCATCTCTCGCCATTCGCACTCCCACACGACGACCAGCTTGTAACCTAACGCTTTCAAGTAAGCGCTTACTCTGGTCGTTCTGTCGTGTCTCTCCTCTCTCAGTGAAGCGCACTGATATCGGTGCGACGGTATGCACTCGTGAGCGTGGAACCAACACCCGTGAAACTGGAAAACCGTATTAGAGGCCGCGTGAAATCCGTCCACGCGAATTCTCCGACAGCCTACCGCCATCTCGCCGCCGTTCAGAGCGTGGCGCAGTTTCACGTCGCGGTCTTGCTCTACGAAGCGTAACCACTCCAAAGCGCTGTGAGAGTTTCTTTGCCTGATTTCGGGCTTGAACTCGGTCTCGGGCCGTCTCACCGCGTAATAGCTCGTGCAGTGCGCTTCGCTCATGCAGCGCAAGTACAGAGAGTTAGCGTCTAGTCCTAGGATGTGTTGGCACGGTCTCGCTTCTTCGCCGTACTTGTGCTCCCTTATCCGCGTGGTGCCCTTCTCGTGAAATCTATGGAAGATGATGGAAGGACCGCCGACTAGATTCTCTTTGATCAGAGCGTGGAGGACGGCGTCGAACTGGGGAAACGTTGTGAACGCGTCTTCTAGGTTTTGGAAGAGGAAGCGTAAAGTCAAACCGGCGAGAGAAACTCCGTCTTTCAACATGTCGATGCCGCGATCTTGGAAAAATTTAGCGTGATTTTTCAGAGCTTCTATGAAAGGTTTCACGTCTTTGTTGTTGTAGTGGATCAAGTAGTCTTCCATAGTTTGCATCTTCTCGTCGGACCAAACTTTCTGACATGCGGCGTAGTCGGATTCGGACATTTTGACGCCCGTCAGCTCGCTGTCGAAAGCCGATCTCGGCGGCAGCGTTCTGTTTGCCAGTTTCCTGGTAGACGTCATCCATTCGTAAGGAAAGTGACCTTTCTCTTCGTTCCTGGTGAAAGCTCGCAAATAGGTCGCGTAGTTGTAACCGGGTGCCAAATAGTTGACTACGTCCAAGAAAACCGTGTGCTGTGTGTAAACCGCCAAGTATTGATTGCTTCTCTTTATGACGCTGAATTCTTGGTTTCTTCGGTCTCCGGAGGCGAAGAACGAGTGAAGGCGTATTTTGATCAGGTTCAAGTCGTAACGCCCCGAGTTGAAGCCCACCACTGGAGCTTGACGGATGTATCTCAGAAGACGCTTCTTCAGTTGAACTAACGGGTGTCTGGTCTGAGCCGCAGCGAAGCCGCCTGGAGAAGGGGTGGTGAACGTCGCCTCCTCCAGCAGGAGAGCTTCACCTATCGCCGCATCTAACTTCGCTAACGTCGGTCGGTAAAGTTCTAGCACAGCTTCCCCGATCGCTTTGGCGTTCTCGTTTATGTGATTTAAAACTTGGTCCAACAAGGGGTCGGAATCTGCGTCGGACGCTCTGACGAAGCAGACGGGCCCCTCCCACCCCGGAAAGTCGGATGCGACGCTAGCCGACAAAGGGACGTGATCCCACAGCAGGGACACGTGCTCCGTCGACGGTTCTTTGCACGGTCTGAAGAAAGCCTCGAAATCGAAGGCGATCTTGTAAGGGTAGATTCCGGAATGTCCGTCGGGGGGAAAAATGGAGAAGTCTGCTAGCGCTTCGAAAATCGTTCTCGAATTTTGGTAGATGCCACCTACGTAGCGCAACTTGACTTGTCGGCAAGAGGAAAGCTGGTTCCTGTGTCTCTTCAGCAAGAACTCGGTGGTGAACGCCGCCTTACACTTGCAACATTCGTATATGCCCGCGTACGCGTTGAAGTCCGTGACGAGAGAGACGTGCAAACCGCCTTTCGCCGTCAGGTGTAGGTTGACTTTACCTCGGGCGGCCACAGTTCTGGAAGGCGGTCTGATCAGAGTAACGCGTCTTCTCAACTTCCGCCCCGGCACTTGACGCGACGCGGTGTAAACCGCTATTTGTACGTCAAACAAGTTCTCTAACGCGGGTAAGTCGCGGATGTTCAGACCCGGAAAGGATTCAGGTGTGGCAGCGGGACAGAACTGACGTAACAAATCTGAAGCGCGCTTGCTGGTGTTGTATAAGTGAAAGGAAATGCAGCGGAAGATGCAGAGGTTGTCCTTGTTGGGAAAATCTAACACGCCGCTTCTCTTTCCAACTCGACCGGCTTGAGTGATCCTACCGCCTATGGGGAATTCCCCCGGTCCCATGTAAACGCAGATGTTCAAATTGGTAGGAAAAAGAACGTGCCACTTGGTGTCAGCGTCGCAAAGTTTCCGTACCTCCTCGCAAGCGACGGTGTTTTGCATCTTTGAGAGGAGCTCTTCCAAAGTTTCTGAATTAGTTACAGTAGGGAGCGGTTGTATGAGAGTTGCGTTGTTCTGGGAGGCGTGGAAGTAGCGCAGTTTGCTCTTGTCTTCTCTGTGTTGTAACAGTAAGCCTACCGAGAAACCCACTTTGTATCTGAATCTTTGTGTCAAGTGAATGCGACGCATAGTATCTACAGCGTCACTCAACTCGCCGGTTGGTAGCCTGAAGTTTGTTACACTCACGCGAGTCCCGTGCATCCTGACGCCCGTTTGTATCGCAGGCCAATTCGCCGTGAACGTTTCCTCCCCGTTCGGTACAGCACATATGCGCGGAGGGACGGTCACCCCGTCCAGAGATTCGCGTCGACAAGCGCTCTTTCGGCAATCCCCTTCGCCGCATAGAGGGCAAAACTTAGCTACTACTCTACAATTTTCTACGTGTCTCTCGTGGTTGTACGCTCTTTTAAACATTTTGAAACACTTTTCGCATACGTACTGTGTCATGTTTTTTTTCACTCGGTTACCAACTACTTAGCCGTCTAACTATCTATCTATCTATCTAGCCATCTATCAATCTGTCGTCTATGTAACTATCTTTCTGTCTGCTGTCTGTGTATCCGTCTGTCTGTCTGTCTGTCTCATACAGCGTACGTCAAACGCTGTGTGTGTGCGCGCGTGAGCGTTGAGCGTCTCTCATTCCGAATCTATGCCGAGATATTTCAGTATGATCTCTGTTTTGTCATCCAACTCTTTGAGCGCTCTGGCGGACAGCGTCACCCCCTGCTGTGTGGGTTTTTTGTCAGGACCTTCGTACTTGCGCACGTGGACGAGGTTCTTACCGCTGTAGTAGCTCACAGCTGCGTACACTTCGCCCGCCTCATCCAGCACTGCGAACCAGGGGGTGTGATTAGGTTTTCCTTGCGCGGCCGCTGTGTCGCGTATGCGCACCACTGCGCGGATATCGGCGATGCGTGCTATGAGCTCGCGCAGCGCGTCGGCCGTGAAGTGCACTCGCTTGCTTCTGGTCAGAGACGCCTCTTTCACCTGGCCGTCTTTTGTGTAGCGCGGCCTCCTAGACAGTCTAGCCACGTCCTCCCAGATCTCCAGCGTCAAAGCTCCGTCTAAGCAGAACTCTAACCCGAGTGTTTTCTCTGCTTCTTCTCGTCCATCTCCTTCTTTTTCTTGTATTTTTCTCTTCTTAGTGGGCCTTGTTGTTCTGGAACTCACCTTAGAACGTTTCACACCCGCAGGATGAGTAACACCATCAGCGTGAGCTGAATCAGCAGCAGAACCGATAGCAGGAGCAGCGTCAGCGCTGGTGGTATCGGAGGTCTCGTTGTTGGAACAGCGCAGCCACACGCCGTCCGTGCTGTGTGTAGCGGTAGAAGATGAAGCGCCGCCGCCCTCGTAAGGTGGCGGTGAGGGCAGTCGCCACGGACCGGACGGGGGGGCGCTAGCAGTGGAGGAAGTGAGGTCGAAAGGTCGAAGAGGGAAGCCGAAAAACGTACCGCTCACCCCTTGCCCTTCGGGTTCTTCGTACGCCTCGTCGTCAGCGTCGTTCTCTCACCCTGTTGCTGCTCCTCCTCCTCCTCTTCTTCTCGGTTCAGGGGCTGAGTGTCCGAATAGCTGTAACTCTCAGCGCGAGCGGCGTCGAGGGCGTCCGTCGATGTAGTGGTGGAGGAGAGGGGCTGTGCAACGTGCGGCAGGTCATCAAAGTCATCAACAGTAGTGGGGAGGTAAAAACCCGGTTGCCAGTACTGCGCTGTGCCAGGAGCGTTGTCGTCAGTAGTAGTAGCAGTAGCAGCAGGTGCAGCAGAAGCAGCCGCAGCAGCAGCCGCAGCAGACGCAACAGTAGCAGGCGCAGCAGCAGCCTCAGCAGGCGCAGCCGTAGCAGGCGCAGCAGTAGCAGGCGCAGCAGCAGCAGCAGCAGCAGCAGCAGCGGCAGGCGGGACGGCGGTAGCAGCGGCAGCGCGCTTAGCAGCAACGTGTACCGTCGCGAGTGTAACAACGTCGCTAGCACGACGACTGCTACCAGTAGTACTACTAGTACTACTACCACTACTACTACTACTGCTACTACTAGTGCTACTGCTACTACTACTACTACTACTGCCGCGAGCGCTCGCTACAGCAGGAGGGTGATAAGACCAACCGGCTGCGGCGGTAGTCTCATGTTCAGTAGCAAGAGCAGGCACTGACGCTAAATGAACGCTGTTCCGCGTAGTCTTCTTGTTCTTGAACGCCGCTAGATGTTGTCTTTTGCTCATGGTGGTGACTGTAGAGAGCAGCAAAAAAGAATGAGTGAGTGAATGGAGGTTTCCAAGCCCCTTATATACGCCTTCTCGCTTCTAGAGCTAAGCTACTTACCGACCCTGTTCAGCTGCCGCCGGCTGGCCGGCGGCCATTCACAAAGAGAAACAAAAAGACATAAGGCATGACGTTTTCAGCTGGATCCCTTTCCCCCCCCCCTTTTGAGAGATCGACTGTCATGAGCTAAGCCGCTTACCACCCTGTTCAGCAATTCAACGCGCATTAGCTGTATAAAGGGTTAAGCGGTTGCTGCCTGCCGTCGACTGACCGGCGGCGGCCATTCACAAAGACATAAGGTATGACGTTTTCAGCTGGATCCCCTTTTTGAGGGATCCACTGTGGTGAGCTAAGCCGCTTACCACCCTGTTCAGCCATTCAGCGCGCGTTAGCTGTATAAAGGATTAACGGTAACGGTGATGAGCTTACAGTGTGTATACAAAAAAAAACTACAGGAGGCGTGTGGCGTGAAGCAGGACCCCCCTAAGACGAATGTGTCTGTCTGTGAGTAGAGGCGTGTGCATGTGGTGAGCGACTTAAGTGTAAGACAAAAATCACCACCTCCTGCCGTGGTGAGTAGACCGGGCCGGCCAGGCGGGCGGGCGGCCGGCTAGTTCAATAGGGAGGGGTGACAGCTGACTAAGGCTGTGCATGAAAAAAAATCCGATTTTCACCTGACCTCTGACGTTTGTTACAATGAATGTCAGAGGGAGGGAGACGTCCTCGGGTAGGGGGTAGGAGGTATTAAGGCTATGAGTGAGGAAAAAACACCGTTTTCAGCTGGTCTCCACGGATAGCGATGCCACACCCCCTCGTCATCTAAGCTCTTAAGGAGCGGAGCGGCTGAAAAAGCGTCATGCGGACAGGGCGCTAGACAGCTGGAGCGCTGTTGGAAATGGGATTAAACTCCCTCTGTATAAAAAGCTCTCATTTCTGTTGGAAAAAAAACATATCGCCTCTGACCCCAGTAACGGCTACTACCACCACCACCGCCACCACCACCACCGCCGCCGCCGCCGCCGCCGCCGCCGCCGCCGCCGCCGCCGCCGCCGCTGCCGCCGCCGCCAAGACGAGACGAGATGGCTCAAGCTATTCCACTTTCAAGCTCGCCTTCACCGCCCGGTGCGCCTGAAAAAAAGTTAATGCGGCTTGACGACGTGAGACGCGACGCGAGGCAGACCGATGATGGGGAGACCCGACAGGTAGGACAGCGGCGGTTAGCCTATAGCGACGCCTTGCTTCGTCAACTAGGTAAAGAGTTGAGCGGCTGTTGGAGAGAGTTGGGCAGTAGCTTAAAAGTCAGCGCCGCCCGTATGGATGCTCTAGTAGAGCGCAGTGTCAAGACACCGGAGGAGCTGTGTACGGCGATGTTCCGAGTGTGGTGGGGTGAAACCCCGCATCGTCATAGATGGGGCGAGCTCGGTCGCGTCTTCACCCGCATTAGACGCATGGAACTGTTGGCTCAGTGGATGGCCCTTCTCCACAGACAGGGGTTGGATTTCGAAAACCCCGACTCGCGCGCGATGCATAAGCACTTGGGCACCCTCGGCAGACGTCTGGGTAGCAGGTGGAAAGAGGTGGGGGACCATTTAAAATTGTCGCCTGAGAGGTTAGATAAGATCGCTGAAGAATGCGAATACGGAGGAAGTCCCGCTGAGTGGGCCTTCCGAGTGTTGAAAATGTGGCAAGATGAAGCTGACGGCGCCGGCGGTACGCCTTTTGAACTCCTTCGAGTGTTGACTGAGGACATGGGAAAGTTTGGCCTCGGCATCGCGATATTACTTGACTTTATCAAGCAAGAAACAACGAGAACGACGGACATGTGAATTGTTGTGTTTTATTTTCATACGTCTTCTTTATTAGTAAGTAAAAAAAAAAAAAAATAAAATAAAATATCATAACAATTAAGACGCGCGATCTCTTAAAGTGTCACTTCCTCCAGTCGCAGCTGATCGCCTCATCGCAGCACGTGATAAACAAAAAAAAAACACGAAGAGACACGCTTCTTCCTCTCGAGAGGAAGAAGCGTGTCTCTCGATTGAAAATCTTTTTCTTTCTTAAAAGAGACAAACGCGCCCCTTAGAGTGCCCCCCCTAGAGTGCCCCCCTCCCCCCCCCTCCCCCCCCACCACTCGCCCCATGCATCCTAAAAGCGCCCCCCTCCCCATGCATGTTAAAAGAGCCCCCCTCCCCCCCTCCCCTCCCCTCCTTCCCCTCCTTCCCCCTTATACACTCTAAAGAACGCTTCTAACTAGTTCAATAAGTCACTTCCAGTCGCTCGTAAAACAATAAAAAATGAAAAAAAAACTTATATCGTGGTGTTTTTTATTAGTTTACCGAAAAAAAATAAGAGACTCGCCTCCTCCTCCAAAAAAAAAAGATATCACATTTTAAAGCCCGTGACCCCTTAAAGACGCTCATCTCTTCATTAAGTCGCGTGACGTCACTTCTTCTTCTTCTTCCTTTTTTTTTTTTTTTTTTTTTTTTCTTCTTCTTCTTCTTCTTCTTCTTCCGGTCACGTGATCAATCAGGTCACTTCCGGTCACGTGATCCTCAATGAGGTCACTTCCGGTTGGCCATTAGGTCATGTGACGTCACTTCCGGTCACGTGACTCATCAGGTCACTTCCGGTCACGTGATCCTAAAGTAGGTCACTTCCGGTCCCCTAAGTAGGTCATATGACGTCACTTCCGGTCCATAAGTAGGTCATATGACCTCACTTCCGGTCACGTGACCCAATGGCGGCCTCTGATTGGCTAACTAGGTCACGTGACGTCACCACTAATCCCCTAAGTAGGTCACTTCCGGTCACGTGACCAAATGGAGGCCTCTGATTGGCTGCAGGTCGATTGAGTAATAAACAGTACTTAACTATAGTCCCGTTCCGATACATACTATACTACTTACGCGATGCACTGGGTAAGGGCTGAGGTATACCAGCCACCTATCCTATATCCAGGGATCTGGACTTATCACGCCCACTGAGTTCATAGGGTGCATCTGCTATTGATCTCCTTAGCACAATGATTTCAGACAGATAAAATAAAATTCTTTAAAATGTGACATATAATATAGCTAGATGTGTGTTAACAGAGTGGGGTGAATCCCCGATCCCTGATCAATGATAAGGGTCACCTGGCCAGCACAAACAATAACAACTGGTGAGAATCCGGGTTATTCATCTTCTCATCCAGGGCCCACCAAGTACAAATAGGGTGGGGTACTCACATTATTATGATGTTGTAGAAGGGAGATGGGGTGTACAAAGTCTATCTTTCCTTTGCAAAAAAGGTGTTGGTGTTGGTGACGTGTGACTAATAGCAAAGGTTTGAATTAAGGATCAAAGTTATGGTCTCTGTTTCTACAGACTAGACAAACACAGAAACTAAAGGAATAGTTTAATACTCCTTCATATGCCATTAGATATTAGAATGATGCTTGGTTTGGGAGATGTCGAATTTAGCAGGAGTGGGTGGTGATGGTTACACCCTCAGAAAAGTGAGAGTCATTGTCGCTAAAACTACCCTCACCTGAGGGTCAGGCAGTGTCTGACCCTCAGGTGAGGGTAGTTTTAGCGACAATGACTCTCGCTTTCCTGTGTGTGTAGAACATGAAGGATAGGGGGTAGTGACATGCACTGCACGAATCTAGAGGTATCAGGTGTTTGATAAACGTGAAAGGGGACGAACTGAGTGTGAAGTGCTAGGTGTTGAAAGGCTGGGGATGTGGGTTACAGGTGTCAATCAATTAAGTGAGGGAGATGTGTGAGAAAATAAGGAGTGGGTATTTTAAAGGATGTCTAATAAGGATGGGCTGCAGTTAGAAGAAAGGATGTCTATATAACGTAAGAAGGCCTTATATCGCACAGTGGAAAGGGGGTGTGGGTGACGTCAATACCTGTTTGGGTGTAGTAGTGTTAAGCTGGTGGGTACCGGGTGCACCTGTCCACTCCAGCCTACCTTAACCTCAATTAATGATGAGTGATGACTAAGTGGGAGGTGGGCGGGGGAGGACCCTGGATAGATCAGGTGACTCTGTGTACAAACTGTTTAACCACTACCCGGTGGCGGATCTGGAAAGGGAGGGAGCATATAACCTAAAAGTTGTGGCCATGCCTCCTATTTTGGGACACGTGTCTTATGCTTAATTGGGATGAAATGTAAACAAGTTTGACTACAGGCAAAAAGGAGGGTGCGCACGGCATTGCGCCCGTATTGCGCCACCTCGCAAATCAGCCATTGAGTGCTGTCGATGAATTTGAAAGAGTTTAAATTTCAAATTAATCCTATATCAAGTCTCCTGGTGCGAACACCAATTAAATGTTTTGAAATACAGGGGAATTTGCCTATATCATTGACAATGGGATGGAAGCCCGATAGGTACTAATTTTACTAAGTCTAAGCTTTCCAATAGGGTAAGTTGTGAATCAATGTATAACGTATAATAATGAAACTAAAGTATATAGCTAATTTTACAGTTTCCTATAGAAAGGCATTGCTCTTTGTTGCTGAAAATACTGCAAGTCGTATTGTACAAAATAGGCTAAGCACTGCCCCTATTGTGTCTGTCCATGAGAAATGGGTTGCAAGGCAGGTATTGTGTGTGCGCAGACTTGTTTTTATGGAGGTGGGGGCTGGAACGGATGGGGGCACTCTCCTAGCTCTTTCCAGACTACAGAAATATGTCTATTGTGACTTGGAGTCAGCCCCAACATTGATTTTTAAATTCAGTTGAGTTTAAGTGTGAATTAAGTTTGTGGTATGTTAAATGAACAGTCTCTATAGTAACTGTCGGTACTTGGGATAAAAAAAATCTAGGGAGATAGTTGTCACATACGTAGTTCGATCTAGATTTTTAAAATCTTTCTTTACATAAAAAATGTACCTCAAAAGGACCCAGAAATTGCCTCGTGGACTGCGGTGCATACTTGGGGCCATTAGATCAACATGTACCCCCAAAATGGCCTTATTCTTTTTCAAAATTGAAAAAAATATGTCTAGGGTCAGTCCTATCTTGCTATAGTTATATTTATAGATAGGGTGGAGGTAACCTGAAACACATTTTTTTTCGCTATGCTTGCTAACAAAGGTAGTCCTCACAGCAGACAAGAATTCGGGCAATGTAACAGTAAGAGCAGGGGCAGGGACAGAGTAATGGGTGGGTGGTTTCCTGCAGCACAGGAGATGTACCTCCGTAACAAAGGACTGCTTTCCCTTTGCATCTTTCTTATCTGGGGGAAACTTAACTTTAGTGGCCCTGCATGAAGTATCCCACAGGAGATGTCTCGTTTTTCTATTTCACTCGAGACGTTGTATATAGAAATCCCACCATAAACAGCTTATCAAAGGGAATCAGGTTATACGATGGGTAAAGCAATAGTCTGGTGCTGGTATGCCAATAAAGCATTGGTTTCTAGGTAGACATTGCAGGAATCCTAACAATGTCTAGTGCAGAGGCAATATATATATTAGAGAGATAGGCTGTGTCCCACAACAATAGCCCAAGGGTATTGATTGGGAGGAGAATGAGGGCCAAGCATATTGATGGGAAGGCGAATGAGGGAACATGACCAGCATAAAGGCAATCTAATTTGAAAATTGAATGCCATCACAATTAGGCATTGGCTACTACTTATAAGATTCTCTGTGATCAGTTCAATATATAAGGCTCAAAGGTACAGGCACTCTACTGCGTTTGAGTACGAAAAGGTATAAGACATTCAAGGAATGATTGTAACCCCTATATCTCCTATAACATGAGAGGCTTTACATCAATACAGATAATACGTAATAACTGCCAGGTATATTGATTCTGGGCCAGGCATTTCCGGTGGGACGACGTCAACCCAATCAATAGAGGCGATTATAAGCCTATATTTATCAACATGATAACCGTCATTGCTGATATTACATGCATTAAGTGCAGTATCAGCAATAACCCAATGTGTAGTGCAAGGGTGTCATTATTTGACATGTTGGGCGTCTCCTTTCTATGCTTCATGGAGTGTTAAAGGGGCGGGGTGGAGGTACCCGGCAGTCCATGTGACTCCTCTCCCTAAATCCCTAGACATTGCTGTATATACATATGAAAGTTTATGTAAATGACATTGTTGGTGAAATGTCAAGCGTTGGAGCAATAAAATGTCCCTCAAATAAAATCCATGCAAGTCATAAGAAAGTTACAATAAAGAATAGCCTGTCACCTTGGTGGTAATTCTCACATATTCCTATCCAGGTGGGCGTTTTCATGGGAATAATGACTCTTCCGTGTAGGTGGTACTACCTGTCTGTTTGACCTTAAGATGAGTTGTTGACCCTGTGAGGTCACGCCCTGAGTAGGAGAGGTCACAGGGAGCAGGGCTAGGGCAGAAAACTGTAGAGACTTCTCTATATGCTTTTACTGGGGGACGACTTGAGAGGAGGAACAGGCCAAAAGGGGTAGGGGAAGGTAAATACGCATGCATGTTTCTACGTCATGGGGACGTGCACAAGAAGTACACTGCACGTCAAATGCATGTATACCTTGTTGTGACTTTCACGGCCGTTTGACCTCACAGAACAGCGTCCATTTTGACAGTTCCCACAAGATTATAATGTGGCCAGTTACCTCCAACCACAATGACATTTAAACTATCAAGATAGCCCAGATTGCCAACCACAAGTGTACAGGCGGCGCACGACTCGTTTACATATTGTACAATAACCCCATGAGGTGTAAAGATGTCGACATTATCGAAAATACATCTACCCAAGGAATATAAAGATGAGGAGAATACTCGACTCGTTGATAGAGGAAGAGCGCCTATAGCATACTCTGAGGGCCATCTTCCACTGGGCTCTAATCGGCCGAAGTTATGTAGGAAATGACATTGTACGGGCTTATAGTCGGCCGAAGTTCCCCAGTGGGCGGTGGCCATAACGGTATAAGGGGGAAGGGAAAAACAGAACTTTAATTGACGCATAAGAGTGTGTGATCTTCGAAATTGATGATGGCCAGAAAAGATTAAATCCGACAATCCGATGGATTATGCCAAACTCCACTGCCAGTGCCACTGGTATACAATGTAGTACCACTGGTGTAAGGTTATGGGCAATGGTGATTATTTCAAACCAGAAAGTTTTGGAAAAAAATTCAATATTGAGATGAAATCATGAATGATGATACAATAACCCGGCGCCATCAGCAACCATATCCATGCAGGGGGTTGTCTAATTTCTACATGTGTCTCAGCGGTTTCGTCTCAGCTACCCTGCTGTTAACGTTCCCAGGTAGGCACTACTTACACTATGACGAGTGATGCCTAAATGCATTAGGATATGCCCGGGTTATGTTAAACTGGGAACCAAATGGGATTCAAGGCGGGATTTAGGTATCGGCCCTGGGTGTGTCTTTGTCCCGTTAAGCTTATGTAAGCTTTTAACTGGAATGTGGTCGTGAATCTTGGTTGGACAAAGGGACAAAGTCATCCAGTATACAGCACACAAGTGTAAGCTTTAGGTTTCAGCATGATGACCCCAAACAGACAATGTGGTGTCCTGCTCTGGCAAATTACCAGCTCAGTCAGCAATGGCCTTTATCCCTTTTCAGTAAGTGGTGCATGGAGACACTTGGTTGTATACCCGGTTGTATAGGGAGGGGTATTTTGGATCACCAACTACAGGCTAACGAGTATCTATAGGCCCCAGTGTCTATGATCCAGGTTGGATTCCATACATGTTCAAAAGCAAAGGTGGGGCATTTCGTCAAGACTTCAACAAAGGGTTGTTGCTGAAGTTAGAGCCCATGGATGGATGGCCAATGGAGGCCCCTGACAGGGTATCTCAGGTGTTGAGTCCCCGGGGTTAAACGTATGGAAGAATACACAGAAAATACTGTTTTCGAAGATAATAGCCAGTGTCAACATTGCATCTATAGAGAGGTATCCCTCCGTTAACGCATAGCAGAGAACGCTCTCTAAAGAGCAAACGTGTTTGTGTTTCCATTAAAGCCTTTGAAGTGGATCTACCTGTATTCTACAGAGGGCGCTGTTCAGAGCTGTGACGTCACGGCCCGCTGGGTACCTGCGGTCACACCTCTGTGTGGCTACCATTGTGTGCCCCCCGGGAGAATCCCACACTTCCGGTGGATGGACAGTGGTCCCCGCCAAGTCTGGTTTCTGGCTAGTAACAATATACACACCTAACGCTGCCTAACGTCACAACAGGAAGCAAAGTTTAACGATCGTCCCAGGGGATAGCAGACGACCTTTGATGTTTGTAAGCTGGTTCCCGCCGAGCAGCGTGCATGTATAGCCAGCCGGGATAGCCAGTCACGCCTGCTACCAGCTTCACACTCCCTCGGGCCTAACTCCTTCACTCACATGTTGATAATCCAAGAATGAGGCTTTAATTGCATTAATACCATTAAACCAATCATTTGAACGTGCTGTAATGGGAGGGGAGCATGGCAATACTCCCAGACATGGATTGGTTCAGATGGCAAATGCAATTGATGTTGTCCGGCGGCATGCCAACCAATTCTGTGGATATAGGTCTACCTAATTGCAATTGTCTGCAATGAACAATGGATGTGAGACAATCCATTTAATGGTAAACGTAAAACCATCACGCGAACAGGGTTCAATGTGATCACCCTTTAGTTAGAAAAGCATGTATACATTTGCATGGACTCGTCATCAAATTTACTAGCTGAGAAGCCTATAGATGCGTTTGAAACTCCCCAGTCCACATGCAGAGAGAGTCTAGATAACCTGGATGGCAGCCAATACTCCTTTATACGTTAATAACCAGACCATTGGCCAAGGACAGTTAACCGGACGCATCATTGACATCGTTTCATTCCTGGGGCAATTGAGTATATTGAATCGCTCGGATGCGATTTAAATGAAGCGCGCTGCATTGATATCGATTTGAATGGATTCATTGCCGTCTTTGTGTGCTGTGCACATGTGCAATGACAATATGTGGTACATTGTAACATATAATTACGTGCACCCCAGCTCAGACTATCAGAGCGTCATTATAATAAGCGTACAATATTTTTCCTTTCTTCATTAGGTCCTCATGGGGACATTGTTACATTCATTTAAATCTGAATTGGAAGTGATGTTTATATTAGTGTCTAGAGACACCAAGGGGTTCCATAGAGCTTATTCAATTTGTTTGTTTCTAATATACTGGTAATATACATGTAAGGAGTACATTTACGTTTGATCTAATTTATAGATGTTTAAAGTAGAGGGAATAGCCAATTTAACATGTTTATTCCAGGTTTGTAAATTTTACATAAAAACACATGTGCATCACATGTACTAGTATATGTATACTGAACGTGTCGTATACATAATGCCGCATCATGACCTCAAAGTAGACCTCTATAGTACTCTACTGTTGACATAGATTAACCACAGACCGACTGTTCTAACAGACACACCTGGACCCCTCCCCCTCTGCCACCCTACACACAGGGTTCTAGGAGGGAGAATGTATGGTTGGTGGTGGAGGAGACTATTTCTAGGCTGAGTAAATATGGTGTGTTCAAACAGGGCTGCCCGGTCACCACAGGACGAGTTAAAATCCTAGGTGTATATATACATATAGGTCCAGATTCCCAGGCATTAAATTACTTAACTACACATAGGTCGACGTAGAATTCTATAGTGTGTAGGCTGTATAATGTGTGTGACAGCCTATATACATAAAGCTTAAACAGTGTGCATTTGTAAAGCCAAGGAGATTGGCATATATAGACATAATTAGGACAATCCCTGTCACAGGGTGTCCAGATAGTAACCCCTCCTGTAACACATGTACATTCACGTAGAAGCTATGCTGTGGATGTGTTCTTGATACATGTATCTATAAAAGGGAGAAGACACCAACAGAACCGATTAGTATTGCTATTTGGGGTGCTTTTCTAATCAGCTGTAGGCTAGTGAGTATATACCCCCCCCCCCCCCCCCCGTGCATGTTACACTCAGTGTAGCATGCAAAAGTTAACATTCATAATGGCGAAGTGGAACAATAAAAATACACCCAGATGACAAAACAGGAAAGAGAACTTAAATGCTCAAGAATAGTACTTCCCACCGCCTGGCACACACAATACATAAAAACTTGACCCTTTCTACTTGCCATGTATTCCATAACTATCAAGCGCATCTAACCACCACGGTAACTGCTTTAATGTCATCCGGAGCCACGTTATAGGCATACTGTCTATTTAAAATGCCAATCCAAAGTGAATGGAATCAACGTTTAGTAGCAATGATAGATGAAATATAGTCTGAACTGGTAAAATTGTATGACATTTTGAATCTAGGCCTTTATACATCTTATGCATGGATAGAGCTTCAAATAATAAGTAGGACTACATATGTACCAGTAGATGTAATTTCCGAATTCCGAATTCTATCATAGAATCAGGAAATACATTATCAAATAATATGGGCAGAAGTAGGAAAGAAGTGGTTCGTGTTCAGTGTTGACGATACCTGAATACGAGCTGACTAATGTGATGCAGCAGAAAGTGTGCTGTATTCAGTCCAGGTGAGAGGATACCTTTAATTACTGACACAACCATAGGAGAACCCACACACTATAGTGGCCTCCACAATAGGGCAGGGTTAGAGATATCCCCTCCCCTGTCCCATAGCTAGTCTCAGATCCACATGTGGGGGTCTGGATGAGGGGGGTCCCAATTTTCTCTGTCGATCTTAAGAAAAGGCAATGTCGCCCTGTCGATTTTAAGAAATGACCATGTCACCATGTCGATTTTAAGAAAATGCTATGTCCTATGTCACTATCTCTTGAATTTCTCATGTCGCATGTCACTAAGCCAAAAAAGGCCCATGTCGCCGTGTCGAATTTAGTGGTCCATACCCATACATGTGTGTACCTGTGGCGGTAATAACTATAACCTACCTACAGACACCCCCATATACCCCCACCCCCACCCTCCCTAGGAGCTGCTGTCGTGTCTATACCTGCATATATCTCTATCTACCTGTATATGAGGGCCTGTATCCAAGGCCCGTGGGAACTGGGGCATAACGGGTTGGATCCTGGGAGTGTTAGTACTGGGGGCCTATCTGCCTATCCCCCGGCTGGTGGGATATGGGGGAGGTGGGATACAGGTAAATGCCCTGGTCTGTCCTACAGGCTACCATGCTGGCAGACAGGTGATTTAGCAAACATGGCGCACGGCTATATATATACTTCTACCCGGGATCTACCTCCTAGGTAAACCTCCAGGTGAGATAGCATGGAGGTCTCTAGTTGAGGTCTATAAATACAGAAAAACGAATAAAATTATGTGTAATATGCATGATTATGCAATATTTTAGCCTGCCTAATAAAGGAACAAAAGTCAATGCTGAAGTAGGGGACAGCATCTAGAATGTTGTCAGAGGCTCAAAAACAGAGGCGTAGGAAGCAAATCTTTATTGGGGGGGCCCAAGAGGGGCCCACTCCAACCAACTTAAAGTATCCGTTTTTGTGCACGATGTATCATATACATCCTTATATTAGATTGTATGGAAAAGTAGTATTTGAGCCCCCTTTAGGTCTGATTTTGGGGCCTGGCCCCGTCTGCTCCCACTTTTCCCTATGCGGGAGAGTAAAGGATTGAAAATTGTGTGTATTATATTACAGGTCTTGACAAATTTTGGGGGGGCCCAAACATATTCAGGCTCCCCCTCCTCACTGGTTGGGGGGGCCCGGGCCCCCCTGGCCCCCCCTTTTCCTAGGCCACTGAAAAATATGTATAAATAATGCGAGACGTCTCATAGATGGGTCGGCACCATATATCTAATTTATATGCAAGGTGTATTAAGATAAGCCAGGAAGCCATTCTTGAAGGAGACAGCTGCGCAAAGATCTGTGGCATATAAAACCATCACCGCCCAAGCATGTCTTTCCTCCTTTAGAGTCTAATCTATGTGAACTGGGTCACCCTTACCAGACCGTAATAAACCTGCATTTTCACAACATACTACAGAGCTGACGTCCACGTTAAAGAACCTTACTAGTCATAATGCATCATCGCCTTTAATAATCATAATGCATCATGGCCGTGTACGCACACAGGTGCCTATACATCTACCAGTAAACATACCCTGATATGTAATAGGGATAGGGGGCTTATGACTTTCTTCTATGCCTGCTTCCTTTGTTCTCGTACTTAGGATCCCGATCCAGATATTTCTGATCCAGATAATGCATTAGGTGCCCATATAATGCGTGAGATCTATCTAGAGGTTTATTTCCCTATCCGTTTGTAGTATTTATCCCTTCTCGCTTATACATCCTCACAGGCGGTGACTCCCTTTGTATTTGGAGTCAATATTAATGCTCACTATACGATTCAGGTTTGCTAAGTCTGTTTGCTAAGTGTGTTGGCTGGAGAGATAATGAGATTGCTCTGAGCTGAATTTTAACAAGGAAGTCTGCCCTCCTGTTTGTTACTTGAATATTCAGACGAAATAATCGTCTTCAAAGACCCTGGAGATGAATAACCTCATGGGGATATAGGATTTGCGACAGCAACCAGGTGTGTTTTGCACTATAGTATAGAACTGCCGACAAAGGAAGTAGACACACCTAATACCTCTAACAATTCCCACCACCTCCCATCAGGAATTGAATTCACCCTTTCCCACATTTACGCTGTTGTATAAATATTAGGGGAAGATTTTATGGAAGATTGCCTAACCTCTTCGGTGGGAGGCTAAACGTTAAATTTATCTGATAATTACTACACCGTTCTACCTCTGTTATATAATGACATGGCAGGATGCGCTGAAATCAAAGATGGAAGATAGGACCTAACAATTGCCTGACATCTTTATTTGGAAACGAATATAGTTTTGATTTTTTTTTCTACAACCCTCTTAAAAAAGGTTAAAGGTATTGAGTCAGAAAGGACACCACGTTCTCGTACAATCCCTACCAGAACAAAAGAGGATAAGCACCACCAACTACCCTAGTATAATCATAATAAATTCAGCTTGACAATTTGTCATTGCTTCCTATGAGAAATGGTGTTCTGGGAAATAGTCAAGACAACTATCCCATCTGCAACAGGGAATGATTCACCATGAACTGGCCCAATAGTATCAACCATTCTGATTCTATGGTAAACCTGTCTGTATTCCTATTTAAATCGAACTATATCAACACCGACCAATACGTGACTCTGAATAAGGAAGTGCATTTGGCATGTTGTGTGAGAACTCAGTTTCATAAGTAGGTGAGCACCATTATTATTCCCAACACAGTATACAGCAATCAGATCAGATGTGGAGATTTGAAGGCATCGAGTACACCTAATCAGATACACTAGAAAGTAGGTGGGTGTTTACTATAATCAGATGTAGGTACCAGGTAGTTACACAGAGTTATATATGGCGCCCTGTCACCATAATGGGTCTGTGTAAGGTGTGTATGGATACTGGACAGGTAAGTACTCAAGCAGGGATTGTGGTGTGTATACAGTATATGGTATACATGTAGTAAGCAGCTTACACTTAGAACTTACAACTATCTAGAAGCCCCGAGAGAAAGTACATTACCCAAATTTAAGTTGCCATATGATCGTACACACATATGCAATTTATTGCAAATTCCAAAAATAACTGTTTTTGCATTATGCCTTTTAATATTATAAAGTGTTTGAATATATGGATATATATTGACTTGACTACAGCCAGGAATGGAGAATGGAAGAATAATGGGAGATGGAGATGGAGGGTGGGTGGATGAGGATTGGATTGAAGGGAGAATATGCATGGTTGGGAGGTGGAAAATGTTTGTACAGGTAAATGGGATGGGGTTGTTGGGGTAGTGTGGGTTATGGATCCTACCTGCATGACTGAGTATATTACCCCCTGTCCATGCATGCTAGCAGCCAGGTGATCTACAAACCTACCTATAGCTCAGCAATGGGGTGAGACCTGGTAACAATGGCCCATGACAATGGCCACTGCTCCAGTAGGGATAACTGGCTGCTACCTCACAGAGGCACCCACTGTGTTACAGCATACACCACATGGAGTAAAACCAGGCCTGCCTTAACCATGAATTATAATAATGGTAAGTTGCTAGGTGGGGAGGCTCTTTCCCAGGGGCACAGCACATTGAATCAACATTGACATATAATATGGTTATGAATTCAATGTTGCTCTGACCTCTGTGCCCACTGGACTATATATTTCGTACACATGTACACATGTGTGCGGCAGACAAGGGTCTATGTTTTCAGTAAAATGTCTGAGTGATGTGACCAAAATATATTTTGCCCTTTAGATGCAAGGGATTGCCCTTTAGGAGGTCAGATCCGCCCATTTAAGGGAACTATGAATATTGCATCAACATTGGGAACTGGTTTTTAACTAATGTTGATTCAACATTGATTCAAAGTTGCAGTGAATGTTTTGCTCACTGGGTGGCAACATAGGAAGGTAGGACGTATATAAAAATATAGATATGATAGAAGATAATATAGGTCAATAGTTGATGTAAAAGAGAAAAGGTAGAGCACAAAATGGTGCAGTTACCGATAGTATTCACTACTTTTATCGCAGTTCAATGTATTATCACTATCAGTGAAGTTGTTACTTCTCTATACTCAGTATACTGGGCCGGCCTAGTACCGTTCTACATTTTTGAGGGAGATAAAACATGTATATATCTAGCTATGTTGCTACTGTGCGTTGTCTAAAAAAGACATAAGTACAGTTTTCCTTCTTGAGATAACCTTGAGTGTTACGAGTGGCCATGACGTCGGAGAAAATATCACAAGACAGATATGCACCTTTGATCTGAAGGGTTGACTGATAACATCTCCAACACCTGAGCAAATGATACCTGTGCCCAGTGGTACTGATACTAAACAAGTGCAGAGGGATACTATACTAAAATATCACCTTCCATTACTGCACTAATACCGGGTTCAAGTTCTACAAAGAATTATCAAAATTCCAGGTACATTTACGACAAAATCCTGTACTTGTGGAGCTACAAAATGACCAAGCTCGAAAATGGCTCCAACAAGAAATAGCCGAAATTACTTTACGCCCCATTAGAGAACTACCATGCGGCAGGGTGCATTTTCTCACGTTGACATGGAGGTGTGAGGTAGCGGTATTGATGATGGATAGAAGAGTTGGTAATAGTGAGTGAGAGCTTGGAGTGGGGGCCACGGGGGGGGGGGGGGTACTCAGGTCTCAAATAACTCCCCACCTCCAAACGACCCACTGAAGCGGTAGTGGTGGATTTTAAATTTAGGGGGCGGTGACCTCAAAAATAGGGAGGCAACTCTAGAGGAGGGGGCGGTAATTGGGTCTCAGTAACATGTAAATGAAAATGAAAATATCCATGACTACTGCACCACTTGCACCAGGGGGAAAATGTATTATTACAGGAGTCCCTGAAATAACAGGGGCAGTGGCTTATCTGTAAGGAATAAGGGGCGGTCCTTTGGATTTTTGAGGGGCGGTCCTTTGCCGGCTCCGTTTTTAGGGAGGCGGTAGTTTCACAGTCGGTGGGTACCAACATAGAGTGAGTACCCCCCTCCCCATAGTGAGGCGGGTGGTCAGCAAGAATTAACGTAACTCAGCCGTGTACACCTCTATAGCTGCCACAATACGCTCTAACGGGCTGAGGCCGACCACAGCCCACACCAACAGTTGTATACAGGTATTGTTGAATCTCACACTGTCAACATAGACCACCTCGTCACACGAGGACCTATATAAAGGGAGTGGACATTATTTAAAACTGGCGGAGGGGTGCAACTCTTTTTCGGCCATCCCCTTAAATACATCGGAAATTGCCTGTCCCCAATCCACACTTTGGGGCAGCCGCCCCCCCCCCCCCCATCATCAAATGCCCCATGCTGCTAAATAGTGACCGCTCCCTAATGACAAAAGTCAGCTCTGCACATTAAGACGAGACCTGCAATCCTTAAAGGGGTAAAAAAGACTGATGTATGTAAGGTAAAGGTATATTTGACAGGCGAATGAAATATACAGATGTGTGGAGTGCTGTGACCTTACGAATGTGAGCTACGAGGAATCAAAGAACAAAGAATACTGTTTCCTTATATATATATATATATATATATATATATATATATATATATATATATATATATATATATATATATATATATATATATATATATATATATATACGCATATATAATATACACATCCCATAATCCCATACACACACATGAATGCTAAATCTGATTCTGACCTCCCGCATCCCATCATGCTAAACTTAAATGTCAATGAATGTATTGACTTCATCCGTTTTTAACTGTACAACAGCTACCAGTATATATCTACAGTGTGTTTCTAGACCACCCTAACAAGAATGTTATACCTGTATCTCCCATGTACATACATATTGCAAACACGTGAAGCAATCTGCCCACAACAGCAAGTGATTTGCTGCATCCCAAATAGGTTGAAATCCAATAGCCATCCCTGAAGGGGCTGCTACCTATCTGGTTTGCCATAATAGCCCCCCTGCTTGGCACGCTCTGCGGTGGGGGGTCTCAACATACCTACACTCTAAATTGCAAATTATGTGGTGAGAAAAATACCTATACCCCCTCTCTATTACATAACTTACCGCGGAGAGTGGGCCGGGTTTGCCCTCCAGACTCTAGCATGGCAAACACAGCTGGCTCATGTGGCCAGGGTCGCAGTGCTCTGGAGGAAAAGACTCACAACAAACTGTTGGACAGTCAGATACAACCTGGGAAACTGGGTATCTAGACTCACAATGCATTCGCCCCAGGGCTAAAAGCCTGGATACTGATGCAATGGACGTTGATGCTAATGTAATCTGAGTGTATGCAATAAACACACAGTTAGACTGGCTAGATTGGCTGCATTCATCGGGTCCATTTTCAAACTGCCACTAATTTCTTTCCTGTTAGGTTTACGTGTACCTGTAGGCATGGATTCATAGCTGACACGTCTGACTTGAAAGGACAGCGCGGGGAGAGAAAAATGTTATGGGAGCATTGCCCATGGGGATAAAATAAGAATGGGCTTAAAACGATGGCATAGCTGTAGGGAGTGCAGAGGGGTTCCTCATTCAGGTTGGAAAGTTATCCAAAGTTGCCGATAATAAGGGTCACAAACAGGGGTGGGCAACTGTCGCAATGTCGCAAAAAATGTGCGACAGAAGCCTTGTAAAATGCGACAAGGACATTAGGGATAGTCTGGGCTTTCCAAATCTGAAAGAATTTTGTAAAAATTCCAATTAGAACCAAAGTTAAAACTGTTTCAATAGCCTTCCTCTCCATGTGTTCCTGGAGCAATATTATTATCATATATATGCTCCTAATATGTAGCCTATATAGCCTACCGACTAAACAACAGAGAAAATGGAGCAATTTACCCACAAATCAGAAGAAACCAATCTAGAAGTAGAATTCCAAATTTATTCTGGAGCAATATGCCCATAGAATGCATCAAAGTAAAATTCCTAGCTATTTGGAGCATTTTTTCTAGGTTTTCTCAGCAATGTATTATGTCTCCGGACCCCTCAAAATACATCAAGCTACAGATAGAATTCTGCAGAGGAATATGCCCCAAAAACTCCACAGAACACACTACTTCAATTTAATATTTCTAAATTTCCCTGGAGCATAAAGTTGTGTTCCCCTTTAGAAGAAATCAATTTAACAATATGATTTCTTTCATAATGCTAAGGTAGAATTTCTAAATTTTCCTCATGCAACACATTCAGAGAGCCATCAGAATTTATCAATATATTCCCAAATATAACAGTTAATTTTCTTTGAGTCTATGAAACCTCAAAACATAACAATCTAGAGATGGAATTCTTAAGTTTTCCTGGAGCAATTTACCCCCTTATCACCACAAAACACACCAATCTAAAAGTAGTATTTCTAAAGTTCGCTTACCCATCAGACTTAACACTAGATTTTCCTAAATACTTGCAGCAATAAGACCTCTCCACCTATAGGCTAGAATATACTTCATGATGCAACATGCTCCAAGAATCATCAGAATTCATCAATTTAAAAGGTAGAATTTCTGATTTCTTTTTAAAGCAATATGTCCCCCAAATCCTCAGAATATTCTGATCCAACAGGTTTCTTGGAGCAGTATGTCTCTAAACACCTCAGAATATAACACTCCACAGATATGAAAAGTTTTCTGGAGCAAAATTTCACAGACCACATCAATTGAAAGGTAGAATTTCAAAATTTATTTTTTTAACCTCTCAGAACATACTATAGTAAAGACATTGTACGTCTCATAATTCTCCTGGATTTCACACTCAAAATCTCCTTTGAGGTGACGGCGGAGGAGCGTAGGGATGTCACCCCCGCTCCCCCTCACTGCTAGTTAATGTTCGCCCCTCCCCCCCAAATGCTTTGCTCCATAGATTTCTAGGTTTGCTCCAGGGTATCACAATATGCCCAGCCTTGACAAAGTCGCATTTTAAATCATTTATGCTGTGGTAAAACTTTTGCAAAAATCGCCATTTACCAGTTTAATTGTTTCTATGGGGAAGATTTTGAATATAAAGCATCTACGTAACATACCATTCACCAGTATGTCTGTGCATACTACATGTGTAAATTTGTATATGGGCCATACCAATGGTCATAAAATATTGAGGTGCATTGTAATACTTCACTATAAATATGAATTTGGTCACTGCTGATGCACCTAATAATAAGGCAGGCGTGTTCTGTGCATTGTCATCCCACTATTATTACCCCTGGGTGCCACACATTAGTACAACGTGTTATTGTTAAATGTGGATTATTATCAAATCAATAACTCACCCCCAATACGCCCTATTGATTAGGACAACAATGCAAGGCTAATACATCCGTGTGAACAACCCGAGGCTGTACTGGCGAGCACTAGCAAGTATGGGTGCAGGGAGAGGGGATGTATGACTATGGTTGAGCAGATGGACAGCTCGGAGGCTTCCTAGTTCACTATAATTACTACGCAAAAATAATGTAAAATGTTATATTAACGGAGTTTATCTCAATGCCAATGTAGGCCATTGGTGTGGTGACATAAATAAAGTGGATTGTTGTATTATGTTATATACTACTCACAACAGACAACAGAATAAAAACGTTTCATAATGAGAGTCCATAACAGAGATGAATGGATATGCAATGTTTATTTGCCATCTTTCACTTTGGACTCAAACTAAATATCATATAAAATATACTATTCTCTAAAACTATTTGAAGCAGTTTTGGGATAATGTAGAGATTATTCAAATAGTTCTGCAATAGTATTCAGCATGGTAGATGGTCTACTACAATTTAACTATTGGTATGTCTGTCAATCCCAATTGGATTGACATGTCTCTGAACATAAGTAGCTAGCTCTTCTAACATATTATACCAATAAGAGTGCGCTCCCCTAAACCTTGCGGATTACACTGAATTCTCAACACTTTAATCCTATTTAGAAGAGCAGAGAACATGTTCAGAAATGTATTTTGAGTTGACGTCAATGTGTCAGGTGTATTAGGCGAGGTGTGCAGGTGGGGGAGGGGGGGGGGGGACGGTCACGCACGGTGACCTACAGGGGGTCCCTGACCGTGGCATGATCCCGGGGATCCCCCCCCCCCTCCCCCGGGGATCCCCCTCCCCGCCCACAGCCAGGCACCTCCCAGCGGGAATCGTACTTTGTATCCTCCTGACACTGTCACCAGAGGGCCATACTATGTGTAAGGACACACATAAGGCGCACTTCCAATAGGATTCTTCTATAATATCAGATATTTCCGATCCCATGTTAAACATGGGGGCTATGGAATTGACAATGCTTTTGAAATTCAGGGGGTTTAAAACACTCATACCCATTAGAACATTTTACTCACGTCAGCTGCTATGAGGTTGGGATATACTGCCAAAAACATATTCAGGTAACCCCAAACGAATCATATTCAATGCATAAAAGTACACATAATATTCATATAATTCATTTTTAATGGGTCCTATAATTTGCTCTGTGCCTACACATACCAGGGTAATTGCAATTACCCAAACCAAAGGTTTGGTACCAGGGTTATTGTTTGTGTCCAATTACCATAGTATGATAGCACTTGTTATTGTAGACCATCAAATTACCCCGGGACTTCCGGTTCTAAGACCATCCCTCACTGCTATTGTAGAACCATCTCATCATGAAACCCTCATCATATACTTGTTGGTCCACATGGTCAGGCAAGATACATACTACAAATAAACACTTTTACAACCTTCGACCCCTTAAAATACCATCCCTTTTAGTACTCTATACACACTCAACATCCATCTTCTGGTATCTTCTATCTTGCCCTGGTAATGTCGGCACGGTGTAAATGCATGGGTTATCTAATACTATGCATTTAACCACAATAATATAATCTACAGAGTACTATGAAGCTATGTTATAAAACAAATATACACAAACATGGATGTATCCAACCTGCTAATGTAGGTAAGGGGTCTTTGTATGAAAGGATCTGTCTACGGATACACAGGAGTCCAGACTGTCTGACCACTGCACCAGGTGACGAGCACCTAATACAGACCTCTCCATGGGAACTTCAATAGAACATATCGTCTCAGGGACCAGAGCCAGATACCATACTTCAGGTAACTCACCAACAGTGGTCCTCACAAGCTGTGTCCAGACCCGGAGCTGTAGACTGGACACAGTCTGTGACATTGTGTGTTTTACACCTCCCTCCAATTTCCCCATGTTAAAGGTATACACATCCATAATTATTGCACAAGCAAAGGCTTGGACAAGACTTTTCAGGACGTCGTGGGCTGTCATTGCACCATAAGTCGTTTTCATATGAAGGGCCATTAATTCGTCTCTTCCTAAAATAAGTATAACTAATGTGCTTACAAAAAAGTTGATGAATGTGACTCCCATGTGAAACGATTGACAATGAAGCTTGACCTTAGCCCTGGGCTTGGCATTGGTTGGTTTATAGAATAACGAGACCGAAATATGGCAATTTGCTGCCAAGTGTTGCAACTAGTGTGTAATATATATTGTAGTGATAGAGTGGTGTACATCTGAGCGATACACAAATAACAAGACACATGAGTAAACAATGAGCTTGTCCAACATTCTACTACTATTTACACTACAATGACTGACATTGACAGATGAACAGAATAAATGGGCATTAAAATGACACTGATGTCCACGTGTCTTTTCTCTTGTGATCGTATTATCATAGCCACAGGGATGCCCTCACATTCTATTCAATGACGACTGGACCAAGGATAGAGTATTTGTTCTTTGATGATATATTTGATGTGGCATATTTACATAACAAACAATTCGTAGTTCTATGAACATAAAACTCAAGGTTGTGAATTAGTACACTACATCAGTACCAACTACCTTGGATAAGACTGGAGGGGAGGGGGTAGGGGGTGGGGGCATCTCATGTGATCCAAATAAAGCTGAACCTTAAACTTCAAAAGGAGGACAGTTCTGTCAACATAAACTCACGGTTTCTGGAGAAGGCAGCCACCGCCCTCCACATCGTCCGCGGCCACGATGGTTTTGCTGGAGGACTCGGGTCTGTACATAGCAATAAAACAAACAAAAAGTAAGTCACCCGGGGTCAGCTTGAGAAATAAAGCATGACGGCTTACATGTCATGTGGGATGACCACCACTCAGGCGTGTCAGTGAGTAAAGCCCATTAAAGCTGACATGCAACAACCATGTTGTGCTGCTATACTACTAGAGAGCTTAACCCCGCCTCAGCTGCTGCCCACCACTACCTTTAACATTAGAGCCCAGGTAGGCCTCCACTGCTGCCAGATCCCCACCTCCATATACTACAAGTACAACAACTACTACTACAGCAGCCTACCACTACCAGACCGATCAGCGACGACAATAACAACTCACCTGGATTTTACCGCCATCTTGAAAGGGTCTCTTCATGAGTTGCAGCATTTAAATCCAGGTGGGTCTTTGTCGGGGTGGCATGATGCCTGCTGACCACCCCAGGGTGCGGCAGTTCCAGGTGTTAATCCGGTTGTTGATGGTCTGTGACTGTCCTGCTGCTCAGGTGGGAGGGGAGGGGGAGGTGCATGGAGAGACAGACAGAGAGCTTGTGCTCAGGCTGTGGTGGCAGCGGATACAGCACACCGCCCTGGTTGGTGGTGGCCTGTACAGTGGTGGTGGTAGGTAGTGGTGGGGGTGGTGCAGCAGGAGTGGTGGTGGTGGTGTTGTAGGTGTAGCTTAGTGTGCTGGAGGAGACGTCACGCCTCACCTGGCCGCTCAGCGCCGCTCGATGCGCCACCTGGCGTCGGGCGCGGCCTGGCGTCTCTGATACTAGAACGCCCATCACTGTTACACTGGCGCCTGTGGGCGGTGTAGGCCTACAGATCTACGGCTACAGATCTGTTTTCAGGATAGAAGCACACCAGGAGCACACCCTATCAGCATCATTATTTTGGTGATGAGGATGGCACCCGGGGGATGGAAAATAGATATGCAAACAGTTTAATGTAATCGGCATCCTGTGGGCATATTGTTCCCTTGTCTTGGAGGATCCAAAAAGGAAGATTGAGACTTGAGTAGTATACTAGGGAAGTGAGATCCAAAGAGGGAAGAATTAAAGGGGGGAGGGGGGTGTTTTTCGTTGACGGCTCTATACAATTTAATGGTTCGGCTCGGAAGGTATAGTTGCATGTGATAGACCAGGTTGGTCCCTTAATATAGTTCTGTATGTAAATTGAGTCTGGATCCTTCCATGTACTGAATATTCAAAAGCGCTCCCTGTCACTGCTGTAGATCCTCTAACCTCAGGGTTGTCAGTCCAGGACTACCAGGGGTAAACAGTTATTAGTCCTGTCCAGTGTATTCCTATCCCAAAATCACTCCCCGACTCTCGGCCAATCATAGGAATACAGAAACGTGTACAGATTGTATGAATTGTTAAAACAAACAAAATGATGCCCCTCCCTTTCTTTTTCGTGGCCCTCTCTCCGTCTTAACGCGCCTTTATAAGTTCATTCCTTTCCATCAATGGTCTGTCCTCTCGGACACCCCGGCCGGCTCTCTTGTACCCACTACCCCCACTCCCTCTCAAGTGTCAATAATTTCTTCCCCTTTTCCATCTCTTCAGTAAATCCGGACTATTTTCTTTTAACCCACCCCCTCCCCCACCTTACACATGAAAGCCTCGCCCGATTATAGGTATTATAACTAGGCCTATACATCTATAAGATATACACATGTGGATAGTGTAACCCAGTGTAACACACACTGAAAAACTCTGGACAGCTGTGGAGTCTGTAAGGTCGTCCTACAGGACGACCCTAGGGTCTTCTAAGTGAACAGCATAGAATCAACTAGCTTCAACTTGTCAAATTGACAACCTGCCAAGTTACCATCCCACAAGACAACCCTAGACTTGTCAAGGTCGTCAAACTAAGATAGTTGATGCAGGCCTAGATTAGCCACAGCTGGTGCTGGTCATTGCATAATGGTGGTAGGTCTAGGGTTTCAAATGTATGAGTTTGATCTGGTTCCAGACGACAAGATTATTTTATCAATTTGTTTAAATACATAACCACATATAGAGGTGATATTTAATACACTAGTGCCACCAAGGATTTAAATAATGTATCACCAAGTCTTTACTGAGAATAGACTACTCTCCAGCTATGGACTATAGGCTTGTGTGTGTATAATACCAATATAAGGTGCATGCACCTACTTGTGCCCTGGTGAAAGACACAAAAGAGGTGTCTTCCTTCTACACATGTGCTCTATTTTTTAAATGTTGTCAAAAGTATGCATTCTTAACATTATCTTACTTTTTCCCTAGATACTTCACATAATCCTCCATATTAATATATATGTATTGTAATACTCAGTGTTATATCAACATATGAATTAATCAATTTGTTCCCAAGGGTACATATTTATGCTAGGTAATGGCCACCTGCAGGGAGAATGATGAACCACTTCTAGACAAGTTTAGGGCTGGCATATGCCAGGTAGCTCTAGATGGGTCTTCTTACTGAAGAGTTTTGCTTGCCAGCCCCTCTCCTTGTCAAATTGACTGAGAGGTCCACATGTCGCATGCCGATTTTAAGAAAGGCTCATGTCACATGTCACTAAGGAAACCCCCATGTCACTAGTGTCACTAAGTGATATTGTTTATTAGGCTCAGCAGCAAGAAAATTTTGACATTTTTAGAACCGAAATGGTGCATTCTGATGAATTTTTAGATCCTATAAGTTCCTTGCCCTGCCTGCAGAAAACAAGGGAGCACCATCCAAGAAAATGTTGAATACCTAGACTTGAAATGGTGCATTCTGATGCACTCTCTAATAACTTTTCTCACGTCACTAAGGCCCATGTCCCATGTCGAATTTAAGAAACTGCTCATGTCCGATGTCACTTACATGGCCATTTCCCATGTCGAGTTTAAGAAATTGCCATGTCACCATGTCGGATTTAAGAAATGGCCATGTCGCCATGTCGAATTTAGTGGTCTAGGGCCATACAGCTATGGTGTGGATGACCCAGTCAGGTGACACCCTCTCAGTGCCGAGAAGAGGGTATTGACCTAAAAGCAACACCAGTAGACCAACCCCCAGACAGTGTTGACAATGTGCAGTGATTGATGTAATTTCAGTCGGACTCCTGAAACCAGAGACCTTCATGTTTGGATACCACCATAGCCGTGTGGTATAGTTGACATGCTACATTGCTAGACAGAAAGAGCACGTCCATCAAATATTCAATATCTCAAGTGTCTCATGATTGAGGCCATCCATAAATTACGCCACACAAATATGGACATTCTCTATTCCGCATTAGCAAGATACAGTGGCTCCACCTTTTGGACCACTGGTAACAATCATAATCCTTTGCTCTGCAAGGACCAGCTCAGCCAAATCTCGTGGCCGAGATTAGGGTACAGGCAGGGTGCAGGTATTGTGAATAGGGCATACCTGGACACTTCTAATGTCACCTGTGTCCAGTATAGTGTAGTGGTTAGCACTGTGGACTCATAATGCTGGGAGCCCAAGTTCAAATCCCTACCAGGCCAAATAACACTGTGTCCTTTAAATACATATTTCTAAATTTCCTTTAGTATTGTGAATAATGTATTCTGTTTCCAAAATTGCTTCACTTATGAATTTGATTACCAGGCATTGCCTGGAAGAGATTTGAACTCAGGTACTCTGCATCATGAGTCCACAGTGCTAACCACTACACTATACTGGACACAGGTGACATTAGGAGTGTCCAGGTACAACCTATTTACAATACCTGCACCCTGCTTGTACCCTAATCTCGGCCATGAGATTTGGCTGAGCTGGTTGCTGGAGATTACACTGGTTACACTGGTACCAATCAACATGGCGCTGTACACAGGACATCTTGCTAATGCGGAATAGGGGTCAGTCTGGTCGCCCAGTGGGCCTATAGGCGTCTAGCCGGTTGCATTATCAACCAATGAGAAGATTCCCTGGCCTTCACTGCGGAATTCCTAGGGGGCATTATGTAACAGCCTGTACCCATTGCGATTGCTGTATCACTAGTATCAGTGCTTATTTCGCTGGTTACCAGATCAAACAATGGTGCCCCCTACTAAGGAACCTGCAACATCGGTATAGGGGTCAAGCTGGACGTCCTGTAGGCGCATCCATTACTTAAGGCTGTAACTGGCGAGATAAGCACTGATACCAGCGGTCGCATGGATACAAGCTGTTACATAATGCACCCTAAGAATTCCGCAGTGAAGGCCAGGGAGTTCTCATTGGTTGATAATGCATCCAGCTACATGCCTATAGGCGTGTAGCTTGTTGCATTATCAACCAATGGGATAACTCCCTGGCCATCACTGCGGAATTCTTAGGGGGCATTATGTAATAGCCTGTACCCATTGTGATTACTGTATCAGTGCTTATCTCGCCAGCTACCAGATCAAGCAATGGTGCCCCCTACTAAGGAACCTGCAACCTCGGTATACGGGACTAGCACATCCTAGTACCTCAGGTAGTCGGGGGCTAAACCCAATCTCCTTATCAGGCTAATCCCCTCCCCTCACACCTGGAACAAGGTGCTGATAAGAAATTCTCCCATGATGCACTGCTCTGGAGTCGGGGGCCTAACCACAATGCATTGCTCTGAGCCAAAATGGCGGCCCCCATAGGCCAATGCGCTAGTCCCGTATAGGCGTCTAGCCGGTTGCATTATCAACCAATGAGATAACTCCCTGGCCTTCACTGCGGAATTCTTAGGGGGCATTATGTAACAGCCTGTACCTGTTGTGATTGTTGTATCAGTGCTTTTCTCGCTGGTTACCAGATCAAGCAATGGTGCCCCCTACTAAGGAACCTGCAACATCGGTATACCGAGGTTACAGGTTCCTTAGTAGGGGGGGGGGGGGGCTTGATGGGGGGGGGGGGGGGGGGTCCCCATGTCCCATGTCGATTTTAAGAAATGCTCATGTCGCCATATCGATTTTAAGAAATGTCCATGTCGCCATATCGATTTTAAGAAATGCTCCATGTCCCATGTCACTATCTAATTTTTCCTCATGTCACATGTCACTATAAAGGCCCAAAATGGTCCATGTCGCAATATCGAATTTAAGGGTCCAGGGCCATAGGGGGCACCATTGCTTGATCTGGTAGCTGGCGAGATAAGCACTGATGCAGCAATCACAATGGGTACAGGCTATTACATAATGCCCCCTAATTTGAGGACCCACGTCATTTATTTTCCTATACAAGTGCATATCCAAGGTCACGATTGGTAAGAAACTTAAATTGCTAGTCCTATATGGACGAAACACAGAGGAGGAATACAATTTATATTAAGTGTACAGTGGTGTACCTTTTTTCTATTTGTTATATCTTTTTCAATCTCAATTTTCTCGGCTATTTTACATGTTTGAAAGAAAAAGATTATTAAATGATATAAGTGACTATTTTCTATGGACGAATACCTGCTTTTTCATTCTAACATATTAAAATAGTTGAGGAAATCGAGATTGAAATTCGTCCTCTTATGATTGCCGTTTCATGCCCTGCTTCAGCCCTTTCCGAGGATCCCAAGGAGTTTCTCTTTGTGAAGCCCATTTCAAACTCAATATTCTCAGCCAGTTTACGGGTTTGAAAGAAAGGGAACGTATTTATCAATAGGACATAGTCGAATACACTCATAATTAAATACCCTCTATTTCTTTCAAATGTGTAAAATAGCTGAGAAAATCGAGATAGAAATAAACTTCACAAAGAGAGAAAATGCTTGGGATCCTCGTACAAAGAGGTGCGAGATTGCGAGAGTTGGTGCGTGAATTGCTACCATAAGAGGGGCAAGCTTGCCCCAACTCGCGCTTGGACATGTCCGAGCGACATCGCTGGTATTTAGGAGGCCATGACCGCATCACCTCCCCCGTATATTGGAGGGGATTCGTACGCGGTACCCATCTGCACTTTTAGTACAACAGCACCAAGTGCACAGGAACTATTTTAACCAGCAACCTTTGGTGCCAGCGATGACGCTTGGGAAACGAGGTCGAGGTGGTGCGAGCTTGTAAGAGGGGCTATAGACTTCACGAGGAGAGCAAAGTGCTGGGAAACTGTGAGATGCAACCCGGAACGGGCTGACTGGGTATATGAAACGGCAACCCCAAGATAACGTGGCATCTACAAACAGTATTACAGAAATGGAATGAGGCAACTGGGTCAACTGGGACGTAAGAAGCACGTTCGATTATATCAAGTCTTAATCTCTTAAGAGTTGGGTGCATGCAGGTAAGGCCACCTTTTTTTGATAACTTGGATTACGGGCTTTTGGCTCCGAATTTTTGGAAGGGCAGAGGCAAAAAAAACCCAAAAAAAACTGTCCTACGGGGTGCACCAGATCACAAAATTTCCCAAAGGGCAGAGGCAAAAAATAAAAAAAAAAAGGCTTGAAAAATCTCATTTCTGGTCAATCTAGTGAAGATATATTGAGAATTATCCCCAATCTGTAAGGCCTCATTCTACCTTTTGCTGGTCAATATGTACTTTTTTTTTGGGGGGGGGGGGGGGTAAAATTCTCAAAATATCTCAGAGGGGAAATGTTAAAAAAAAACAAAAAACTTTTTTTTTTTTTGCCAAATGCAAAATGCCAAAAATCTCGGCGGCGGATCCGTAATCCAAGTTATCAAAATAAAACGGCCTAATAAGGTCAAATCTCTTCCCGGTTACATGTGGCATCTCTTCAGAAGTAATCTTTAAAAAAAACAAAAAAACATTAGGGGGTAGGTGCATTTAGCGGCAGGGCGTAAACACTTTTGACCCCTCAACCGGGGATGGGGAGAACAAAATTTCAACCCTATTCGGGGAGTTCAGCTGTTTTCAGTGAAAAGGCTAGCAAAGCGTGCGAACATCATGGTCAAAAAAAAAGGGGGGAATGGGGTGGGTATGTGAGTGTGAAAACCTCAACTCCTCTAGGGAGGTGAAAAAAATGCACGTGCTAAACTTCATACCCCTCCCCCGCCCGTGTTGTTAGAATATGAGTTATGACCACCCCCTTGACTTTCTGTGTAGTTCTGTACGTGTGTCCCGTCCTTTCGTGCCACCTTGTGGTGACTCACGGGACAAAACCCCTTTAACTACAGAGCCGCCACCTAACGTCATAAACTATACTTTGATCCCTCAGTACTGGCGCTCAGCCACTCGTATCATAGTGTAGCTAAATTCTTAATCCACCTTTTAAAAATATTCCATTTAAACCACCGCCCGCCCTATATATAGGGCAGAGAACCTGTCCTGGCACCTCCCACGACGGTTGCTACAGTGGTACCAACGTGTTAGCCTGTAAGGCCTAGACTAGTTTCTACTCACTGATATTCAAGTCCAAAATGCAATTCACTGCTAATCAATATATTGCATTTTATTCCACTCATTTATCCTTTCTATATTTCGCCTGTTTGTTGTACATAGTTAGTATTCATGTTGATAGTCTGCATTTAAGCAGCAAAGCACAGGTTACTCTTTAGAATTGAAATGTCTTGCTCAACTTGATTACTCATTATATTTGCACCATTCCAAGGTGATCCCCGTCGGAAATCATTGGGTAGATCATGGCATATTGTTTTTATACATGTTGTGAAAGATTAAATAAAGAAATCAAATAAAGAATTTAGCGTAATTTGGGTTCACATTTTCTTTTCTATAGGGTCGTTATATCGGAAATTTAAAAAGAGTGCTCTACTGAGATGAGTGGAAACCTCTTTGATCTCTTGGATTCTTTTCCTGGTGGCAAATATAACTACATGTATAGTATACCATTACAAATATATCGACCGTAGGCCTTGTACAAAGGGAATAATACACTTGAATTATTTTCCTATTTTTTTTATTACGTTGAAGTCGAATCCGTAGCATAGGAGGTATAGGCTCTATGTATGTAGTTAGTGGCCACTGGCACAGAGAATATGCCACTCTTACAGTTGTCATAACCACTTTTAACTTGACACATATTCTTTAATCTAGGACAAGAATACCGCTTAGTTGGTCAAACTTATAGTCCCAACTTTATGGATTCCATGTATCATCTCACTTCAATTTTTTTTTTTTTTTTTTTACATTTTTCTATAATTTACAATCTTTGTATCCATTCATAACATAAAACCTAGGCGGCGATGGCTCAGTGCTTGCGGCGTTCGTAAAGTCTGTCGTACATCTGGTTCCACTTGTTGTGCGCCCAGTACTCCTCGGGGTGCACGTGGGGGAAGCGGTTAGCCTTGTTAAAGTAGACCGGCTCACCCTCAAATTTACCCGTCTCCCACCCGGGCACGTTCTTCATCAGCTCGTTCTCATCATCACGGTTTTGCCGCAAATGCTTCAGGAACCTAGATAAAGGGCAACATTGGTTAATTAATTTCAATGCGACCTTTAGTTTTGTGTGCGCATTAATAATGGTCTAAAAGATCCGTCTCGGTTAACTCTTTCTAGGACACACTGAAATAATAATTGAGTGTATGGGAATCTTTTTTTTTCACAGAAAGGTGCAGGCAAGTGCTGTTTTGATTGCGATTTTTCGAAACAGTGTAGTTCATGGCAGTAAATCTACTGTCTAAAATGGGGAAATGAAACCTGACACCGAGAGCGTCTGTGGTCACCAGGACACTGGAACAAGGAGAGTACAGGGGCCCAGTGTTTCAAATATTTGCCAAATATTACAAAGAGGAAACTGTTATAAAATGAAGAGAGCAAAATCCAGCATTGTTTCGAAAAACATTGCATTTATGAAAATATTTTGTGCGGAATCTCGTTTTAGGCTCTGGCTCTACGTTTTTATATCTTCCAACAATACAATATTGATGTGATAACTTAATACACTTACATTCTGTGTTGCTCAGCATACATGAAAGGCTCTAATGCTATACGTGCATCCCTCATTTCCAGTTCCACCTTGCTGAAAGTCAAAATATATCATGTCATCAATATCAATGTGTGTTGGAGCAATCTTCTGGAAGCAGCTACGTTTTGTAAATGGTATTTTCTTGTTTGGATCTCCTATGAGAATTTTTCTCCGTCGAGACTGTAGTGATATTGATGAGACTCTTATTAACTTAAATTCTTGGCGGGTTTTGAATTGGGCTTCACGTCCCTCGATAATAAAATGCTAAATGTTTTAATCATTTCATATAGGTTTAATTTATTTGCATATATTTATGGTCGGCCGGATAAGGCCCAATTTCTTTAAATGCCCAAAGGAGCGTTAACGAGGATTGTGCACTTACTATTTATATGCCCTTTCCATAGCGTACAGTATCCAAGCTGTTCCAGAAACGACAGCAATACCACCAAAGATGGCATAGCCTGAAAAGTCAAGACAATAACTTGGGATAATTTTCCCCTTCCTTCCTTTTAACATGGTATCACGGCTTCAGTTGAACTTGAAAACATGGATAAAATCGGCTGGGCACATTCGTTACCTACCAGTTATTAGTCACCGCTGTCGACCTATGGCTATGCTTCTCATAGAGCACCTGTCAGATTCTATTGGATTATTGGTTGGGTACGTCCAACTACCGTACCGAGAGTAGGCTACTTTTTTTTTTATTCTGTGCCTGTGGACACATACGCTCAAATAAGATTTTTTTTTCTACCCCTGGCCCTGTCCCCCCCCCCCCCGAGATTTATAAAGTTGGGGGAGGGGGGGGGGGTTATAAACACACACTTGACACAGCCTGTTACAGACTTTTAAAAGGAAAAATGTGCCCCCCCTCCGCCGGCCCAGGGCCAAGACTGGCAAGTGGGGATGAGTCGAATGTCAAATAGACTGTTCAGTTACCCTCCGCTAATCAAGGGGTCGACATGTTTTAAACCCCCCCTCCCCCCTGTGCTGTTGTTAGAAATGAGCACTCCTTATCCTATATATATATATATATATATTAGGGAGGGTTCATTATTTATGTCCGGGGTGGGGATGAGCATTTGAGGGGGGCGGGCAAATTTTTTTAGGGGTATTCAAAGGGGGGGGGGGGGGGCTTTTTTTAGGGGTATTCTTTAAAATGTCGCGAATTTAGTACATTGAAATGTCGCAAATTTTGCTTACAGCCTGTATTATATTCTACCAAATTATGTCAACATTTTCAAAACTTTCAGAATTTTTTCTCAAAGTCCCAGCAAATTTCTCACTGCATCACTTTTGACACTCAGAGTCGCCTACCATTTTGCCAGTCTTCAAATAATCGTCGGCCTTATGAAAGCACTGGGGGTACGGGAGCTTCCATTTTAAAAGCGCTGGGGCCCTTAAACTCATCAGTAGGCCTATGTAAGTCGATAAACGGTGATCGAGTGTCTGAAGTATAGAGGTTTGCCTATTATCACTCACCACTGACACCAGCGAGTATATCGAGACTTTTACACTAAAACACCTTACAAGGTACTAAATTGTAGGCAAAAAAGTGGCCAGGATTATCAGTATACGCCAATGTAGTTTTTGCAATAAAGTTAAAAACGATTTAGGGTCAGGGGTGGGGGCGCTTTTTTTTCAACCCATTCCGAGGGGGGGGGGGGAGGCCTTTTTTTTCAACCTATTCCAAGGGGGGGGGGGGGGGGCAATTATTTTTGACGTATTTGATTTTCCAAACGCTCACCCCCCACCCCTGCCATAAATAATGAATCCCCTTAGATGTCTTCGAGCCCCGGGGGGGGCACTTAGTATATTTTGTATACACATGTGTGCGGCTGGGAAGGGTACTTTTTCTACAAAATCGCCCTAACAAGGGTCCACTTTTCAAAGAAAAATCGCCCTAACAAGGGTCCACTTTCATGAAAATCGCCCTAACAAGGGTCTACTTTTCACAAAAATGTCCGGGTTTTCGCCAAGATTTGCCCGTTTCCACAAAAAATGTCACAGTTTTCAACAAAATTCTTCGCAAGAGGGTAATTTTTTCAGCAGATTTACACAAACATGGGTTATTCTATTGTTTTTTTACCGAAACCGAGGCACTTTTGGTCGAAAATGCCCTAACAAGGGTAACTTTTTGGCATTAACATCTACCTTTTATCGCTTTTTTACCGAAACCTAGGCACTTTTGACCGAAAATGCCCTAACAAGGGTAACTTTTTGGCATCAAAATCGCCCTAACAAGGGTAAGGGTTGTCAGAGGTCCAGCCGCACACCCCTGTCAAAAAAAATTCAAGTGCCCCCCCCGGGCTTCGAGCTTGTGGTGTGTGGTTTCTTTCAAATTCAAGTGAGGATAAGTGAATATTCATTTTGACCTTGTCAGTGGCGGCTGGTCGTGCTACTGTCAGTCGTGTTTTAGAGGTATTTTCTGCAATACACGCGTTCCTTATGTTTTTCAGCAAATCTACAATATATTGCCTTGCTGTACTTACCACTCAATTTGTTTTTGGGTAGTCTCTTTGCCCAATCCACGGGTCCATAGCCACCCGAAGGTGGCATATCTTGCTTGAACCTGGACGCCATGTTTGCCGGACCACTAGCCTCGCTGGATAAGTCAGGATGGCATAACAAATCAACAAATCATACTTAAAAGTGAGAGTTAAACATAATATTACGCTATTTCTGAATAGTGAAGAAGCATCTTGATTTTTCCAATTCATATCAAACACACAGTGGTGCTTTGTTGGTGATTTGTGCATTACCGGTATCTGTAAACGCGAGGTAAACGCTCAGTCTCCTCGGGAAGAATCTGCTAGGAGAGTGACCGGATAACCACGCTGCACAGACGGCGTCTGGTTTCCCGCCGCAGCTTCATTTGTCCGAAGTCTTTTCGTGAGTGAAAGATGGAAACATCTTGCACAGGAGCCTAGTAGGTCTAACGCACTGTCATGATTGTGATACATTTCCTTGGGTTGATTTGACTACATGTAGGCCCTAAGTAGGCCTAGGTCTGGCCAACCTGTGGTAGGTTTCCGGGTAGGCCCCCGGGTAGGCCCATGCCGGCCGCGGCCTACCCAGTAGGCCCTACTTGAGTCTTATGAACCATGAGATTCATGGAGCCTATCAACTTCCATAAGAGATAGACCTAGCTAGGCCTACATCTATATTCAAATGATATAGCCTACTTTAATATATCCCTAGCCCAACATGGCCAATTCTAAGCAAAACCTTGTGTAGGCCTATGCTACTTTGAGAAATAGCCTATGCAAAAGTAGGCCTAAATATAATTGTAGATGTTGTTAGGCCTCGTTTTGAAGCCCCTACTGGAGGGACAGGCACACAATGCCATTGTAGGTTGTGCCAAGAGGGAAGGTAATGGTGATCGAATCTATGAGGTGAGTGAAGGTAGAAAGCAAGCCCCTACACTTTTACCAAGGCAATGGCTCTTTTACATCCGACACTACACAGGCATAGCGTTAGATGGACAGGCCTTTGGTATGCTGTACACAACATGAAGGAGGTCACAACGCCATATATAGCAGAGCGCTACTGAACCTTGAGCGTACGACCCCATACCTCTGAGGTGAACACGCTACAAACTGAGCTATTCCCCACCCCCATTTAGTCCTATATATGAGCTCCATCTTCTATAGTTGGTCAGATTTGGCCAATTTTTACATTACAGACTGATCTCATAATGATAATGTAATACTTACTGTACAATGTAAGTGTAACAATAATAATGATAAACCATTGACAGTTATCATATAAGAGAGTGGACATTATGTACAACACACAATGAAGAGTATAGGTTGGTTCGTCATTTTTTTCGATGACCCTTGTATGCGTTTAGGGAGGGTCATTGCCAGGAGCATTTGGAGCGGTTGGAGCAGGTTCCACAACTCAGGTATGAATCATCAATGAAGGTAGCATGACAGGATGCTGTTTCTCCACAAATTTGCGGACCTCCGTATATATTTGCGGAGCTCCGCAAATTTATCGAATGTGTAGGCCTATTCCGCAAATTTGTGGATGTCCGCAAATTTCGGTTTCTGTACTTAAGCATACAAATACGGACCTCCGTATATATATTTGCGGACATCCGTATATATTTGTGGAGCTCCACAAATATAATTATCAAATTTGTGGAAAAGCAGCACCCGGGCCAAATGGATTATATCAGAAAGTATGTACTGAGTTAAAATGAATTATACATTTAGGTACAGCCGGGTAAAAAGGGCCCTCTTAAGTAAAAATCAATTACAAAATTGAGGTCATCAGCTTTTCAGTGGTATATTTCATTAGCAAGGTACCACTTCTAGTTTTTGAGAACTGGCTCCATGCATCTGTTTTGGCACTGTCCACCAATCTCAAATGCCAATAAGCTCGATCTTACTTTGTTTTAGAGACATCTCCATCTAACTAGCATAGTTATGTAAATTACCAAATATCCAAAGTTTGTCAAACATTTGGTCACAGGTTTTGATCTTAAGATGGTATTTACATTCCGTTTTCAGCATAGAAATTCTTGTGAGACCTTCTATCAAGTGATTTCTTAAATTTTGAATTTAGAATGAAAATCATGTTTCCATAGAAACTAACATGTGCAATAACAATAATGATATCTAGGCCCATAAACATTCTTTTTATACGTCCAAATATGGCAGGTTCTCACCAAAGATGGAATTTTCTAAAGATGCCTGCTGTATTCTACATCAAGAAGTACTATAGATTAATTTTGTCATATTTTTAGCCTGTTTGGATGTATGGGGGTCCCCTTTCAGAACCAATTTAAACTGCTCCATGTTCTAGTCCTCCCCCTTTTTTGATCTAATTAATTACAATAGCTGACCCCTCAATAATTACAAGAATTTGCAATGAAGATTGCTCTTTATCATATCAATGAGAATAATAAATCACTCTAATGTCACGGTTTAATAGCTTTTATTATAATTTCATTCATGTACTTGGCGGCAAGGGCAAGAATAGGTCTTTATTAGACCACATTACATTAGCATAATCATGGGATTTGTGTAATATGTTCTATTTGGTCGTAAACCTTTACCCAGCTACGTTTTCCAAACCATAGGAACTTGTTTGGAAAAGCTTTGTTTTGTTAGCTGGGATGCTATATAGGCCTATACAACGGTAATCTTTGTTTAATATATCAGCATTTCGTCATCCAGTCCTTCACTGACATTGTTGTTCAAGCATCCAAAATACCCTACCTATTGTTAGTGTGTACACTAACTAGTCTTTCATATGCGGAAGATATACTGGAGGTTGATGGGAACTCTGGTTGCTGAACCAATTGACGCTGGCGGATGCATCGCATATTAAGGACCTCCTTCAGTTGCATTGGAATGAGGCACACACCAGTCAACCCAGTCTGTAAATATACAAGTGAGCATGGATCATGTCTTTTTACATAGGAGTAAAATAATCAAAAATGGTTAAGCAATATGACTAACGCCTTACAGAACGTGTATCTAAATCACCACTCAATTGTTGTCAAATTTGCTTTGAGCCTAGTTTCGGTGCCAATCAACTTTAGTCTTTAAAGCATCACATTGGACTTCTGCATTCTTATTAATGAATGGATCTAACGATCATATTACAACTGATGACCTCCATGTCTCAGGTCTACAGTAACCCATAAGTGACGGGTCTAATTTTCTCATATTTATAATGATGCCAAAAGGACAATATTTCCTCAAATTAATCTAATGTAATTAAAGTTTGTGGCTGGGAAAATCCCTTCCACATCAATGAGGGGTGTAAAGATGAGAGATGAGACGTCAGTTGTAGTACTTAGTATCCTTAATAATAATATTAATATCAGAGTACCAGTCACTAGGGCTCAGTATATATAAGTTACTGATGGTTGCAGGATGGTTTCTGATTTCCCTCTAGCTGACCTGGGCTTAAGTACAGGTGCCTGGCAGGTAGAGGGGGAGCCCATGTGACCGGAAGTAGATGTAACAGTGGTTTTCATTGGATAATATACATTTGACATTTGATTGGATAATTATATATTCATGGCTTTAACATGTGGCATGCGCTGGACCGCGGGTGGGGAAGCCGGGGTCCAGTGCACTATGGGTAATAGATTACATAATAGGTAGCATGCACACGTGGGGGCTTTGTCGCCCACCTCCAGGTGGTCTCCAGCCGGCTCAAGTGGCCTGGCGGTGCCATACTGATTAAGGGTGTGCAGGTTATAGCATTGTTTATGTTTTGACAGTTTATCCTTGGGGTCAACATATAGTTCACTTGTTTGTGTATAGGTGAGCGGTCGGTGCCTCGTCGTCTGGAGGGCCGACCGATACCTTTGTATAGGGGGATAAGAGTCTGCTTGTGATCTATGGGTTAATTATGCATGGGGGAGAGTTTGGCTTGGCTAAGTGAGAAATATATATAATCAGATATAATCAGACTAGAGTTGTACGCAGAGAATATATATAATGATCATTATCTAAAATAAAAAATTGGCCTATAGAATGTGACTTATGGGGGTTTCCTTACCTGGCCCGTGGCTGCTCCTATTCCGCATAAGCAAGATGTCCTGTGTACAGCGCCATGTTGATTGGTACCAGTGTAACCAGTCTAACCTCCAGCAACCAGCTCAGCCAAATCTCAGGTCTGAAATTAGGGTACAAACAGGCTGTGAGTATTGTGAGTGGGTTGTACCTGGGCATTACTTATGTCACCTGTCCTTCATAGAGTAGTGGTTAGCATGGTGGATTCATGATGCATAGGACCTAAGTTCAAATCCCTCCTAGGCCACATCTTTTCACCATACCATTAATAAACAATACCTTTTCTTATCGATATACATATAGTTCCTTTGAAGAAATAGGAATAAAAAAATTGTTCAAAGACTATTGGTATTTCATTGATATCATTTCAAGGTTGTTACTCACTTCTACCTATCAAAGCAAAATATATTTGATATAATTATAAGAATGTAAATTCATGGTATGGTCACCAAGATATGACTTGACAGGGATTTGAGCTTAGGTCCTATGCATCATGAAGACATAAGGAATACCCAGGTACAACCCACTTACAATACTCACACCCTGTTTGTACCCTAATCTCGGACCTGAGATTTGGCTGAGCTGGTAGCTGGTGACAAGGGGGATACAATTGGTACCAGAGCAACACCTGGTGGCAGCACCGGTATCTCGCTAGTGCCTAATACTTCCTGTGCCATTCACTATTCCCGTCACAGTAGCCAAAGCCTTCTTATTGCCAGAAACTGATGCAGTTTTGCCTGAACAAAAAGTTGTAAATATGGCTTAGCGGCTATTTTGTAGACATCAAGGGATTAGATGGTAGTGTGTTACGGAGGTTATAATTATATCAAGTTATTATATTGGTATAAGTGTCAGCGGTTCAACTACTCACCTGCAGTTGTCTGCGACCAAAACTTTGCAATATTAGTTCTCTCTCCCCTACCTAGGGGTCTCTGGGTGTATGGTCTCACAAGTTCTGACCTGTGACCTACTTAGTTTCAACTCACACACAAGGAGAGAGAGCAGCCATTTTCTTCTTTAATTACAACCTCAAATGTAAATGTTGGACTCTGACACTTGATTACAAGGTTTGTGTTTGAATTGTAACTGCTTACCAAGGTCAGCAGAGATGGCTGCACCAGTCAGTTTGCAGGCTCCTGCAATCCACAATCCAATTAACCCCATCAAGAAGGAATTTAGGATCTTCTCAGCTGGAGCAACTGAAATAGATGTACATGAATAGTATGGATCCAAATGAAGATGGCAATTCCCGGCCCTAAAATAAGTCAATGAGACTCAAATAAGAGTTCAATAATATAAAATATTATATCTAGCAAATGTTTCTCAACAAAGTTAAAAAAACTTACCACTATAGAAATATAGAGATGGAATAGCAAACACCATCATTACCATAACCACAGTTGTTCTCAAACCTAGACGATCCTATGCCAGAATGTTAAAGATAATGTATGGAGTGTTTCAGTGAAATACAGAGATTCAGGAATGGCAAATATGTTGAAAGTTGCATTTGAAAGAGGAAAAACAGTCCATTGACACTAGGTATAATCATATTTCTAGTCGGTTTGGCGGCCCATTCTTAGGGATTTGACAAGAAGATGTATATACATGTGATTTGACAGAAAATATGATATATGTGGCCAAATCCACCAATTGTACCTCCAATGATACCCCCAACATCATACCAAATTGACATCTGATCAGACATGTTCTCCTCCCAACCATATTTACTTGTTAGGTAAAATGGTAACCAAAAGAAAAATGCATAGTTGACGAATTCCAGACAGGCAAAGGAGAGGGAACACTGCAAACAAACACCAGAATACATAATAATGATGTATTCAGGTTTGAGGCACAGTGATGGGAATCAAAGACATGATTATCAATTGAAATAGGAGCAGAATTATACCATACTGCCTCAGAAAGGTCACTAAACTACTTTGGAATTTCCCCCTCCCCTTTTCTCCACCAGTCATCATATGGAACTTGGGAGGGGATAGTGCACCACTACAAGACACACACTGTATTAGAAGATAATAGCAGCACATCAGTCTATACGAAAACCTGCCGGCCACCGGCCGGCAAAATGTCTGCCGGTCCGGCACAAAAAGGGCTACTGCGGGTCTGAATGGCTGGCTGTATTCCAGAGATCCCTGCCTATATGCCATTTTTTACGGCTTGTAAATCGGACCATTATTAAGGTTTCTACAGCATAGAACAGAAAGGGTGAATATTTTCTGTAATGTTCTTCAATAATTTACATAATTATTAAAACAGTAAATAAATATAATTGTAATATGTAGGGGGAACCCTATTTATTATCATTGCCAGTACAGACACTTGCTTTATATTTCATTTGTTAATAGCAAGAGTGTACTCCAACATCAGTGCCTGCAAAAATTGAGCCGGGCCTGCAAAGAAAAAAATCTGCAGGACCGAATGTCCTGCATGCTGAATTTTTTTTTGTATAGACTGGCACATATGGAATGCATTTTGAAAATCATTTAAGGTTCAACTGTGCTACTTACAGGGATCACCCCAGGCAATAACAGGGCCTGCAAAAAACCCATAGGTTTCACAGTGATATTATCTGTGTTGACTTCTGTCACAGAACCTTCTTCTGGGTTTGACTGCTCCATAGGCCTATGGTAATTCAGTAAAAGTCTTCTCTCTGAGAGTCAATCAATGGAATATTGAAAAAAGTAACAAAAATGAATGTGCTGTAAAGGGCTGGAAAAGACATCCCTTGGCATATTGCAAAAACTCATACTAATTACATACCATCTTCCGCAACATCTTTCACAATGCCTTTTCCACCTTCCTCACCAGGGACCATTAAACCTGCAAATAACAATCATATTTCATTACATGATAAAAATACTTCTAGGATGTTATAAATAAGTAAGCCTGCTATGACAGCAGTAAACCAAAATAGTCATGGTAATCAATTCAAGAGTAAATTTGTGGTTAATGTTTACATACCGTGTGGGTGTTGGACCAGGCCGAAGAAAAAAATGATTCCCATGCCAAACAACATACTGGCTGGTACAAGGAACACATACTGAAAATATGCAACAATTTGCATGTTAATAACATATTTGAATTGATTTGTAATTACAAATGTATGTTAACCACTCCCACACTGTAAAGCATTTCACATCTTCTCAGATGGTTTGTATTTGGAGAATGATATTATTTTGAAACTTATATCAAACATTGGGTTTGGATGGGACTAAGGATAAAAAACATGTCCCACATTTGTGTAATGTTGTTTCCCCCACATAATACATATATCATGTATTTACCTGGTAGCCATAATCAAGAACAGCAGACCCCAGCAGAGCCCCTACAATGTTGCCCACTGAGGTACAGGCACTCCATAATCCCAGCACAAAGCCCCGACTGAAAGTTGATAACCATCATAGAACCATGCATATCACAATCAATAAAGCCACAGTCTATTCAAACAACCATGAGATATGTCGTGTGATATGTTCCAGGACTTCATCACTGAGAATTGCCTTTGTCCTCAATGATCATGTAGATCTAATAATTATTGTTCAAATAGAAGGGCAATAGTAATTTTTGTACATTAATTTCAATGGTTTGATTGTTTTAACTGTATGCAATAAAATTGAGGAAATACCTACTAACTTTGATTTGCCAAACCAATTCGCCATGATAGAGATCATAGCTGGCCAACATGATGACTGGAGGAATCCATTCAGGATCCAGAATACCATATTAGTAGTACATTGTATACATGCATAAGCTCACTTGGCACACTGACCATGAACACCTATAACAAAGTTATCTGTATTATGAATATGAAAAAAATGGGGGTCATAGGAGATTTAAAGGAGGGGTATTACTGCTCCACTGCCATGAGCCACCTGGAGTAGGAGTATTCACTCATTCCTAAACAGAGGGAGCACTGTCTCCAGCCTGGCAACCAGTGTTTATGTTGCCACAATCCACCATTTTTTGAAAGGGTGAAATACAGACCCCACCTCCTTCTCCCACTTACTATCATTAGAGGGGTTAAAGTGTTATTAGATAATGACTAGTCTCGTAATAGTTGGCTGTCAAATTTACATTAAGGGCAATTGATAGCCTTTTTTGTGTGCTATGTCCAAATCAAAATATACCATCCCAAAAGAATATTTATAATCTTGAACAAAAATACTTACACTGACTGATGATGTACACATTCCAAATGTAAGCACCAGTCGCAAGTCTATTCTGCAAAACATAGAAATGTACAAATAGACCAATTTAGAATGAAAACTCATTCTTCTTGATAACTTGTGGTAGAAAATATTACACCTTCTTGGTATACATTAGTAGTCTGGTTGATAATAGTGCTTGATAAGATATGATTTATGTTGCAATATTGCTCTACATGTCTACTACAAACATACCGATCTCCAACAAATCCACTTATGAACAGACCCTTGCAAAGGATAAAAATGAAAAGATGATACACATATTGGCCTTTTTGTAGCCTACACTATATTAATATAGCCTGTACCTTTGTGATTCTATTTGGTATTTTCCCCTATGTATATACCATACTTCTCTGTTTATGAGCCGGGCCCCGAATATATGAGCCATTTATAAGCCGGGTCAAAAGTGGTACTAGGTTTCGGAATATTTTCATAATTCCATAAGGTAAATGAAGCTAACGCACCATCCTTTACACTTGGAACAGCTCAGATATAGATGATGTTTAAATTTGTTGTGTTATCATTAGAAAATATCCAGAAGAATGTGTAAAAATAATGAATATATACAAGAATTTTAGAAAGACTGCCAGAGTAACCCTGTTGAAATCGATATAAGCCCAGGCTTATGAACGGGGAAATACGGTAATCAGTTTTGCTCTATATATAATATACCCTGTAACATTTCCTATGATTGTAAATCTCACTTATATTAGATTTGCCTAAGGTGTGCCGTATCTAATGAAATTTTTTGTATACCCAAATGAGAACCTACACAAACATCTCTGCTACACACTCAGAAAAGTCAGCGTCATTGTCGCTAAAACAACTCTCACTTGAAAGTCAGGCAGTGCCTGACTTTCAGGTGAGAGTGGTTTTAGCAACAATGACGCTGACTTTTTTGAGTGTGTACGTGAGAATCCTGTAGTCCGTTTACGGGATGTGTGCTTCCCATCGATAAGTTGACTGTACTTATGTATGGATATCTAGATTGCATGTTGGTAAAGATCAATTCACAACAGATATTGGCAAGGTGATACTAATGATAGCACAGAAAGGTTGAAATATGATGCATACAGAATTTAAAAAAAAGTGGTTTCCATGGCGAAGGAATGGTTCTATTTGTTATTTCCCCTATACATTTCCAGTTTCAAATCACTTGCAGGGCTGATCTATGCAAATTAATGGGATAACAGTCCCCAGTGCTTCTGGGGGGTAGCTTATCATAGCGCTCAAATTTAAAGTGATGAATAAGAAGCAATGCTCCACTATACTTACTGCAGCATATGCCAAAAGAAAGGCGGTGTCCAGACCGCCAAGAAACACTGAGGCTTGCTCATCATCCGAAAATACATGTCTGGAATTCCATGTCTACAAAAATGATGATGTTATATGATCTTTTCACAGAAAACACTAATCTCTCCACTTAGTATTGGTGTCTATAGTCATCTTCATTGCTGATCACTGCTGATACAGACAGAAACTTTCTTTATAGCAGAGGTATTGAGAAAGAGAAGTGGGAAGACAGTTATACAAAGCAAAACAATGATAAGTCCGGCACAGAAATAACAAAATGAGCAGAGACTGACAAAGAAGAGACAGACATAATCTATTATGAGAGAAATATGGAGATTCTATTGAGTGTCTACTATTATTAACCTCCAGCTCGAGTGGATGGAAAACATCATGTCACACAGATTCAATTGTTTATAATAATACAAGCAATTGTTTATAATAATACAAGTATCCTTACTGTATCCGGAAGTGGTTGACTGATAGTATTATTCCCAAAACTAGGAGTCCATTCTAGGCTAATTGTTTTCTTCACATTACTGAAGCACTTTCGAGTTGTACGGAAGTATGCACATCTGCATGGATATAGATGACAAATTCAGTTCAATTATTCTAATTTCCACATCATTGAACACAATACCATAGAGGATCAATCATCATGAGGTAGTCCGAATGTTAAAATGAGGAAATACTTGCCGGATGAAAATAAGACAATAGCTATAGTTCATACACTAAATGGCATATATCAAATTAGATGTGCATAAGGGGAGAAATCGGTTGAGCAGGTTATCTGGATGAACACTGAAATAGGAAATACTTGCCCCATGAAAGTAAGACAAAACACAGTTAGATGGTGTATTGTCCATCTGGTTGTCTGAGTATGTTCAGAGCTTTCAACTCCTTCCTTGTGCGACATCTTTTATTGGCTAATATTCTAGATTTTGATATTCTTAATGTGATCCCTTATGCCAACATGTTGAACATTACCAGGATCCTTACAATTGGCTGTTAGACACTCACGCAGAATCGTTACTAACTACATCACATGACAAACTGGACAACTAGGCTATCAGGTCTGAAAAAGATTAGGGATAAGATACAGACCCGTAGTACTAGATGTATTCATCTGACATCTCAGTTTGCAGTATTAGATAGGTAATGCCTAAACATCCCAACATAATGGTGAGGCAACCATGCAGACACTCTCTAAGATGCACTCTCTCCGAAGTCAGCTTCATCAGGGATTATTATAGATTAATGTTCCACGCTCAGAATGTCCATGTTCTAATATCTTACTTCAATTGTAGTAATATCTTGCAGTGTATAATTTATATTTTCCAACAAAACAGTGACTACATGTAAAACAAGTTCATGGTGAATTTCTCTTGAAGGCTCACGATACTCTTTATTTTCTCAGATTTTCTCAGCATTGCAGCAATTACTTTCTACATGTATTTGCTGTACAAAAGTGAGAATCAAGAATTGCTGTTGTTGCCGCATAAAGAAATGCCTCAGGCATTTTTATACGTGGAAACAACCACAATTCTTGCATTTGAAGTAACATAATGTCTACATAGTTGGTATATTTGAAGGGGACCCATTCAAGACACCAAATAAGCAGGGGGGGGAGGGGTTACCAGGGGGAAGGATGATATTACTTCAACTATGGTAGTTCCCATGAATACCATGGATCCATGTTAGGGGGTAAATATGATTATAATCAACATCATAGCCATGGAAATGTGCGTTGCTAGGCAGATAAACAATTAGAATAGTTGTTGCTAGGCAACCAGCTGTAATAGCAACACACCAATAGAACCATTGAATTCCTTGAGTCAATGTTAGGGGGGGAGGTAGGTATAATCATAATTAACCTCAGGACCTATCAAAGGTTGATTTATATTATTGTTATCACATAGCATGAATTTGTGTTGTGACTCCTTAATCCAAGATGGCGGCGCCTGTACTGACTTTTGGTAAAGTGCAAACATCATATGCCTCGTCCTGGTGGTGCCTGGTGGCACCACCAGGTGGCAACGCCACCACTTCGGCATAAAAAAAAGGACCTTGCAGTTGAAATAACCACAATAGGGGCATTGGCTTACGAGTCACTTGTTTCAGGTTATTGACACATAATAGATATGCAACCTAAAAATTTATGGTGTAAACACTTGTTTCTAACCTTAATTCTTATACAAATGACATAGCATATACAAGAACTTTTAATGAAGATTATAGATAACACATTGTTTTCAGATTTCATCTGAAATAAAAAAGATCCCACCAATAAGTCATCTTTATATTAGAAATATGGAACAACAGTGCAATTCTGTACAACATGAAAAAATGAAAATGACATGTAAGGCCATTCATTTTCCCACAATAGTTGGGTATCCAAAGTAAAGATTATTCAGACCAATGGGTTAGTTTAAGGGGTTGATTTAGATAATTAATCCTTCTCTAGAAAAGAATAAGCCAACTTTAGTAGAGGTTCATTATGTGTACAATGCACTGATTCAATCATGTAATGTAATAACATGTTCCTAATTTACACCTTATCAATCTAAGTATTGGTGATTTTGAGAGTACTTATACTCTTTCCCTTTACTGGTGTAGGTTGTAGCAAACACTGGTACCAGGGGTGGGCCAGGAATTTCAAGAGGGGTCGGGGGGGGGGCGTTCTGAGACTGTCACCAATGTAGTGGTGGAAATGGGAAAAACAACACAAGGCAGCAGTTCTCGGTCAGCTCTAATAGCAGTCTATGCGACTATATTATCTTCATATATATATTAAACAGTTATAAACATGTCATTTTCAATTATTTGGTTAAAATCCTACTTCCACTCAGTCAATCAGCTCAATATTCTAACTAAACATGCCCCTGTGGTACTTCTATTATCCCAAATAGTCATTTTGTCAATATTAGATACTTGATTTTTGCATGCTGGATAATTCAATAATAATCAATGATATATAGGTAACCTCCGCCACTTTTACTCACTTATTTCGATCATGATGACAAAAATGGTCTATTTACATGTAAAGTGATAAATAAGATTGAAAGTATACATATTTAAGATAATACACAGCAAATGTTATGATAAACAAGACACTTTTAAGCAAGCTAGAGTAAACTTTGTGATTCTTGGTAAAAATTGCAACATTTTCTCGAGTTTTCGAAATGTGGTTTACCCACAATATGAAAAGTCTTTGTCTGGTGATTATCAAACTTGGTATGCATGATTATAATACCGTAGCTACTTGTAGACAAAATTAAAAGTTACTGTAGTGTTTTTCAGACATTCTATCAAATCTGTGATATTTTGGTCGTAGCCTCTGCCACTTTTACTCTAGGTTATGTTCACAGGATAATAAAAACTGACCCCCTGGGAGTTAAGCCTTCCCTTTGGTGGTTCCATAGACCTAAGATACTGGCCTTTCAATGTAATTAACTTGTTTTAAGATAACAAGGGTTTACCAAAATTTTCTTTTTCATACCATAGTGCCCCAGTTTAGAGCATTTTTGGGAAATCTGACTCATATGCGTTTTCGTAAACCTTAAGCAGAATTCCGTGGCCAATTTATGTCCTGTGTCTGCTAGAACAAACATTTTTGAACTGGGTCTCAATGCCCCCAAGATGGCGGGGGTGCCAGTTAATACCAATAGATTTGTACAGTTGTGGGTATTACTGGCACCCGTCTTACCATCATCCTTTCTAGTTAAGATGAACATGATAATAATCAGTTATTGATTATTTCGTCAGCACTGCATTGTAGATTTATATGATTGGTTTAAGAGCAAAGCTGTTTTCCTGGTAATTTGGATTCTTTGGGTATCCAAAACAACATTCACAGATAAATTCATTGCAATTGTGTGAGGTACAGGTCTGTGTTTGGGTGTATATCAATGACATATGAGTGTGGCATGTCAGGATGTCTCTGACTTTAATTCCTTCATGGATGACACATAATTGTGTGTCCCCAACATGGTCGGTTAATATTTTTGTAAATCTATGGCTTTTTCTAAGGAAAGCATTAGGGTGCCAGTAAATACCTTCAGTCATGCCAGTAGGGGCCTAATACCAACAGAATGCTGAATTATTCCAACATAAATATTCATATGACAACATATTTTATGTTGCCCATAACTGATGGAAAATGTGACAAAGTCCATGTTCCATGGATGGGAAAAGAGAAATTCTTAAAATATCTCACAGAAATCGCACCATGGGGAAAAACTCCTTAGGGTGCCAGTAATACCCCACGGTACACTAGCTGTTCTTAGTGGCTACACTTCCATATGTGGAGGATATTATGGAGCTTGCCTGGGATGTCTCTGTTTGCTTAGACATTCGACACTGGCGGATACATCGCATATTTAGGACTTCTTTCACTTGCATTGGAATGAGACACACAATGGTCAACCCAGTCTGTAAATGCGCAAGTAAGTATAGACTATATAACTATAGTTAGGGACAGGCCAAAAAAAGATTAAACCCTAAAACAAGTTTTACTCCCCTTATATCTGTTACAGTATGCTATAGGTATTCCAAATCAGTTTTATTTTTGTTTCTAACTTGATTAGAAGCTGAAAAAAATGGATTTGAAATGTTGGATATGGGGAGTGCATCTGGTATATGAAACTGTGATTTGGGACTGGCTCTCTGCTGACAGGCAGACTACCACAAGGTAGGGTGTCTTAGTACATTTAGTGATGCCAAAGGTGGAAAACTATATTTGAATGAGTAGGTATGTGGCATAATGGAGGAAGGATTAGGACCATGCGGTAAAATTAGGATACCTGGAGGAATGCATAAGACCCTGGAGGTAACATTAAAACATGCACAATGGGTATGGAAAATACTCAGTTTGGAACATTTAGAAGACATAGAGAGACACAGAGATGGTGATCAAGCAGGATATAAGTTGGATAGGAAGACCTGGGAGTGATGGTCAGCCTAAATAAAGGAGTCACCCTGGAGGTAGCATCTGATACCATCAGTTGGGTTTGTAATACATGGGGATGTGGGACATTGGAGGACAGATGGGGGACCCTGGAGGAGGAATGAGGAACCCTTGAGGTACAAATAGGGGAGGAATAGGGGACCTGCAGGAGGGGAAAGGTTGAGATGGAGGAGGGTTGGGGGACCCTGGAGGAGGGATGGGGGACACTGGAGGAGGGATAGGGGACCCCGGAGGAGGGGTAGGGGACCCTGGAAGAGGGATAGGGGACCCTGGAAGAGGGATAGGGGACCCTGGAGGAGGGATAGGGGACCCTGGAGGAGGGGTGGGGGACCCTGGAGGAGGGATAGGGAACCCTGGAGGAGGGATGGTCATAATGGTACAATGTATCAAAATCTATGAATAGGGCCAATCATCTAAGTATAGTTTACCATATATGCTATTATGTAACAATGTGGTACTCTCCTAGAGCTTACAGGTGGCAAATCAGTGTGTAAGGAGCTATAGCTAGCTAGTTAGACACCAACATTTAGATGTCCTGGTGCTTTCAGGTGCTTTAACCAAAAAACCTAAAAATTGAAGAAATGCAATAGCATGTAATATAGAATTACCCCTATGGTGCGGTGAATTTTGGTGATTCAATATTTGATGTCAATTTGGAGTGTTTAAAAAGTGCCATTATGTTATTAAATCACAGGGGCCAGGTAACTTATATAACTGTGATAACCTTTGGTCTCTTCTTATTGGCCATCTTTTTTCTTCCAAATGGATCACATGACATCACACAACTCCCAAAATGAGGCTCACAGTGTGGGCCAGAGTGAGGGGGTCTCCCATGTTCATGGGGAACTCCCTCTGTACAGCATTCATAGACCCTCATACCATGGTGCCACCTGGTGCTTTACCCGGTCCCTACTATAGTTAGGAAACATAATATCATAGTAGAAGTAAAAGATTAATTGCAAGACTAATTACAATCAATCAATTATCGATTGGATGAGTTCTACAATAACAGTTATGACTTTGAGAGTAACTCTGTTGGGGGTATATCTGGAATTATAATTACAAATAAAAAAAAGTATATTTGAACCAATCAACAATGGTCTTCTGATACAAATTACAAAATAAGTACAGGCTCAATTCGGTTTCTACGCATACCAGAGTTTTCCACGGCATCCAGGAGTTAAGTACAACATCTACATATCATGACATAGATGATTATCACAGTCCAATGTGTAAAATAAATTGAATTACGTTCATTATTATGGTAAAATTATATAACACAATTCTAACAAATACTGCCAAAGTAGATCAACTAATGTAAAAATCCACGTATTCAGGGAAAACAAGCTGACACTTTCTAAGGAGGATGTTGGAGTCTTAAATGGTACTCCTTTCTTTTCCCCTTTGTTACCGTTAAGAAGTGCTACTAGAAGTTTTACATACCATCACCATAAAGAGGTAGAAGACAAACATCCATCCATACTTGTTCCTTATTAGTGGTATACAAATCTGAAATGATTGTTCAGTTGCAGTAATTGTGATCACCTCACTAGTTCATTCCCAGGTATTGAATATATTGGGATCAATTAATCTGACTCAAGTTGTTGTAGAGAGGACCACTATCTAAAATCCTGTGTGCATTCTTACCTGGCCAATAGCTGCCCCTATACTTCCTGTGCCATTCACTATTCCCGCTACAGTAGCCAACGCCTCCTTATTTCCAGTAACTGATGCAGTTTTGCCTGGACAAAAAGTGATATTTAGAGTAAGAGATGGCATAATAGCTATTTTGCAGACATGATATACTTTTTAATTATTTACGATCTGAAGTGTCAGTTAAGAATATGTGATTTAAATCATTTGAACATGATTCTGACTACTATACCTGTTATGAAGGTAGATTAAAGAAATAATGCTGGTTGGAAAGCTGATGGGGATCATGCATACATAAGTTACAGTTAATGTCCAATACCCACATGGAAGTATCAATTTGAAAGACACTGTTCCATCACCTACTCTGTACTAGAGTGATAGACACTCTCTGCTCTAAAACAAATACATCTAGGTGTCACAGCCATTTGTTCCCTCAAACCTTAACACTGGAGCCAGACACCTGATTCCAATGTGCACTTTATGTACAGTACACTTGAATTATAACCCTTTAAACTTGCCAAGGTCGGCAGAAATGGCTGAACTGATGATTTTGCAAGCTCCTCCAATCCATAAACCTGTCAACCCCATTAATAATGAATTCAGGATCTTTTCAGCAGGGGCAACTGAAATAGATGTATAGTGTGGATTAAAATAAGGATGTACAAAGACCAAAGGTCATAGTGGCTCAGATATGTTTTGTGCTATCATGTGTTCTATCTGGTAGTTATCCACTTTGTCAAGATGTACCAAAAGTATGAGCCCCAATAGCATAACAAAGTAGACTGTTATTATTATTTGTATAATATTATATAATCACATTAATGTTGATTATTGTTAAGGCACACAGTAATATTGCACACTTTTCATCAATACACTTGACATTTCCCTAAACTCACCACTGTAGAAATAAAGAGATGGAAGAGCAAATAACGTCATTACCATAACCACTGTTGTTCTCAAACCTAGACGATCCTATGGCAAATGTTAAAGATAATGTATAGAGTGTTTCAGTGAAATACAGAGATTCAGGAATGACAAATACTTAGTATGTTGAAAGTTGCATTTGAAAGGGGAAAAACAGTCCATTGAAACCAGGTATAATGATATTTCTGGTCGGTTTGACGGCCCCTTCTTAGATATTTGACAATTCAGGAATGACAGAGGGAAAACAGTATGCAATCAACAAGTTAATAATTATGATGACCTTCTTTCTAAAGAGAAAATTGAATATCCATGATTTGATGGCATGCATCCGACTTACTGACACGAAACCACCAGTGGTGCCTCCAATGATACTCCCAACATCATACCAAATTGACATCCGATCAGATATTCTCTCCTTCCAGCCATATTTACTTGTTAGGTAGAATGGTAACCAAAAGAAAAATGCATAGTTGACGAATTTCAGACAGGCAAAGGAAAGGGAACACTGCAATCACAAACCAGAAAGTACATTGATAATGCATTCTATATTGAATTGAATCTTGCACTTAATACAGCGCTATAATGATTAAAACACAGTATGATTTAGATAGCTGGTCAATCGTATAACCCTATACTCCTTCTTTATGTGTATGTGAATGTAGGCAGGGATGAAACATATGTGGTACTGCCATAAAACTGGTAAATGTATTTCACTTGTACCTAGTATCTGTATATCATATATGGGCTTATATCTAATACGTATATCACACTCATGAGAAGCAAACTGAACTGTTAGCATCCGTTTTCCTCACCCCAGGGGTCATACATTCATTCATGGAGGATATAGCACCATATTATGTGAATCATTTAAAGTTACTTACGGGGATCACTCCAGGTAATAACAGAGCCTGCAAAAAAGTCAGAGGGCTCACAGTGATATGTTTTGTGTTGTCTTCTGTCGTAGAATCGTCTTCTGCATCTGACCTCTCCTCAGGTGTATCACTGTCCAGCAACGGTGTTCTCTCTAGGTTTCAATTAATACAAAGTTGGATAAAGTAACCATAATGAATGCACTGTAGATGGCTGGATAAGACCTGAAGATTTTGCTTCATGCATTCCTCAGTGTATGGCAAGAATGCAAGTTTTTATAAATCTATTTACACATACCATCTTTCACAGAACCAGCTGGACCTTCCTCACCAGGGACAGTCAAACCTGCAAATAACAACAATAGTTCACCACACAATGAATAATGATTCTAGGATGCTAGTAATAGTGTGGGCTTACTATGAATTGATTAACGTCTACAATGATGGCAGTTACTATAAGAGTAAATCTGTAGAAGCTAAATTAATCATGGCAATTGAGATTTTAACTAATTAAAGAAAGTTTGTTGTCAATGTTTACTTACCAACATTGTGTGGATGTGGGACTAGGCCAAAGAAAATTATGATTCCCATGCCAAACAACATACTAGCTGGTACAAGGAACACATACTGAAAATATATGAGTTGGTAGTATGTCCAGTGAGCAAACAACATTCTCTATGGCTCTTTATTCTGGCAAAACATTATAATTTTAAAAAGGCAATTTTTGAGTAAGATAACATACATTTGTTAACCGGGTAATTTATAGTCATGTAAACTACTCCCAGACAATACAGAGTATTTTTTTTACTTTTAAGATAGTTTATAATCAAAATGACATTAAATCCTGGGTTGAGATGTGACTGGAGATTGCTACATGTAATATAATTTCGCACTAGATTTGTGTGTAATATTTTATATAATGTGTCATTTATTCACCTGGTAGCCATAATCAAGAACAACAGACCCCAGCAGAGCCCCTACAATGTTACCCACTGAGGTACAGGCCCTCCATAATCCCAACACAAATCCCCGACTGGAAGTTGAACTCATCATGATTATAGAGCCATGGACATCTCAATCAATAGAGCCACAGCCTATATAATACGGAAGCCGAGGAGGGCCACAAATATATAAAATAAGAAAAATAAAGAGATATGTTTATTCATTTCATAAGCGAATTTTTTTGCTGTCAACATTGATTTCTCAGCTGTCAAACTGTCAAGTTGGAAAAAAAAGTTGCTGTCAACATTGATTTCTCAGCTGTCAAACTGTCAAGTTGGAAAAAAAGTTGCTGTCAACATTGATTTTGCACCTGTCACACTGTCAAGTTGAAAAATAATTGCTGTCAATACAGATTTTTCACCTGTCAAACTGTCAACTTATGCAAACCAATTTGTGACAGGTATCCTTTAGCATTAGTTCTCAATACAGGGTGACACACACACAGGATGACACAAACAAAGGGTGACACAATCACACACAGTGTGACACATACATATGGTGACACACACACAAGGTGACACACACACAGGGTAACACACACACAGGGTGACACAAACAAAGGGTGACACACTCACACACAGGGTAACACACACACAGGGTGACACACACACAGGGCGACACACACACAGGGCGACACACACACAGGGCGACACACACACAAGGTGACATACACACAGGGTGACATACACACAAGATGATACAAACATATGGTGATAGACAAACACACAGTGTGACACACACATATGGTGACACACACACAGGGTGTCACACACACAGGGTTACACACACACACAGGGTGACACACACAGGGTGATAAACACGTCCTGTGGTGGTACACTGGGTGCTTGTGTTGGTACAATGGGTGATGTGTTGGTACACTGGGTGCCTGTGCTGGTATATTGGGTGCATGTGTTGGTACACTGGGTGCCTGTGCTGGTACACTGGGTGCCTGTGCTGGAACACTGGGTGCTTGCCTCCCTCTCTCTCTCCCTCCCTCCCTCCCTCCCTCCCTCCCTCCCTCACTCACTCACTCACTTACTCACTCCCGCCCTCCCGGCATGGCATGGCAAAGCATGGCATGGCAGGGCAGGACTCCCTCCTTCTCTCCCTCCATCCCTCCCTCCTGCTCTCCCTCCCTCCCTCCCTCCCTCCCTCCCTCCCTCCCCCCCTCGCTCACCCACTCCCTCCCTCCCTCCCTCCCTCCCTCCCTCCCTCCCTCCCTCCCTCCCTGCCTCCCTCCCTCACTCACTCACTCACTCACTCACTCACTCACTCACTCCCGCCCTCCCTGACTATACCTTCTTCCATATACCTCCCAGCCCTAAAGGATACCTGTCAGAAGCTTTAATAAAAATAGATGACAGACAGACAGCGTTTTTTCCTCCATTGACAGCAACTCAAATACAGAAGTTGACAGACTGACAGCACAATTTTCACTGTTGACAGCAATGGAAACATGCATATAGTATTTCCTGTAGAGTATTGTGCATGGGCCTATGTACTAAAGTACTAAGATACATAGTGCATGTATATGGCCCTCGTCGGCTTCCATAATACAACACTTCACTGGTTTTATAATTATATAGTCAAGATTGCTATATTGCATACATATTTAATATATACTGATACAAATCATCTCTATGTCAAAGTATAGTATCAGATTTGGCCAAAGACCTAGTGTGAAGGGTGATCATCTTGCTATTAGCTAAATCGCTTTATGAATATCATTCGAATCCTGTGATTGTTTTACCTACATACAATAAATCATGGGAAACATCTACTAACTTGGATTTGCCAAACCAATTTGCCATAATGGCAATCATGGCTGGCCATCCTGATGACTGGAGGAGCCCATTCAGGATCCAGAATACCATATAGTAATACACATTGTACACATGCAGAAGCTCACATGGCATACTGACCATGAATACCTGAATATATGAGTATAGAAAAATGTATGTATGGATATGCAAAAACTGTGTGTCATATACAGTGGGCATGAAACCATGATTCAATGCTGACATGTGGTTGATATACAGTTAATAACATTGAATCAGTGTGGAATCAAGCACTTGCCGGGTAGGGGTTTAGGGCAAGAAGGGAAAAAGATATGCTGAAGGAAGGGGTCTTAATTTAACCATGGGGGGCATAGGGGATTCTTGCCTGAAGGCACAACATTTTCTAACTCCCGAACACGGCCAAACATTTCCCTGATCCCCCTCTTTTGAATCAAGTTGTGTGTTGGCTTTTTGACTGAAAAGGACAAAATACACCCGTCTTAACTAGCATTAGAGGGGTCAAACTATTGTCAACTTATGACTACTTCCATAATAGTTGCCTGTCAAATTTACACTATGGCCAGATGGCCCTGCTTGATTGCTTTTTGTCCATACCAAAATATGCTTGATTGGTATGTCGAAACAAAAATATGACATTGCAAATAATTATCGTTGACCTCAAATGGACTCACACTGATTGATGATGTACACATTCCAAATGTAAGCAACAGTCGCAAGTCTACTCTGCAAAACATAGAAATGCACAAATAGAATAACTTAGAAAGGAAAACGTATAACTCTTGATAAGTTATGATGTAATATGAATATGTTCACATTCTTGGTATGCATTAATAGTACGGACATGTGGTAATAGTGTACAATAGTGCTTAATATAATATCATTGATGATGCAGTATTGCCCTACATTGTGTATGCGACCTTTTGAACTAAATTAGCACATACCGATCTCCAACATATCCACTTATGTACAGGCCCTTGCAAATAAAATGAAAAAGAAATTCACATATTAACCTCTTTGTAGCCTACAACATAAAAACTTTCTACATCAAAGGAAGTGACACATTAAATGTATACCATGATTCAGATATATTAGAAGACTACATAATAGTGTATACATGATCAGCAGTGGATAAGACGCAATGAGAACATAAACTGCCTTGAAATCATAACATATTTCATCTACATGTTTTCATAAATAAGAAACAACTCTCCATTGTACTTACTGCAGCATATGCCAGGAGAAAAGCAGTGTCCAGACCTCCAAGAAATACTGAGGATTGCTCATTGTCTGGAAATACATGTCTTGAGTTCCATCTCTACAAAAACAATGACGTTACACAGCAAACACTCAACTAATGGTAATGCCTACTGCAGTAATTTTCATTGCCGACACTCAGACATATATTATATAGATAAACACTTTTAATAGGGAAGCAGTTGAGGGAGAAAGTAAGTCTAAAAGGCAGATATACCAATCAAGAGAAAGTTCAGAAAAGAGATGAAATGCCAGGCAGAAATTACAAGAGAGACACATAGTTTATTATGATAGAGATAAGTAAATTTCTACCATGGTTACATATGACTTGAGTGGGTGAGAGTATTGTCAGGTCACACATATTAATGATTTAAATATAGGTAACAAGCCATACTTCATCTGGAAGTGGATGACTGATTGTATCATTCTGAAAACTGGGAGTCCATTCCAGGCTAATTGTTTTCTTCACATTACTGAAGCACTTTCGAGTTGTACGGAAGTAAGCACATCTGCATGGATATATGACCTCATTAAATTCAATTTAATTTAGCTAATTTATATTGTGATTGACAATAATAACATGGAGGCTTAATCAATATTAGTTTATGAGTGTTTAGACATTTTGGTGAAAGTTCTAAATGTCTTATTCATTTATCTGAGACTAAATCAATCATTTATCTGAGACTAAATCAAATGATTTCAGTCTGAGAAAAACTGTCTCAGTTAAAATATCTATATTTTGATCCAATAGCTAGTTCATACAATTGAGGGGCATCAATCTACAGTCAGGTCTTCATCCTTTGATAGTCCGACATACACAGGATCCAACCTGTTCTGGCTGTATTAGTTTGAAACATTTGCAGTGAAATATCCTTTTATAGTCCTCAAAGTTTAGATCCGACCACCGTTTGGATGCAAAGGTGCTTTAATTCTTGACTGTAGATGTGGAGAAGAGGAGAAATATGTTGAACAGATTATCTGGAAGTCAATATCGAAATAATAAATACTTACCCTATGAAGGTAAGACAGAACACAGCGACATGGTGTCTTGTCCATCTGAATGTCTGCGCATGTTCAGACCGTTCAATGGCTCCCTTGCATGGCATCTTTAAAGCCAATGGATCCTAGATTTAGATAATTATTTTTAAAGTGATCCCTCATGCAGGCATGTTGAGCATTACCAATATCCCTATAATCTGCTGATCATTACTACTCACATCATGTGACTGGACGGCAAGTCTATCAGGTTTAAAATGGTATGATGATAAGATACTAACCTGTAGTACTAGAAGTATTTATCTGATACACCATTTTACAGGTATTAGATAGCGGGTGACTTGCCTAAACATCCCAACCTAATGGTCTAGTTGCAGGATGTGAGAGAAGGATAATCAATAGAACGACAGGAGACCATTAAAGGAATTGCGGATATTGCCTATGTAAAGAAATGCCTGATTGAAAGACTAATCTCTCAGATATCCTGTCGTCAACTTTGCCACCCCGGCTGATCTAGATATGGCGTATCTCTGGCCACCCCATCTTGCTCATGCCTCAAATTCTGAATAATACAGAAGAAACTTTTGTCATATGGTTCTCTCGAGAATAATTAAATCTTTTTACCCAATGATTATTTAATTCCTTTTTGCTAACGCACTGGAAGCGCTACTGTGGGGCAGACTCTTGACTTCCCAACAAATCTCAATCTCGAAATCAGCTTTCATAAAGTCCCTCACATTACATGACTTCAGGCCCTTGGAACCACTTATTGTGTAATAATGTTGTGCAGTAGGGTTAATCACTATCAAGCAACTTCTAGAGAATGATTCTGTTGTGAAATCAGTACCCTGAACTATGACGTTGAAGTATGAGTATGATTCTGAACTGTAACCATAATACTCAATCACTCAATAATAATACTCAATCATAGTACGCAATCATAATACTCAATCTGAGACTAGTAACAACATTGGCATCTGATGAAAAAGGCCCATAATATATGCAATATACTTGCCAAATAAAAATCAAATCTAAATCTAATCTGTTGGCACATAGTTCCTATAAAAATGTAAACGTACTTGTATTCTTATAAAAAAAAATCAATTGATATTGCATAATGACCTTTCATAAAAAAGGCTCCGTATTTTTATCTTAAAAAAAACAAACTTGTACCATGAGAACAGAATCAACGTCTCACAAGAAGTGCGGTGCCGGCATACACGGGAGCAAATTTCCCCCCGTTTCCATATATACATGTATCATAGTGAAAAGAGGGACAATCTTCTACAGGTCTACGATTACTCTTACACTCATTGATAGTAACGTAAATGTCAATAAATTGATATATTCATCGTACAAATGTCATACGGACATGATATGACAGAATTGATTTCACTAACTAGGCCTGTACAAACAAATGCACAATTATGGATCAGCAATATGCAGCATTTACCATACAATAGCTAGTACACTGTGCAATTTTCATGTTATTATATATTATTTGTGCTATTATTCTCTGCCAGTGTGCTATAGGGCCAAAATAATTTTTTTAACGTTCTACAACGTTTGGCCACAATATGGAGCTATAGAGAAACGTTGTGAAACGTTGTACAAACGTATATCGTTTTTTGCTTTCTGGGTGTACACTTGGCAAAGGAAGTTAAATGAAAAAATGGAAAGCAGCAGCGTATGTACAGTGATGTCAGCGTATGTACAGTGATGACACTGACTATTAGGTATGACGGACAGCATTATTAAATTGTGAACCAAACTAATTTGTCTTTTTTTGCGGTTGAGATATTCTATGTGTTAATAGGGGGGGGTGATAAATCTACTTTTCTTCGGGGACAGGCTCAAACTATGCATTTGGGTCCCAAAACTCGGGAAATCACAAAAATATTTTTTTCGGACCCCTGTGACCCCCCCATAGATGGGGTCCGAAGATCGGCCAAATAGTGAGAAAACAGCCAAAATTCAGGCTTTCAGATTCCTTCTAAAATCAAATCCTGTCTTCATGAAAATGGTCAGAAACTTTCATTTGGGACCCAAAGAGACCATTTAAAGTCATATTGTTGTCTGAACACCTAATCAAGCAGATTAAACCCTTCTGGAGGGTCCCCTCTTTCTGTTAACCCCCCTCTATGACCCCCCCCCCCTCCCCAACATGCACCAATAGCCATCAGATAACTCTCCCCTCCCCTTCGCCTCTATACATTACCCTATACTGAAATAATCTATTAACATACCGTAGTGGCTTGAATAAGCGCAGGGGCCTCAAATAAGCGCAGGTCTTGAATAAGCGCAGGGTAAATGAGGGTATTGAAATCAAAATTTAGGCCATTTTTGTATCTTGAATAAGCGCAGGTCTTGAATGAGCGCAGGGTAAATGGTACCATTGAAATTAATAAGCGCAGGTGCGCTTATTCAAGCCACTACGGTAAGACCTGTCTGATAGTTTGAACCTTTCTTGAGGGCTCCCTGTTCCTGTTAACCACCCCCTATGACCCCCCTCCACCCCATACTCCCCCCTCACCCCCAACTACTAGCCCCCCTCGCCTCCATATTACACAGTACAACCATCATCCCAACCCTCCCTCCATGTGACCAGTACAGCGCACAGCATGGCCTCTCATGGTATGTATCATGCCTGGGAGTGGCACAGTGGTGTGGTTAAAAGAGGGGTCCCAAAGCCCCCCCCCCCCCCCCCCCCCCCAGCTAAAAAAAAGAGATCACCCTGGTACCCAGTAAACACCCTACGTAGTTCCAACGTAGCTCAGAGGTTTCTCTAGGTAGATGTCCAACCAAAAGGTTTGAGATTGGTAATTTTGGAAGGTTTGTAGACGTCAAAACGTTAAGGTTTATTTACGTTCAACAGATGTAGACGTCTGATTTACGTTGATCTACCTCATTCAGACATAAAGATTCTACATAGATCTACGTTAAACGACGTAACTTTTCAACTTCAATTGGGTATATGACTTTTCCGTGTCACACTAGGTGGCAGCACTATCAATTATGGAGAGAATATTACAGCTCTTTAACAAATCTACCACATTCAAGCAGTAAATTCTCATTAATTCTGAAATTCAATATCATGCAAATAAACCGTATTCAATAGAATATTTATATATAAAGGACAGGTGATTAAAGTACTGTGCATGAATAGGTGCTTTGAGGCACTTTACTGTGAGGACACCACATTGGTGGTAATGGAAGAATTACAAAGCCTCTCTGCAGCCAAAACTATTCAACAGATCTATACTGTCAGGCTGTTCAATTGAACTACAAGAATATACTATGTAGAATGAGATGAGATTGAAAATTATAGTAGTTACTTTGTAGGAATATTGTTTGCAAATGTAAAATTGTCTGCAATATATTACAAGTCTTTGTCTGAGTCCCACTATGTAGAATTATATGTAGTGTGTTAAACATAGATTTACCTCTTCAGGAGCTACGTAAATCAGACCTGCAGGTTTGAGATTGGTAAATAAACCTTAATGTTTTGACGTTGATAAACCTACTAAAATTACGTAGTTCAGACCACAATTCAATGTACATTTACGTCTGACCAACGTCGTTGTGTTTACTGGGTAGGAGTATCTACTATAGCTGGTAGGTTGATACTGTACTTCAAATAACATCTGGGTTGAATATTTGGTCTGATATCAAGATATGTATTCATCTGTCCTCACAGTTTGAAATGAGTTCTACCAACTTACCCTTAACCCTATATAGGGGATGGCAGTACTGATGGCATAGGTCTACCAAGCACCAGGCCTATGTTATATTTTCATATATCTGAATATTATAGCAGCACCCTCAGATGTTGCGTGTATGCCCATCTTTGACAAAATCTGATCTTTAGCATTGCAAATGAGGTATCAAGGTTACCTACCCCTCCCCATGATATATATTTGCAGGGTTTATTATTGGCTTCAATAATATTTAGGGTTCAGAGTATCAATTTAATACCTCAGAGAATTGAATTAAATAATAGTCTCTTGTCTTACGTCTAGGATACTAACCATGCAAGGGGTAGACTGAGAGATATGGACACCAGTCCTTATTTAGAGTCATTTTCACGCTCCTCCCCCCACCCCTCTACCATCTACCAGCTTACATGAGCTATGTGCATTTTAAACCCTTGATTCTGCAATGGGATCACACAGAAGGAACATGGCTCGCTCTATTAGTGTTTCCAGTTATATCAATTATTATTGTTGCTGTATGTGGTATTTATCATTGCTGGTGGGGGGAGAAACACAGTTTTCATCGTTCTATTAAGATCCTGATCGACCTGTTAATTTTTTGCGTTATGTTATTATTATTGTTGTTGTATGTGGTATTTATCATTGCTGGTGGGGGCTTACTGACTGATCTACAGGTAAGTTTGTAGGCCTACTATGGAGGAGAGATGGCGCCACGAACATTAGGGAGAATTGCGGGGAGAATTTGTGCTGCTATACACCTAGATGGCAGCACCGTTCTGCGTCTGCAGCTATTCCTGACCTGGGGAACCCCCTCCGTCTAACCAGGATTACACACTATACTCTGTCTCTAATCTTTCTTAGTATATCGGTAGCACTAATATAGCATAATATATTGAATGGTAATATATCTAGAAATGTCCTAATATAAGTACTTTGAAGGTAACCAACAGCCAAAAAATTGGCAATTCTGTTTCATAAGTCGTTATACCAATATTTCTGTTGATATATCAAAAATACAAATATAAATTTGGCAACAGGCTATTTTTTGTTACCTATGGCTATATTAACTCTGCTCTATTAAGACCTGAAAATAACGCTCCTAGAAACACGTTTTAAGAAACAGGCCCCTGGTGTCTCCTTCTCAACATTAATGGCACATAATAGGGCTATAGTAGGCGTTTCGGAGTATGTATCTGTTGACTGGCAATTGCTGCTCATTGATAAATATAAAAGCGTCATTTTTTAAAGTAGATTTATTGACATATCTCATGTAATACAAACATGTTCTTCCGAAATTGTCATAAATGATGTGAAAAGAAATTATAATACTATGTACAAACGGTTCTTGTTTGGTACTTAGTCATTATCAGCGTACTGTCTGTATGAGCCGTATAGTGCTCGAGTTCATGAATAGTTATGGTACCATAGGCATTTTAATTTAACTTAAATTATAGCAATTGGCTGGCAAGTCCTTGTGGCATGTTACACATGCAATGTTCGTAAATATTGACTTATGGTCAATTATCCATTTTAAGTGACCATGACTTCTCCTATTATGAGAATTGGGCAAAATATGCATATCCCCATTATTAAAAGATTACAAAAGATTAACTGGATTGGCCCCCTAAACCCATTTACTCAGGCACTGCTTATATCAGCATAGGACCCGTCATCTTTAGTTGGTGGTGGTGGGGGATGCTGTGGCCGTAGTTGTACTATCTCGCTGTTCCCAAATGCCTGTCCTTCATCTGTTACAACAGTATACCCATCCTCATCTTCCAATTGTGGTGGATGGAGGTAGATGCCTGGGTCCATGACCTCACAATACCCATCACTAGGAGTGGACTGACGGGCCGCTGCTTCATCATGAGAAGGGTTGTATGGTGGTGGAGGGTAGTACTGCGGCGGGGTGGTGGAGAATTGGGCTGAACAGTTGTGTTGGCCATTGTTCCATTGTAATGGAGTATAATCTGATAATTAATGGTAAATACATATACAATTATATCACGTATTCATCGCATGTGAATTAGCCTAACATATTTTATATAAGCATGTATCCCAGAACATACTCACGAGGGAGCATCAACAAGAAAATCTGTCCAATCCTAAAGACCTTAAAATGGTTACTCTCAAAAACGTTAGACTCTTAAATTCAATGAACTATCTTAAAATGTTTATTCAAGATAATCATTTTCTCCCCTATTCCCCAGATGGCGCTGGTAAGATGACACTTCTTGCGGCTACTAGCACTAGCATTATGATTGTAGACATCAGGGGCTCTGCCCCCGAACCACTGTTTCTTTTATTTGGGGGAAAATGACATTCTTAAATCAATGTTATTATCTTAAATTCAATATTCCAACGTTTTTAAGATTGGACACTGCAAGATAGTTTAAGACTGGACAGATTTTCTTGTTGAGGCTCACGCGTAAGTCTGTTCACTAGTACATACATAGCACCACACAACATATACCGGTAGTTGTAATGAAAAAGACTATTCTTTCAACTAGCCTGTTTTCAGAAAATGACCCCTCCGAAACACATGCAGGGTGCTGTTTCTCCACAAAGTATGGACGTCCGCAAATTACGAAAACAGATTCCCTATTTTGACCAAATAAAATGATAAATAAAATCGGGTTGTAGTACTTATACACTCATACAAATACGGACGTCCGCAATATACGGAATTGAGGAACAGAAACAGTTTACCCAGCTAACAAAAAAACGTTATTTTACGTCAAAATAACGTTTTAAACTTTACATAACGTTATGCCACACGAAAGAGCCTTAGAAAAACGTTGACATATAACGTTACATAACGTTATAAATTGGTGTATAACGTTATTTAGTTACTGGGTAGGCAGATTTCGCAAATTGCGGACGTCCATACTTTGTGGAGAAACAGCACCCAAGTCTGGAATGTCATGTACAGTGGCTCTTATACCGGCAAGATACGTCATGGAATGACATGAGCCTTGACGGTAAGATATATGACACAGCAGAACTGTATAGATTATGGCAGCTACATGCGGCCAATCTGATTCTAGTCAGCATTATAGATATAAAGCATGTATGGCCGAGATGTACAGGCTGGTAGTGACCTACCTGAAACAGCAGGAACACCTTGTCGTGTTGCAGGTGGAGCTATCACTTGAACAGGTATCATCTTGCCACCATGGGATATCATAACCATCTTTGTCAAAAACAAAAGATAAATTTGCTGTGAATTTAAAAATAAAACTTATTAAGTATTTAAACCTTTCCACAAAAACAAATTAAAGGGATCTATAGGGGGTGTATATGTGTGTACGTAGCCTATATCATAAGAAATAAGGGGTGTACACTATTTACATAATATGTAAATAAAAATGTTATTTTTAAAGTATTTCTGTACTTTATCTTGAGTAACATATACTATACAACTCGGCTAACCTGAGTGCTTGCTGTATCATCCGTTGTAGGCTTATTACAACAGTCTTTCTTACAGCAGAGTTCTACACAGCTTAGGATGGATGTAGTTAGAAAGCAGGCAAATCCCAGTATACCCAATATAACCACCAAGATGAATACCTCATAAATATCCCTGAAGTAGTGATACTATAAATAAAAAAAGACACGATTACAAGGAAACCAGTTCAGTCATCCGCAGATGCGTTTCCTGCTGATATTTAAAAGAATATCACCACCTTATTAATTTTGATTAATAACATCTTATCCTTTTAATCATCAGGTACGAGAATAATAATTATTATTCACTAGCAAGGCCATTCATAGTGTTTTTTTAACTACAATAACTATATACATCTAGTAACATCATACATAATAATTTTGTTATGTACTGGACAACATGTGGTAAACTGAAAACACCATATTAAAATGAGGTCCTTGATTTGATTCAGTCTGGGGTATTCAGTATTACGCCTTTTAATATGTTAGCCATCCACGAAATTACCTCAGCATAAAAGTAGAGACATGTTGGCATTACACATCCTGCCACGAGAACACTGATAATTGACATGAACAGTAGAGCAATGATCTGGAAAAGAAATATATCAAAGTACTGATATTATAAGTGATTTGATGTAAAACAACCTATCCTGAATACATTTGCATTATATTCTTGTCAGACAAATAAGAAGACTCGATAATCATACTTGGGTTTTGATGTATCAGATAAATCCAGACAAAGTCAAGGTAAAATTCATTGGCATTTATTGCCCGTTGAGCCAGCCAGAGACAGATGTTCAATAACTCCCTCCGCCTGCTGGAAATTGATAATTGACGTTCTACATACTACGAGCCCAGCAGCTCTGGCTGTTGGCGCCTGAGGCAGACCGCCACTCTTGTATACTACGATTGGTCAAAGACGTCACCCGGTCAAAGACTCCCGCTGGTAGCCCTGGACAAAAAGGACAATAACCCAGATATGGGCAAGCCCAGCTGGCCCAAGTAAAACACATATGGGCCCCAGGGACCAATGCTGGCTGGGCACCTGAGGGGTCTAGGTATTTGGATTTATTAGATTAATTTGATTAAGACTCGCTCAAAACGTTTGTGTGTGCACTTGCGTGAGCTAGGTGCCACCTGCACATTATTGGATGATTAATACTGGTGCACCGAAGTGACGGTGGAGAGCAACTCGCGAGTCGTTGAAAGAATCATGCTCCTGGGTATAGCTTTATGCTGTATAGATATAGCAAGTATCAGTCTTGTAAGGAATGGTATGTAATAAGGTTGCACTTACATGTTGTCGAAGGCCGGTTTTCCCTCCAGCTATTGCAACACCCCCAGTCGCTATTATCTAGAATCAATAGCACGAAGATAAATGAATGCGTAAATTGATCTGTCAATAGTACTATGATGATAAAGAATACACATATGAACGAGTATTGGGTACATCATGAACCATTTGGGCATTTTAGTCCAATGTTGTGACTATATATGCATGGGGTAATATCCAACAGGTACGACACGGCTAAACAGCCCTTTTAAAAATCGACGGACACAAAAAATCGAGTAGAATGTATCATATAAAAATCGACACGGCGATCGAGTCGACACGGCACTTTTCCAAGCATGAGCAAGTTATGGATGGCTTTCGCTTTTGCCTGATGATCATTGGCTGTGGCCGAGTGTGATACAACCCAGATAAATATGTGATAATGTGAAATCTCACCACTAACTAAAAGGTGATCACCCTGCTGACCCTGACTCAACATATGCATCATCCAACAGCCATCCCCAGTGGGCACGTTATACACCAATATTATTTTCAGTGTACCCCGGTAGATTTGTTCATCACCATTGGTGGAAAACAGTTCTAATCATATATATGATGGCATACTTACAAACAGTCCTCCCCACACTCCAGAGTAGATAAAACCATCATGAAACCGTGCCACTTGGTAAATGAAATAAACAACTCCAATGGAGATAGCGATGCCTCCAAAAACCACCAAGGCAGTTCTTCTGCATTTTGTCTGGCATCTCCCTTGTTGTTCCCTTGGTGTATTCGATGCTTCACTCGTTGAGGTCGCAGGTACTTGTTGGATAGCCACAACTGGTTGATGTGTGGCTCCCAGCATTGCCATGGTTGGATGTTGATGAGAGTTAGTATTTCTATTTCTAGACGAGTGGATTTGTACTATAGACTACGTTAGGCCTTGCAATGAAGGAATTCCAGAAGATTAACCTGGAAGGTGTTTCACAAGGAATTTAATTTATGGATTGATCTATTCTGCCTGCGAGTGGTGCAAATAGAATGTACTCTTAGGAAAATACCAAGTGTTTCAAAAGGATCAATCCTAAAATGCACTTACGAGTGATAGGGGTGCCTACATGCACCACATAATAGAATGACCCCTTTGAAACACCTTTTCATACTATTGCCTTTCTAAAAGTATTGCCCATGCTGCTATAGAGTGTGCTTTATGGTGAGGATAATGGACATGAGTCCGTATATCATAGGATCGTTAAACCTTTATAGAGATAGTAGAAAGCCCAAAAAACACACATAAACTACATAAGACGTCCTCTTTATGTGGGCTAAGATAAAATAAAAAAGGTTCATTTTTGGCAAAAAGAACAAAATTTACATTTTTACGTCTCCCTGTTTAGGCCTTTAGAAACACTTACTTTGCAGTCGTAATGTCCTTATGAGTGGTGGGATCACCCATAGATAGCATTTGTAATTCCTTGTGAAACACTTGCTCTATTCCCTACTTACGAATGGTCATTAGACTTACGACCAGTGTGGTAATAGAATGATTGTAAGTCAAATCTACGAGTGGTGTGTGTGTGGGGGGGGGGGCTTAGAAACACTTGAATAAACCCCAAATATATTACAAAAGGCTTGACACAGCAGTGGAAGGTCCTCTCAGGCATTGCACATGTCTAACATTATGAATATATATTTCCATTATTTAGATCATTTGGTAAGTCAATTAAGATATGGGTTAAATCTTTTGAAGATTTCGTTTTGATGAAAATGCTTGCATCATGCCTTGGCAATACAGTTTAAAACAGCCCCAGACAATCTCGTTACACCAGTGTTGCTAAAGAAAAAATACACCAATATTTGTTCTGCAACACACCCCTTTTCTACTAAACGCATGTACCACATGTATATTGCATTTAACTAATTTATATAAGGACACGTCTGCTGGTCCAATTAGCTATGATCTCACTCAGACTGTACTTAGTGGGTTAGCTCATGCATGTCATAGAGTAACACTGTATAGCATGGTATGTATAATTTAGATGTCAGTAAGTGAGAGGAGGCTTTGAACGAAAGTTGGACATAGAAAGGCCAAGGAAGAAAACTACTATGGCCACCGTCCATTGGCCGATTAAGCACATACATTTTCTGTATAACTTCGGCCGATTAGAGCTCAGTGGACGGTGGCCATGAAGGCCAAAAATGAGACTCACTTGAGACCTTTTAATGTAAAAGGCATAGCATGATTTACCAACGTGATAATTTCTCTCTCGCCCATCCTACACGATCCATCCCCCGAGGAAAACAGGCTTGTTGAAAACCCCTCCTCCCAGTGGACACAAAATTCAGTTCAACATTGAATCAAGGTTGAATCAACATTGAATCAAGGTTGAATCAACATTGAATCAAGGTTGAATCAACATTGCATCAAGGTTGAATCAACATTGCATCAAGGTTGAATCAACATTGAATCAAGGTTGAATCAATATTGAATCAAGGTTGAATCAATATTGAATCAAGGTTGAATCAACATTGAATCAAGGTTGAATCAAGGTTGAATCAACGTTGAATCAACGTTGAATCAACATTGAATCAACGTTAAATTAACATTGAATCAACGTTAAATCAATGTTAAATCAACGTTAAATCAACATTGGCCGGTTTTCAATAGTGATTCAATGTTCTGTGCCCACTGGGCTACACCGCCTTCCCGTCACCTTACCCGGCCCTCTCCCTATGAATTACCATATAACATTATTTGAGGCTAATTACAAATTGGCGCTAATTTATGCGGCAGCGCACCTACAGGATAATATGTCTACATATTTTATTCATGCCAAATACTAAAGGTGTCGTCAAAGTCTTAATTATGATGAAATGGCAACTGCTCTCATTTTAGGGAAGGGTGGTCTAGGGAAAGGGTAACAAACATGCCTCATGGATTCTCTCATTGATCCTTTCGGACTCATTATAATGTAGATTTCTGTAGGTATTATTCAATAAATACACTGAAAGCATTGATTTGTTTTAGCCTACAACTCAAGTAGAGTATCAAACCTTCAAGATGATATGAAACATATCTACTCGAAATACGACTTACTTAGTACAAACATTATAGTTCATAAGAAAATGGGAAATCATATTTATAAGATTTCTCATTTCCTTATAAGGATATATAAAATAGACTGTATATATGTATACAGTCTATTTTATATATCTGTGACAAAACGTGGGAAGACGTAACATTATGGGGATTTAGAGCATCATACTAACACTTGGTGGCACCATCAAATGTAGTAACAGGGTATTTTAGGAATAACGTCTTAGGGAACCTTATGCTAGGTCCCCTTGTCCTATTTTCATAATCATAGCCCCAAATTAATGGTCTTAGGTCTCTTGACTTGAGTGAACAATAATAAACATATTAGCACACCAATCACTGACAGTTCCTGTGTGTCTGAACAGGAACAGAAATTATCACTATTTTAGGTATCTAACTTAATTAACTAAGCAGTTGTTTAGGTTGGTATCAAATGATTTCATAAGGATGTGACTAATCATTCTGATTAGAGGAGGCCATGGGGATCATTTTGGTATATACACAGAGAGAAGAAGTAGAATCACTGTAACTCTCAAATGGGAGTCCAGCCCTGATCACTGAGGTAACTGTCCCCAGGACTGTAAAGTGACTCCCTAGTGGGACTCTATAATAACTCTATGATGACTCCTGTTCTAAGAGAGTCATAGCTAATTGAATCCCTACCTCGGATTGACTCCCATCTTACAGAGTCATGAACTGGGGGACTCCATAGGGGGGAGTCACAACTCCATATGGAGTCATGTGTAGCCGACTCCCTTTTGACTCCCTAGACTATTCTCTATACTCTCAAACTTAAACTTTCAATATCTCACCAGTTCTGAGCTCTTCCACGAGAGGGCCTCACAATATAATTTGTAGAGTTTTTCTCAGAACAGTGCCTCTCATAATTGTTTTAAAATTGCCCTCTTCATCTCATCAAGACAGAACTTGGTAAAACTCATGCTAATGGTAGGAATGTCTTATCTCTGCCAATCCTGTATAGTCACTGCCACACCAAGCATGTCATTGCTGAGTTATTACAGCTATTTTTTAGTTGTTTGGCTGACACGACTCATAGTCTATCATCATTTCAGCCACACTGTAAAGGAGGAAGTTTAACTATACAAAACCTACATGGCCACATACAATATAACCAGAGCATGAACAGCAGGTGCACTTAGTTGTTATGCTGTTTTATCATCGGTTATGATGATATCATGCGAGACTACATGTTGTATATGTAAAGAGTTACTTGAATTGTAACTCATACACAGATACAGTTAACGTTCCATAAGATATGATACTATAATTTTTGCGGCATATGTATTATGTTCATATCTGTGCTATACTGCTGTATACAAACTCCCTTATAAGACATGGACAAGATATGGACATGGATTCTCATGACGGTACTTTGCTTAACTACATACCGAAAATTATAATATACTCTCATTATCACAACCATTTTATTTCACATGATGATTATTTTCTAAACACAGTACAGGTATTCAAACTATGAGCTGCTATATACATGTAATTGATGTCGTTAGCATGATACAGTGTCCAGTGTTGTCAGGCACTGCCTGACTCTCAGGTGAGGGTAGTTTTAACGACAATGACTCTCACTTTTCTGAGGGTGAAGGTCTCAGTCATCGCTCATCATTGCAAGCGTATTCTACTTCTCGCCTTAGCAGGGAGTATAATTATGCATGTACGTCCCAGCATATATATGCATGAAACGTGTATATAAACAAATTGGATCAAGCGCTAAAATGTTCCTTTAAGCCAAAAATAAAAGATAGGTTGCTAAGTTCTCCCTGGAAAAGAAACTGACTAGTGTTTCTTTTCTCTCTGATATGTGGCGAAGGTGCAAAATTTAAATGGTCCTCCCACAATTGAATAGTGTGTATCAGTGTAATCTATGCATGGAGCATCGATATTTACAGCTAACAATAGAAGTATTCATACGATAAATCATATTATTATTTCTAGAATGATCACAGCCCTGAATAATGTCTTCATGATACAGTGTGGGCCTGGCAATCACTGAAATAACATTATCAATGGCATGGCAACCCGATTTCCGCATCTTGAGACTGCAACATATAGCATTATTGGGCCTTGATCAATATTTCCTTAGTGTGCCTATTTTACATCGGCATAGGGCCCCTCATTTAATGCTGTTGGTGCAGAAGGTGGTGAGGGGTGCTGCTGGTGTGGTGTTACACCATCATGATCAGTTCTAGTGTCCTCCCCAGGTGTCTGTCCCCCGGCCGTCATGTCCTCATACCCCTCCTCTCCCTCATCCCCTAATGCTGGTGGGTGTAGGTAGGTACCTACGTCCAGGACCTCACAGTATACCCCACTGTTGGTAGACTGACGGGCTCCTGCCTCACGTGGAGGGTTGGGCAGCGGCTCGGGATGCGGGCTGTAGGGGGGTGGAGGCAGCATGGAGTGACTTGCATCATCCCGCTGGTCATTCCGCCATTGTAGTGGAGTGTAATCTGGGATCCGGAGGTGAATTTGAAGGACGGGTTAATTTGGGATTCATACAGTAAGAAAAAGAATTCCATTTCTTTTTGATCAAAAAGAAATCACTGCCTTTCTATAGGGGGGTGTTGTTCTTTAGTGTATAATTATATTAATGTAGACACAGTTGATATTTAAACCTGAATAACAAAACTACTTCGGAAATCAAAAGAAAAGTGATGTTAATCCTCCATAGCGCAGTCATCATAGGTGAGTTCGTTAGCAGGTTTTTATTGATGGATCTACCAGCCTGCCTACTACCTGAGACAGCCCCTCGCAAAGAACCAGCTTTAGCAAAACTTAGCTGGGTCTTTGCGAGGGGTGGCCTGATGTAGTAGGCAGGCTGGTAGATCCGGTCAATAAAAACCTGCTACCGAACTCACCTCTTGAATCCATTATCACTATGAATAAACCACATACATACTGAAGTATAGACCTACCTGATCCAACAGGAACCACCGGTTGTACGCCAGAAGCATCTATAACTTGAACAGGTACGATCTTACCATCAGGTGACACCATAACCATCTTTGCAAAATACAAAATCTTTGTCAGTTTAATTAGAGAAACAAAAATCATAATTCATTATCAATGGCTATAGATTACAGTGATATTCATATATAAACCCCATCTATGAGGTTACCTGCGGGGATCTAAGTTCCCCATAACATAGCATGCGTGAGGAGACTCGATTTCAAGATTGAGAATGGACCTAAAATGATCTCTAAGAATATGGGGATGCTTGTGCAATAAATGTATCTGTAACGAGATATCAACATATCACATGTTATGACATGTACTTTATCTCATACAAGTAGTTTGCTGAAATATAAACTAGTTTACCAACCTGCGTTCTGGCAGTCTGACTCCTGGGATGCTGGTTACAGCAAGTACAAAGGTCCATACAGCTTATGATAGAAGTGGTTAAACAGCAGGCAAATCCGAGCACACTCAGTATGGGCAGGATGGTTGTAGTGTCCACGTCATATGTTCCTAACAGATTATTTACCTGTAAATAAGTTTTCAATAGTAGGTCCAGTATATGCAAAAGGAGGGAGAGCAGCGTAAATCAAACGTTTATGGCATAAAACTCAAATAGGCCAATGGATGTCATTCATCATGGAGTACTTAAGTTAGTTCAGTGAGGGGCTTAGGTCATAGGTAAAATATGAAATCACAATTGTTCTGGAATTACCTCAGCCAGCCCAATATCTACCCGAAGACATATTGGTATTACAATTCCTGCCACGATAATACTGATAATGGACATGGCAAGCAGAGCTATGATCTGGAAGAAAATCATAAAACAATTTTTAATATATTGATGACATTGCAATATATCATTTAGGACAGCAATATGTTATTTAGGACAGAATACATATTCAACTATAAGGGAGGGGGTGGACGAAGACAACCCAGCTAACAAAAAACGTTTCTAGAATGTTTTAAAACGTTTGTTTTAGGTTTGGAAACAAACGTTTGTTTTAGAATTTTTTTAAACGTTTGTATAGGGTTTGGAAACAAACGTTTGTGTTAGAATGTTTTAAAACAATGGCCGTTGCTGCTTAAATATCAGTCCTCTAGCTGTTACTCTCTATGTGAAAATTATACTATAATGCAATTTTAAGATACTTCCCCCCCTCTTTTTTACCGCCCCCCCTCCAAAGAAAAGGTCATGGCACCTTCTGGGATGGAACTCCCGATCCTCTGATTGCAAAGCAGGCATCATATAACCACTACACTACAGATTCTGGTGGAGATCTGAAGAACTGGTGTGTTATTATTCCCTACATAGTACCTGGGACTGGTGAGAGGCCGTTGCTTTAATGGCGCCCTTGATAGGGGGTCCCATGTCCCATGACGATTTTAAGAAATGGCTATGTCGCTATATCGATTTTAAGATTATGCCCATGTCGCCATGTCGACTTTAAGAAATTCCCAATGTCCCATGTCACTATCTAATTTTTCCTCCTGTCCCATGTCACTAAGCCTCAAAATGGTCCATGTCACCATGTTGGATTTAAGGGTCTAGGGCCATTTCAATGGGCTATATGCTCTTATTGTCTTGATAAGAATCTCTTCAGGCTTATATGGTACCTCAACCATCAGCCTCGTTAGCTAATGAAAGAGAGCCTGGGACTCCCAATCTATATATCCTTTGGAACATGTGGTATAAGTATGGTAAAATCGTAGTTAGTTCTAGCCTATACCCGCCGGCTACTTTAAGGTGACCGGCCGCGATTACAGTTATATCTAATGACACCAGAGGGACATTCTATACTACTAGCACATGCAGTGACGGATTAGATAAAATTATATGCAGGTTGCCATGGGATTCAAACCCAAAAGGTAAGTGTTTTAAGACAAACACTCACATCATTACAACATGGAATAAGTTGTATCTTGAGAAGGAGGAACATTATATTTATTCCACATAGCTAAAGGTCACTTTTGTACATATCATCCACATACAACAGATTCCGTAGTGTGATGGTTAGGGCGTCTGACTATCAGTCTGAAGATCCAGTGTTCTAGTCCCCGACTTGTCAACCTTCCTAGATTTTGACTACGGTTTCTGTGTGTACACATTAGGATGAAAACAAACCTTTTGCAAACCTTTTGCAAACGTTTGCAAACGTTTTTTTGCAAACGTTTTTTTCTGTCAACGTTTTAACGTTTTCCAAACGTTAGGAAAACGTTTTTGCAAACGTTTGCAAACCTGCAGCAAACGTTTTCCAACCGTTAGGAAAACGTTTTTTTGTTAGCTGGGAATGCTAACCCTGTCACTATACTCAATCAGAACTTGATCAGGTAGGCACTTTTGAGGCTCTCTTTGATCCACAATGCATGGAATTTTAAAATTATAATTCAAAATAATCCCATACTGCTGTGTAGTTTATTATATACAATACAGGAGAATAGTTATTCATATATACCGCTGTGCCTCTGTTACCGTTAATAGTAAGGTGTAGAAGACACCCTATCCCTTCTGTATATAGACCTGATTCATACGCACCTATACTTTCATATATTATTTCTATAATAACACTATGCAAGAAAGGTATTTCATGCTTAAGGTTATTTCACAATGAGAGACTTAACTATAACTTATACTCACAGCCCCCCTAAGGCGGGTTCGTCCAGCAGCTATGGCAACACATCCGGTGCCCATTATCTACAAGAAATGGACCGGTAACCAGTATATATATACAATATTATATATATATATATATATATATATATATATATATATATATATATATATATATATATATATATATATATATATATATGTATATGTATGTAGTAGTTTAACCACTGCCAGACCCCTGTACATAGGATACTGGCGACAGTCTAGGCTGATCACGAGTCGGTAGACGAGTGTGCTCAGCCGTGACTAAGCCAATATCCTAGGCATCAGGGCATCTGATTTGTGACAATAGCTCCGATCTGACAACAAAATCAGGTGAGTGGAGTCCCAGCTTTAGGTGAGGCTCCACTAACCGATTTTATCCTCAAATCGGTGCTATTCTCATAAATCGGGCTCAAACCAAAGAACCAAATACCTGTATACATTAGGTTATCCAGACCCTGCCATAGGTTTAAGTTTATAAATATGTTTTTGTCTATAAAATTAATACTCCATAATCAAGTGGTAAATAGAATTGCCAAGCCTATGTAAACATGATCTGTGCTCCGATTTTGGTCCCGATTTTGCATCTGAGGCATGGCAACCCGATTTCCGCATCTTGAGACTGCAACATTTAGTATTATTGGGCCTTTATTAACACTTCCTTAGTACTGTATGCTTATTTTACATCGGCATAGGGCCCCTCATTTAATGCAGTTGGTGCAGAAGGTGGTGAGGGGTGCTGCTGGTGTGGTGTTACACCATCATGATCAGTTCTAGTGTCCTCCCCAGGTGTCTGTTCCCCAGCCGTCATGTCCTCATACCCCTCCTCTCCCTCTACCCCCAATGCTGGTGGGTGTAGGAAGAACCAAAGAACCAAATACCTGTATACATTAAACAGGGAGGTTATCCAGACCCTGCCATAGGTTTAAGTTTATAAATATGTTTTTGTCTATAAATACTCCATAATCAAGTGGTCAATAGAATTGCCAAGCCTATGTAAACATGATCTGTGCTCCGATTTTGATCCCGATTTTGCATCTGAGGCCGATTTGGGCTCCGGATCTCATACCAAACCTGTTTGATTTTTAATAGCCTCATCTGCAGGCCAATTCACGCACAAAGTATACAGGGAACGAATGGCTTAATCGGCCATACAGATTTCTGCAGGCCTTTGTCTGTGCCTGAGCAAACTATATAGACCTGTATGATCGGATCGTGAGAATTACACTTTAGATATTAATGTAAGTATACCGGGTATGTAAAACTCGCTGGGGCTGCATTGGTGCCCATGATTGGTGCATCATGCCCACCCTATATGTAATAAGGAATCAATCCTGTAGAGCCGGCATGATGTTTGGACGAGTCCCTCCCCAGGGCTGCATTCGCACATAATGTCGACCAAGGGCATAGAGCATTAAATCATTAGGCCCTATGCGGCCATTAAAGGGTTAAGTCACCTCGTTCATTTTGCTACAAAATATGTGCATGTGTAACCAATGCAAATGAACCTCTTATTCAAAAGCATTTAGGTGGAATCCATCCTTAACTCACATATTAACGTTTATATAGATACAAATGATATAGAACTTAGAAGGTGGCATACTTACAAACAGCCCTCCCCACACTCCAGAGTAGATTACTGTACCAGACAGCCGCGCTATTTGGTAGATTAAATAACTGACCCCAAGGACAACATCTATTCCTCCTAAGACCACCAAGGTGGTACCTCTACACTTTCCTTGCTGTTCCCTGGTGGGGTTCGATGATTGAGTAGGAGGGGCTGAAGCTGGTTGTTGGATAAACACGACCGGTTGATCTGTTCCTGCCTGCATTGCCATGGGTAGAGAAAAATGAGAGTGTGCTTTCTGATCCTAAACTAATGGACTAAAGCTATGATGATGGACAAGTACGTGTGGTAGGTGATAGTGGAACTCTACGCTGACCTCAACCGGAAATTACATATTCCTACAAATAACGTTTCTAGAAGGCTGTGTGTGGTACGCTGCGTAGCCTATTATGCTATATCCCAAAGTTCTGGGAAAGGATCTAAATAACAATGACCTTATTCATCCTCTATCTAGGGAACTAGGTCATGCATGTCCTGGAGTCTATGAAGCAATGGCGAGAGCAAGGACTAAAAAAGTATGATATAATTACCAAAATGGTATGCTGTAATGAACTGGGGCCCTGTTATAAGTATTCATAATTTGAGATTTGAGATTTGAAACATTTATTGCAAGAATCGCCGTAAAGACGGCATTCTTCCACGTACAATGGTTGCGTGACAGATAATCCTTTTCTTGAAGTGCTGGGTATATTCCAAATCCGTGTAGGTGGAACATGTATGAATAATATACATCTGATAATAATCATAAATAATTGCTATTGTTTAAATAACGGTCTTGTGGGTTTGTGTTAACCCTTTAACCCCAGGCAATTACGTTTTGGGGTCTAAATGGTTAAAGACCTACCCAGGTAACAAGTTGAAGTTGATAAAACGTTTTTTCAACGTCATTTACAGAGTGAAAAAACGCTATTTTTGCGTCTAGCCTAACTCCATTTCGTGGACTCAATTCAACGTTGAACCAACGTTGAATTAACATTGAGCTATGGGTGAAAAAACGTTTAGTTAATACACACATTCTGATGCAGCATGGACCATATACTGCCCAATAATATTTTATTTTATTTTATATTGTTTCTCCAAACTTAAAAAGCTCAAGGTAAAATGAGCATACTCACCACCAGGGAAAATCGCTACCAACACATTGATTCATAAGACCCTTTCATGGATACTCAGTATAGCCTTTATCTATTTCTGAATGCTACAGATTGGGTGTGTCCATAATTATAAGGCCAAAAAAAGAAAAAAAAGGTGTGTTTCAGGTTACCCGACCCTATACGCCCAGAGGCCGGGGAGAAGACTAGAGAGGTGCTGGACAATGGTATTACGGGAGGAGGACGTCCAGAGGCCGGGGAGAAGACTAGAGAGGTGCTGGAAAATGGTATTACGGGAGGGGGACGTCCAGAGGCCGGGGAGAAGACTGGGGAGGTGCTAGACAGTACTACCTAGGGAGCGTGGGGAATTGATGAATGTGAATTGATGTTCAATAAAATACAACTAGCCCTTCATTATCTGTATATCCAAAAGCCAGTGTGTCAAGCCTGGTTAGCCTATGTCATGACCCCATGTGTCAACCCTAGTCAGGCGGTGTCATGACCCACTGGGTCAACCCTGGTCAGGCTGTGCCATGACCCAATTTTAATTTAACTAGCACACTGTGTCAGGGGATGTCCGAGCCTGACCCTAGAAAATTTTATCCAATTTTGAAAAAAAAAAGTATATCTTAAGTAATTTTGGGGCTATTTCAGAGACAATGTGATGGTCCACGAGTCGACGCCAGTGTTGGCGAGTCTGCGCTGAAGTTTGCGAATCAATATTTAGGTACTTTTCATGCCATGGGATCAATCTGTCTTTAAAAAACAATTTTGGGGCTATTTCACAGTCAATTTGATAGTCCACGAGTCAACGCCGTTGTCGACGAGTCAGCGCTGAAGTTTGCGAGTCAGTTTTTGGGTACTTTTCATGCCATGGGATCAATCTGTCTTTAAAAAACGATTTTGGGGCTATTTCACAGTCAATTTGATAGTCCACGAGTCAACGCCGTTGTCGACGAGTCAGCGCTGAAGTTTGTGAGTCAGTTTTTGGGTACTTTTCAGGTCATAGTAAAAAAAAAATCAAAAATCAAAAAAAATCCGACCTACCCTACCTAGATTTTCAGACTATGTAACCTGAAACACACCTTCTTTTTTTGGCCTAAGACATTAAACATGCGTTATATTATCATTTTATCATTTTATCAGGTTTCTTAGCCTAGACATATTGATACATTGAATGTTGTTGTAAAATTCAAGACATATATCAGAAATGATCAGTATAATTGTTTATTCTGGACAAATATATTAGGTCAGCATTGAAACTAGTTCTATCAATGACTAAACTGCCACCTGGTTGGTTGGATTGGAAACTTAAAAAAACCGTTAAATAAACGTTCAAACAATCTGTTAGATGAACGTTGGTTTGAGTCCACAAAAAAACGTTGAGCAATGTTTAATGTAGGTTACCTGGAAAACGTTAGTTTGCAAACTGATTTCTAACATTAAACCAACGTTTCTAAAATCACGTTTTTAACAAAAACGTTAAGTTAACGTTGAAATAATGCAAATTAAAAATCGTCAGACCAATTAACCAAAAGGGAACGTTGATCAACGTTGACCAAACGTTTCTTGTTACCTGGGTAGACGTTGTTGGGTGGGCTCTTTTTAGAGTACATTTTTTTATACAATGTATTATTAGTTTACACTTTATAGTCTAGATAGAGAGCAAAGGGTACAGAATTGGTTCGAGGCTGGGGAAACATTAACCACGAACCAAACAGATGCTTTTGATGATTGGCAAGACTACGAATTGCAAACCCTTGGCATGCACACCCGTGCTTCATTGATCTTAATCAAAAGTGAGATATTTTATGTCATCGTCAAAACTCTGCTTGTTGGGCAATTTTTGGGTGTCTACAGTGAACAAGCTTGTTCCATATGACAATGACTCTTTTGGAAGAAGCTTGTCCACCCCCTCCCTCCACATGGTCCTCTTGAATGAACTGGCCTCCTGACACTGACACATTGGGTCATCGGAGAATGATTTAGATATACCGTAAAACCTCGCGTATAAGCCGCGGCTTGTACGCGAATCAGACTCAGCTTTCTTTTGATACCAAACATGCCTATATAGGGTGCGGCTTATACGAGAGTTTTTATAAGTATACTACAGTACCAAATTAACAATTCTCAGATGGCCTCTGCGGCTTATAGGATCGCACCAAACTCGGGTGCGGCTTATACGCGAGTTAGGCTTATACGCGAGGTTTTACGGTAGAACATGGTAGACATGTATTCACAGCCTTACCGAATAATGATACACCGTAAAAACCTCTTCTTTTAAAAGATAAGCACCAAATCACCAAATCACCTAAAAATTTACCCAATTGTTCTATATTCTCCCTATCATAAGTATTATTATAATATTATATACATATTGAACAGAACTGTACTCTCCAGTCGTTGTTGTAAAAGAAGAAGGCACGCAGGGAATCTATGACAAGAGTTCACTGTATCGTGGCATTCCTGACTGGGACCGTTTGGACGCGATCACCCAACACATCACTGACAATTTTCTGTCTTCACTGAAGAAGACCTAAAATTAGCAGTTAACCTGACTTTTGACAAGAACTTACTATAAATCTCGAACTCTTGTCTGACTTGGATGGTGTACATTGTAATTATCTAGACTCTGATCTTATAAGCAAATTTAAACTATTCGACCCTCACATTTATGTGAGGCGACTTGGCATGAAAATGAAAAAGATCCAGCGCTGTATAATCATCGTTGATGCCAATAGAAATTACCAACAACAAGCAGGGGCTGGGGCAAGCCAAAAGTTCACCCTTGAGATAATCAAAGTTTTGATATTCGAACATCTAATTGTTTTAATCGAAACAATAGTTGTTCAAATCAAACAACTAGTTGGTCAAACAACCAGCTCATGCCCTTACATCAATATCACATATGGTTTGAAAAGTCCTCCATTATCATCATGTACCCAATGAAAGAGACACATATATGATGGCTGGATAACAAAGGTCTCACAACCCCATATAAGATAACTGAAATCTGAATGGATTGTTAGTGCACTCAGTAATATTGTCACTTTATGATGAACTTGGCTGTAATGCGAGCTGGAATTGTGAAAGTATTATGAAATGTTCCATTAGATGTTCAAAGTGTGATGTTGTGGTTATATACTCAGTCAATATAATACTAATGTTACTCGTTTCACTGCCTACTTGTGCCGTCCTGTCTTTATTGTGTAGAGAAATGTGGAATTCTCTATTTGTTTGCCAAACTATTGTTTGATTTGTGAACTGGATTACTTATCCATGTGCATAACATAATCATTATTTATGTCCGGTGAAGGTATGAATATAAACCCGACAGACCTTTTGAAAGGCTCAACTTGGTGATGTAAAGCTTCTGTCAATAAACCTTTTTCAAACTCAAACTCAACTCATTCACTCAGCCCTAGTACTTCACATCAACATAGGACCCGTCATCTACAGTTGGTGGTGGTGAGGGATGTTGTGGTCGTGGTTGTACAGCTTTAGATCTCTTATCCTTCTGACGTGCTTTTCCTCTAGCTGGCATTACCCCATACCTAACTCTTTGTGTTGGTTGGGCTTGCATTTTCATCACAGCCTCCTCATAGCCATCCTCATCTTGCAGTGCTGGGGGATGTAGGTAGGAGCCTGAATCTAGTGCTGAATCATCAATCTCATGGTAGACATGACTGGTGGTAGACTCACGAGCTGCTCTGTGTCCATGGCTTGGCAGTTGGTGATCAGCTGCTCTGTGTGCATGATTAGGTAGTCGTTGAGGACTCGGAGAGTAGGCTGGTGGAGGGGCGGAATGTTGGACTGGAGTATTATGTTGGCCACTCCTCCATTGTAATGGAGTGTAATCTGTGAGGAATCAGAAGGATGCTCATTCATAACAGATTTTATGTATGAAAAATGCATATTTCAAACAATAGCCATATTCCAGCTGCCACTATTTGTAATATGACCAAACACTGTAATGTGACCACTAATGTTTTGTGTAGTCCAAATAAAGTAATTACAGAAATGAAGTCTGTCTAAATTTAGAGTATTGTGGAGTCAACCCACTCTCCATAGTTTCAAAAGTCTTGTTATTAATTGCTTAGGGTGAAAACTACCAGGTTATTCATTCTGTACCTCATCACGCAATCCCTGTGCAACCCACACTGTTAGAATTAAATGTAGCTGAGCAATAGAATATACTGTAGTATTACAGTGCATACAATGGCAATAGTGAACATGGGCAGAAGAGTCTTCTGTTGGCTTACAGTAAAAAAGTACAGGTAATGATGTATATAATCATGTTTGGGTTCACCTTTCCAGTGCAAGGTCACAACATTATAATTGACTTACCTGATTCAACAGAAGCAGCCTGTTGTATGTCAGATACATCTATGACTTGAAGTTGAACAGGTACGATTTTGCCATCAGGTGACAGCATAACAATCTTTGTAAACACATTAAAAGATTATCAACTACATGAAAATATCCCAAGCATTAAAAGCAATATCTCCTGCATATATGCAATGTTTAATTCATCTTGCTTATAATCTTATATCTAAACACAATTACTCGTAAATTCTTACTATCCATCAAATGAACTACATAAAGAAGTAAGAACAGTGAATGTCTGCATGTCTGTGTTCAATATGATATATCGCATACACATATTATGCACACACTAGTTTGTTTCCTAACCTGTGTATTGGCTGCCGCATTGCTGGGAGACCTATAACAACAACTTATACAACAGGCGTCCACACAACTAAGGATGGACGTGGTCAAAAAGCAGATAACCCCCAGTCCAGTTGCCAAGGTCACAACCACAAAATACCTTATACCAGGATCCTGCAAATGGAAATAACTAGATTGCAGAAACAATTGGCAGGATATCAAACCATTTATTCCCATAACGACGAATTGTTAATTTTGTTGTCACATATATTTCAGTAGTCTCTGTATAATTACCTCTTTTTCAAAGATAATTTGTAATACTATCCCAAGGATAAGGCTGATAACGGACATGATCATTACAACAAGAACCTGTGAAAGAGGAACACAAAGAAAATACAAAATGATGAAAGTATAGATAAAATATAAACATTTTATATCACACATTAATGTTCTTTTTATGAAGTGGAGAACATACTGTGTTCCACTTCATATATTATGATCTGAACAAGTGGGACCTGATTACATTGATTCCGGGTACTGTACTTTGGGGAAATAGCTATATTACCATGTGATACCATAAGTAAACTCCTATCGACACGAATCACATATGCTAGCCCTTTAATTATGTGATAATACATATTATCGAATAATAGTGATGCTTAGGATAGAATGGAATTACTCTATATCATCATTTACCGATCGACCTGTGGACAAATATATGGGTGTCAAAACAAATTAGATAAGAGAGAGAAATGACCGATCCTGTAATCGTGAATTCCAACGTGCACATTCCTTCATAACCGGGGCTCCACATCCCATTTTTTGGGGTAATTCTTCCGATCCGATCATACTGGTCTATACAGTTCGATCAGGTAAAAACACATGCCTATTTTTTATATAAAGTGTGCATATATCGACCGATTAGAGATCAGAAGCCCAAATGCAAAATCAGATGGTATAGCCTGCATTATGTTTGTTTGAGATTGGAGTAACCTGAAACTATGGGGAATGTGAATGCCTGGATTGAGTCAGATTTGTGAGAACAGCACCGATTTGAGGACAAAATTTTTGGGTTATTCTCACGATGCGATCATACAGGTCTATACAGTTTGATGAGGTCAAAACAAAAACCTATTTCCTATATAAATTGTGCATGCATAAATCGGTTGGAGCCTAGCTGCACGTAGGGTGGGGCATCAGATGAATAAAATTCAAACATGTTTGCTATACGATTGGAAGCTGCAGATCGGCCTGATATACGAAATCGGGCCGTAAATCGGGGCAGATATCGTGTTTATATAGCCTTAGCAATTCTATTTTCCACTTCAGCATGGAGTATTTATAAACACAAACACATCTATAAACATAAACATGTTTATAAACATAAACCGTCTAGAGTACCTCCCTACCTACGGTATTCATATGTGACAGAATAGCACCGATTTGAGGAGAAAATCGGCTAGTGGAGCCTCAGCTATACAGTCATTATAGGTGAGACTCCACTAACCGATTCTATTCACAAAGCTGTGCTATTCTCACAAATCAGACTCAGTAACATACCATAACAATTACATACCTTATGTACTATAGACCATGACATAGGTTTATGTTTATGAACGATGTTCATGTTCAAGTGGAGAATAGAATTGCCAATGCTATATAACATGATTTATGTTCTGATATATATCCCGAATTTGCAACCCAGGCCGATTTTGGCTCCCGATCCCATCCCAGCTAACAAAATAACGTTGATAACATTATAACGTTTTTTCCACAATAAGTAGCTATAGAGAAACGTTATATTACGTTGTACAAAATAAGGAACGGAGTGTAATAACGTTTTTGTTTACTAGCTGGGATATCTAACAGGTTAGATTTTTATTGGTCTGAACAGTTCAATCTCTGTGACTATACATTGTGGGTAAAATTCGACGCCGTTCAACACAGCCCATTTTAAATTCGACATGGGTGACACGACCCTTTTTTAAATTTGACAGAAACAAACAAATATACCAGAATGTATAAAATAAAATTCGACTCCATGGAAAGTGTGGTGTCCTCCAAACCGCTGATGAAGAGACTTAATAGTTTGTGGACTATAGCCAAGGTCCATTCCGAACTGGCGCAGGCTCTCTGCTTTCTCTTAACGTCGTGTCTCGAGCTTGATGATTTGAAAATCCGTGAAAATCGCGAAAATATGTACAGCGCGAAATGATATACATTTACAGTAACAAGATCTGTCACAGGCCGATATACCCTGTCCTGCAAGAAGGAAGCCAGGCCTACAAAAAGATATTTCTGCAGAACTGAATGTCCCGCATGGCGAAAAGGTTTTCGTATAGACTGAGTTTATGATACTCCAAGTTCGAATGCATCATAATAGAGGGCAAGATACATATGCTTAGGCCTAATTACATTCTTAGGCCTAATTAATGTCTGATTTACGGTCTCGATTTTGCATTTCAGGTTCATTTGGGCTTGCGATCTTATTTCCAACATCACATGTTTTTATTGATCTGAATGGTCCGATCTCGAAGCCTATAACTGATGCTCCACTACTCGATTTTGTCCTCAAATCAGTGCTGTTCTCACAAATTGGGCTCAAACCAAGGAATTGTATTCTGTAGGCTTCTGATACTCCAAGCTCAACCACATAATAATATAGTGCAGATTAGACGTGCCAAGGCTACCCCAGTAAACAAAAAACGTTATGCACCATTTTATAACGTTATATATAACGTTTCTCTAAGGCTCCTTACTATGGCATAACGTTATAGAAAGTTTTAAAACGTTATTTTGACGTAAAATAACGTTTTCTTGTTAGCTGGGACATCCTAAGGAATATGACCCAATTTAAGTCCCGATTTACGTCCCGACTTTGTACTTAAGGCCGATACCCAGTGAACAAAGAACGTTATACAACATTTTATAACGTTACATAACGTTAAATAACGTTTCTCTAAGGCTCCTCACTATGGCATAACGTTATATGCAATTTTATAACGTTATTTTGACGTAAAATAACGTTTTTTTTGTTAGCTGGGTATAGGCTTCTAATCTTATGGATGATTTACATTAGGCGATAAAACCGTATAGAAATATACATATTAATGTAAATATTAAAAACCTAACAATGTATCTGATCTGTTCTTCCTCCTATTGCATGGTCTACTATAGAGAAATCTAGGGTGCCAGGGCATGATCGGATTTTGAGAGAAGTGCCCAAAATATCGGGTAGTGGAGTCCCAGTTTTTCCTGTAGGCCTATAATAAATTTAGGTACACCCTACCATGTATTTCTGATTTGATTGTCTGCCTATGTGGTCTACTGAATGGAAAGCTACTAACATAAAAATGAACGAGTAAAGATACAACTGGATGTACAACGATGGGTTTGGGGGTCCGTATCGTACGGTGCGCATGAGTGCGCAGCACGAGTGCCCCACCAGCCAATGTGGTCAATGTGGTGACTCATTCCTAGTACTTTACAGCAGTAAAAAAAACCCACAATTGTTTCATGCTGTTGGTGCACATAATCTTTGAAAGGCATGCATTTTCTTACTTACAAGCCTTTGACGGCGGGTTCGTCCAGCAGCTATCGCAACACATCCCGTTCCTATCATCTAAGTATAAACATGTAACATGTATAGCAACCCACATTCCCAGAGACCATGATCCTGGGGCTTTGGTACTAGGGATAAGATACTACAGCCCCAGGGATAAGATACTACAATCCAAGATATTATGACCTTATAACCTATATATATCCTATACCTAAACGTAACCCCCGTCTCCTACCTGGCAAAAAGTGGCTAGTGCATTAATGATAAGTCATGAGACGGAACAGAATAGTTTGGAAAGTTTATCCTGTGAAACTTGTGACATGTTATAATACGGTACATGGTAGGTTTTGGATAAACTATATCCAAACTTAGTACTGTAGTAACTGTATACACATAAAGACTCGTGTATAAGCCACGCCTTGCCTTTGTCATGATCCCATATCCTTAGGACTGCCAGCACTTTCTGGAGGAGCCCTGCCATAGCGTATTGTTTCCAATGCGAACGCAAAATCTTGGCTCTGGGAGGGCCCCTTTTACTACCCGCATTGGTACGCTATGGCAGTGCTAAGGATAAGCTGCACTTGCAATCTGCCATGGCCTATACATGAGGTTTTACTTTATAGGATTCTTACATGGCAGAGTATGCAGAAGTGGGAATATAATATGTATATATAGACAGAGGTCCACGATGATCTGTCTGAATGACAGGTTTCTCCATGAGTGGTACCTTGGATCATATCATACGAGGCGGAGCCAAGGTACCACACGTGGAGAAACCAGGAATTCCGACTGATGAGGGTGGATCTCTTGTTTATTCCATGTAATTATTTAGCAAAAAGAAATCTTCAATAATAATGTCTCTGCAATGATCTGCATAGCTTTTGGGCATGCATTGTAAGAGGTTTCGTTCCGAAACACAATAACTGCCAAAATACATGAATAGAAAAATAGAAACAACAGAATTATAGAGTATAGTGAAAAAATGTTTCGCCATCTTTATCATGCATGTTGCCGTGAAAGAGGAGAATAAGTATGGCTGAACAAAGAAAGTGAAGTATAGAATGCTAAACTACCTGTTACTGTGAATTTGGTCATGTCAAAAGGTTGCTTTGGACTTTTGCAAAAATAGAAGATAATCAAATCACTTAATAGCGTAAAACGAATGCATGGCAATGCATGGAAAAGATTATTATCTCAAAACCAATATGGATTTATGACATCTCGGAACCAAAAGCTTTGTGTCGCCAATCTAAGGGGGAAATAAATCTAAATCCACAACTATCTAGATGGTACCTATTATACTTACAAACAGTCCTCCCCACACTCCAGGGTACACATCTGTACTGGACAGCACTATGAACTGGTAAACTAGATAAGTGAGTCCAATGACTGCATCCATGACTCCAAACATAACCAAGGCACGTGCTGTGCATCGATGATTTGATCCTTCATTACCAGAGGCTCTAGGTACCTGCTGGATAATGATAGGTGCTTGGTGGGTTCCTGTCTGTATTGCCATGGTTAAAGTTAAATGGCAGTTTCTATTTCTGAACTTAAACTAATATCCCTTCACAAAAGTCCTTTGGTATCATCCTAAAATCCTGGTCTGAAAAGATGGCAGCAGCAGGAGCCAGATGTAGTAGGTGGAGATATACTGGTTATACTCCATGGTTTATGCCCCAATAAGTAACCGTCCATCAACGGAACTGCCCAGCCAACAATGGGGCCCATATATGTGTTTTACATGGGCAAGCTGAGCTTGCCCATATCTGGGAATGGTCATTATTTTGGGAGCCCAGATGGGCTAAGCCCATGGCTAATTATTAAATAATAAGTTGTAAATGCTTTTAGAAATGGCTACCTAAAGTACCATTTTCCTAGGTTTGTGTTAGTGTGAGTTTCACCTTGGCTGGATCTGACTGAGTTGGGATGAAATCTTCCTAGGATTTCCATGAGAGTAAACCTGGGCTACTGGGTGGGCCCCAGTGGGATCAGTCCACAGACCCAATTTAAAATGTAAACATTTTCTATGCTATTCTGTCAAGATGGGTTTCACTTTTGAATTCGGGTGAAGTGGGCTAGAGACTTTGTTGGCTTTGCATGGACTTAGCATGGGCTGCAAGGTGGGTCCCATGTGGGCTTAGCCCACCATTCAACTTTCTAGGCCCAAGCCACTAACTTAAAGTGACATGGTCCGATTTTTTTCATATTTTAAATCCTGCTTAAAGATGTTTTATATGTTAGTACAATGTCATATTTGGAGAATAGGGCCCAATAAAATGTTATCTATGGGCAATAAGAGCCCAATTAGAGGGTCCGACATGGCCCAAGTGTAGTATTTTACCGTGTTTTTTCAATGGGGGAATTATAGCGTGCACTCCAAAATTAGTAAATTGAGCCGTAATCTGATAATTAGTCAGATTTTAAGCTGAAGTATAGGGAATGAGATAAAATAAAGTAGCTAGCACATGAAGTATGGCCAAAGGAAACATTTTGATTCATTTTTAACAAAATTGATTTTTGAACCCTAATCATCGGACCATGTCACTTAAACATTTTAGCTACTTAACAGATTCCAATCCCTCTTATGAGTGGAATTCATCTAGGCTGGTCCTGTGCCAAGTGGGCAAGTAATGTTCTAGAACAAACCACTAGATGTCCTCATTGAAAGTGATATCAAATTAATGTTCAACAGAGCTTTTTACTTCTGGATTACAATGGTTTATGAATTCTCAATAATTTCAGAAAGGCTGCGAATAACAGTGTTCAAAATATGTTCTTGGAATACCATGTTTATGTAACCACATTCTGTATATGAATAGGGAAACAAGCAGTACCCTGAAACAGACACCTGTTCGTTGAATATCACAACAAGATTATAGTCCTGCCACTGACCAAGATTGCTTGGATGCTGGCTGTATCACACAAGTTAACTAATTTAGTCCAGTCAGAGCTAAATTATACATTTCTCTACCCTGTGAAAGGTAGAAGAAGAAATTTTCACCTGTAAGGAGTAACCAACCTAGTTGGGACATAACACTGGGGCAAAACATTGGGATATCAAATAATGCCAAACAACTACAGTAGAGTTTTATACCCGTATACCACCCTACGGACCAATATGGGCCCCAGTTGGCAATACTGACTAGGTGGTGCTAGGTCTTGCATGCAAATTGTATGACAGGAAGTTATAGTACAGGAGTATACATGTAGATGTAAAAATCGAACATATTATCTGGTAGAAACATCCACGTTCTAGAAAGGCAGTGGACTGTGCCTGGAGACTGTATCATACTCCCCCACCCCCGTTGTTAGAATAGTAAAGATTAATTTCCATCATACCTTTCTCTTAGGAAATCCTTAATAAGCTACTATGATAGTATGATGTCTTTCCACTTCAAGATAACAAATCCAAAATCAAAGTGGAAATAATTCTGTAGGCGAAATAGTCCCGGGGAACAGTGCTTACATTAAGTGACGAAACCATCACACTTGGCTGCCACCTGTCCCCATCACAGTTATTTTATGAGCCAATTCGGGGTGACACAGGTGCTGCCATTTATATGTCTAGAAGGAAAATAGGGGCCTGAATAAAATGTTCTCACATCTTCAATCTTAATGTTATCACCTTACTCATCTAAAACGATAAATTTAACAAAGAAACGACTTTAAATCTTTATAATGCACTCAATCAATTATAGACAAAGCCGTAAACCAGAAGAAAATGCGCAAAGGGGTGTGTCGGTGCAAAACTCTACCATCCCCTGCTATCAAAACAACTCCCTTACTTAGACAAACATAAATACAACAATAATATTACATTATATGTACCGCTATCTCGCCATTAACATTGAAACACTGAGGTATATCCAGTGGGCACAAAATTCAGTCCAATCAACCTTGAATCAACATTGAATCAACATCGACAACTGTTTGTCCATGTTGATTCAATGTTCTGTGCCCACTGGGTAACTGCCCTCTTAAAACTTTAGTATCACTCATGCTCAAAAGCATGTTCCAGATTAATTACTACCATTGAGTATAATAGTTGTGTATACGCCTTTCCATAGGCCAATATATGGAAAGAGTTCCCCAGGGCAGTGTCCTGGGCCCCCTGTCTTAGAACATCTGAATTGTCAACATTAGGCAGATGATACTGTATTATTTTTCCCCCATAATGCCTTAACACTGAATGTACAGACGACCATTAACAATGATCTAGAAAAGGTTAATCAATGGTGCATTAGCAATAATACTTAGTTATCACTAAATACCAAGTACAAGTAGTGCATTTTGGAACTCAATCACAGTTAAAGCATATTCCTAAACCCATATTATCAATCAATAACGAAACCATTCAGTCTACAGTTACATCCCAGTAAACACCCTACGTAGTTCCAACGTAGCTCAGAGGTTTCTCTAGGTAGATGTCCAATCAAAAGGTTTGAGATTGGTAATTTTGGAAGGTTTGTAGACGTCAAAACGTTAAGGTTTATTTACGTTCAACAGATGTAGACGTCTGATTTACGTTGATCTACCTCATTCAGATGTAAAAATTCTACGTAGATCTACATTAAAAGACGTAACTTTTCAACTTTAATTGGGTAGATGACTTTTCCGTGTCACACTAGGTGGCAGCACTATCAATTATGGAGAGTATATTACAGCTCCTTAACAAATCTACCACATTCAAGCAGTAAATTCTTATTAATTGTGAATTCAATATCATGCAAATAAATCACATTCAATAGAATATTTATATATAAAGGACAGGTGATTAAAGTATTGTGCATGAATAGGTGCTTTGAGGCACTTTACTGTGAGGACACAACATTGGTGGTAATGGAAGAAATACAAAGCCTCTCTGCAGCCAAAACTATTCAACAGATCTATACTGTCAGGCTGTTCAATTGAACTACAAGAATATACTATGTAGAATGAGATGAGATTGAAAATTATAGTAGTTACTTTGTATGAATATTGTTTGTAAATGTAAATTTGTCTGCAATATATTACGAGTCCCACTATGTAGAATTATTTGTAATGTGTTAAACATAGATTTACGTCTTCAGGAGCTACGTGAATGAGACCTGCAGGTTTGAGATTGGTAAATAAACCTTAACATTTTGACGTTGATAAACCCACTAAAATTACGTAGTTCAGACCAAAATTCAACGTAGATTTATGTCTGACCAACGTCGTTGTGTTTACTGGGATATAGATACCTTGGTTTGACACTTGATAGTCTCCTATCCAACATGTCCAAAATTTGTTCCAAAAAATCTCAATTGTAAAACCAAACTATATAGGAAAATTAGGTTGAATTTAACACAAAAATGTGCAGATGATGTTCTTAAGTTGATGATACTTCCCAGTGGGCACGCCACCACTGATTAGTAGCTGCTCTGGTGGCTAATGACCTTGCAGGGCAAGGCGTATTATCCATTCAGGCAGCACACAATAGTTAGTAACATTTAGCATGGTATTTGTACTCAATAATTAACAGAATATTAAGCTTTTAATAAGTGATGCACATGCAGGGCTACATATGCCTCCCTTATTAGGCGGGGCCATGCAGCTCTGGTTAGCTACAACAGCTGAAGGGCTACAGAAACAGGACTTATTAATGGCGGTTTTCATAATAACTAAGAAGGCCTACAATTTTAGTCATTATTAAGCAGTGTATCAACATCCCCTGATAAAGGCTGCTTTTGTACTGTCTAATAACCATCCCATGTAAAACCGTATTTAGGGTTATGCAGGGCTGCAAAAGTAGGGCTTATTTATAGCTGATTAACTATTGTCTTTGTTATGAATATCAAGCCCTGCAAATTAAGTTCTTATCAGTCAGTGCAAGATAAGTTCTTATCAAGCAGTGAATCGACATGCCCTGATAAGGGCTGCTTTTTCACTGTCTAATAACCATCACATGTAAGACCTTATTAGAGGTTCTGCAGGGCTGCAAAAGCAGGGCTTGTTAGTAACTGATTAACCATCTTCTTTATAATGGATATTAAGCCCCGCAAATGAAGTTCTTATTAGTCAGTGCATTGACATCCCTTGATAAGGACTGTATTTGTAATGTCTAAGAACCACTTTATGTCATAACATATTAATACCCAAGGGTAAGTTGTATGATCTTTGAGAATACTTTGTGTCTCCTTGTTGTCTTCTGTTCTGGTACCTATTTGAGGGGGGAATTCACCATGATTCTACAAGGAGATTTGGTGGCCTAATGAGTAAGTCGCTGGACTTGTCTGTGAGAGGTCCTGGGTGCGATCCCAGAAGGAGCCACGGCACCAAATTTTCCCAAGAGTTGTCCTGACAGGAGTCACGTCTGTAAGTGTCAGTAGACAGACTGCAGTGAACCTTCGGTGTCCTGGTCTCCCATGAGACTTGCACAGATCCGCTTCAGCCCGTAGAAGCATAATACACTTGCGACTGGTAAAAAGATAGCAGATATCAGTGTTGACGAAGGTGGTCCTAGCCGGGAGGGGAAAAGGCTACAATGGACCACTGGAGACTCTGAGAAAAGGTTGTGACAGCAGCCATCCCACGCTATCTGACAGTGAGTACGGTCAAGGCACATTGCACCACAGTCACCAGTTGGTTATCAGGTGTGTCAGGTTTGCCAGGGTCAGGAGCTAGGATGTGTTCACAGTGGTTGACTATGACTTGTACACTGTCAATACAAACTCAATTTTGATATAAAACTTCTATTCTCACTTTTCTGTATATTGTGAGAGGTTCGATAAAACCCAAAAGAATTGGAGAAAAACTCATCCGGACCTTTTGCTTTTGCTTTACGCAAAGAAAATGGGTGCATAGCTGAAGAGAATAATACTTCTATTTCCAAAATGAATTGAATGGGTTTTTCATTCAATCAGATTCAAATAAGACAGTTTTTGTTTGTATCTCACTGCAAATAAAGCCCTTTTTAGCCAGTGTGTGAACATGATATATGAAGGGCTGCTTTTGCAGTGTACTTAGGGTATGCTAGGGGTACAGTAAGGTTTAGGACCACCACTTATCATCAGCCCCACTAGCTCATGCAATAGCACACTGGACTTTACATCTGGAGGTAAGGAGTTCGATTCCCATTGACAACATTAATCTGTACAACAATCATGAATTTCCAATGTATGTATACTGAGCTGCTTATGAATGTTATATGCTTGAATAAACAGCAGAAAGTTTCAGTGGAATTCCTTTTTAAATAGTGGCACACTTCAGCTTATTACTAATCACTGCTTTGAAGTGCTTAATAAGAACTGCAGAGCAAGTCACTTATAAGTGCTGCTTTATAGCAGTGCGGTAGCATCACAATTATAATCTATGAATAAATTTGACTTTTGTTGCCCTTATTAGCTGAATTATTGAACCTCTTGATAACCACTGCTCTGAAGGGCTTAATAAGTGCTGCAGATTAGCTGACTAATAGTTCTTACATTCTAGCCACAATATAGATGGATAATAAGCACCTCATTGGAGAGCTTATTAGTCACTTATTAAGTGTTGCTGTGCCCACTGGGCCAGTGGGCACAGCAACACTTAATAAGTGACTAATAAGCTCTCCAATGAAGTGCTTATTATCCATCTATATTGTGGCTAGAATGTAAGAACTATTAGTCAGCTAATCTGCAGCACTTATTACGCCCTTCAAAGCACGTGGTTATCAAGAGGTTCAATAATTCAGCTAATAAGGGCAACAGAAGTCAAATTTATTCAAAGATTATAAATTGGGGACACTTACCGCACTGCTATAAAGCAGCACTTATAAGTGACTTGCTCTGCAGTTCTTATTAAGCACTTCAAAGCAGTGATTAGTAAAAAGCTGAAGTGTGCCACTATCTAAAAAGGAATTCCACTGAAACTTTCTGCTGTTTATTCAAGCATATAACATTCATAAGCAGCTCAGTATACATACATTGGAAATTCATGATTGTTGTACAAATTAATGTTGTCAATGGGAATCGAACTCCTTACCTCCAGATGTAAAGTCCAGTGTGCTATTGCATGAGCTAGTGGGGCTGATGATAAGTGGTGGTCCTAAACCTTACTGTACCCCTAGCATACCCTAGGTACACTGCAAAAGCAGCTCTTCATATATCATGCTCACACACTGGCTAAAAAGGGCTTTATTTGCAGTGAGATACAAACAAAAACTGTCTTATTTGAATCTGATTGAATGAAAAACCCATTCAATTCATTTTGGAAATAGATGGGAAGTATTATTCTCTTCAGCCATGCACCCATTTTCTTTGCGTAAAGCAATAGCAAAAGGTCCGGATGAGTTTTTCTCCAATTCTTTTCGGTTTTATCGAACCTCTCACAATATACAGAAAAGTGGGAATAGAAGTATTATATCAAAATTGAGTTTGTATTGACAGTGTACAAGTCATAGTCAACCACTGTGAACACATCCTAGCTCCAGACCCTGGCAAACCTGACACACCTGATAACCAACTGGTGACTGTGGTGCAATGTGCCTTGACCGTACTCACTGTCAGATAGCGTGGGATGGCTGCTGTCACAACCTTTTCTCAGAGTCTCCAGTGGTCCATTGTAGCCTTTTCCCCTCCCGGCTAGGACCACCTTCGTCAACACTGATATCTGCTATCTTTTTACCAGTCGCAAGTGTATTATGCTTCTACGGGCTGAAGCGGATCTGTGCAAGTCTCATGGGAGACCAGGACACCGAAGGTTCACTGCAGTCTGTCTATTGACACTTACAGACGCGACTCCTGTCAGGACAACTCTTGGGAAAATTTGGTGCCGTGGCTCCTTCTGGGATCGCACCCAGGACCTCTCACACACAAGTCAGGCGACTTACTCATTAGGCCACCAAATCTCCTTGTAGAATCATGGTGTATACCCCCCTCAAATAGGTACCAGAACAGAAGACAACAAGGAGACACAAAGTATTCTCAAAGATCACACAACTTACCCTTGGGTATTAATATGTTATAACATAAAGTGGTTCTTAGACAATACAAATACAGTCCTTATCAAGGGATGTCAATGCACTGACTAATAAAAACTTCATTTGCGGGGCTTAATATCCATTATAAAGAAGATAGTTAATCAGTTACTAACAAGCCCTGCTTTTGCAGCCCTGCAGAACCTCTAATAAGGTCTTACATCTGATGGTTATTAGACAGTGAAAAAGCAGCCCTTATCAGGGCATGTTGATTCACTGCTTAATAAGGACTTAATTTGCAGGGCTTGATATTCATAACAAAGACAATAGTTAATCAGCTATGAATAAGCCCTACTTTTGCAGCCCTGCATAACCCCAAATAAGGTCTTACATGTGATGGTTATTAGACAGTGCAAAAGCAGCCTTTATCAGGGGATGTTGATACACTGCTTAATAAGGACTAAAAATGTAGGCCTTCTTAGTTATTATGAAAACCACCATTAATAAGCACTGTTTCTGTAGCCCTTCAGCTGTTGTAACTAACCAGAGCTGCATGGCCCCGCCTAATAAGGGAGGCATATGTAGCCCTGCATGTGCATCACTTATTAAAAGCTTAATATTCTGTTAATTATTGAGTACAAATACCGTGCTAAATGTTACCAACTATTGTGTGCTGCCTGAATGGATAATACGCCCTGCAAGGTCATTAGCCACCAGAGCAGCTACTAATCAGTGGTGGCTTGCCCACTGGGTTGTTTATGGTGATGGGGCCCTCATCTCAGAGTTCCTCCATAGATTATGGTGATATATTCTAAACTTCAGCCATTCTTTTTTTGAGTTTATAACGTATTTTATTCACAGAGTGATGTTATAAATACGATACAAGTCAGTGGACTGTTGGTCCACCAATGATGTTCATCAAATCAATTCATGAATACGGGTTATGCAATAAGTTCAGTCAGTCATGTAGTATAGCGTTACATATTACATTTGGATAATATAAGACAGCTTTCCATGAGACAGTTGCGTGGTGAACCATAGCACAATGATATGAATAAAGCAATACAGGTAAGGTGTGTTTCTTTACAGTATTACTTAGACTCATATGTATTCAATAAAGATATAACAAAAAGGTGAACAAAGTTTATCTGTTGAATTTAGATAGGAACAGGCTGACCAGCACTGGTTTTACTTTGGTTCTGAACGCATCCCTGTTTGATAGCAACCGACAAGATGCGTTCAGAGTGTTCCATAGGCTTATGGCTCTATACAATGGGCTTTTTCTATAGCCAATGGTTCTTGAGGGGGGTACACAAGTAGGCCAATATTCATTGATTGAGTTACACACCCGCCATTAACTAGCAGTTGAAATTTCAGACCTAATTCTTCTGGAAAATGGCCAGTGTCATACATGTATTTATGAATCAGTAGTAACAGTTGTAGCTCATAGCATACATACAGGTAGTCAACGTTAGCATCTTTGTGCAAATCCGAAATATGATATTTGCGCTGAACATTCAGACTGACACGTAGGCAGCGGTTCTGTACCAATTGTAGCCGCCTATGTTGTGCATATACCACACCATTAAATAAATAGCCACAATATTCTATGACTGGCATTATGGTTTGTTTATACACAAGGATTGCTGTTTGCATTGACATTCGGCGCCGCATATTACCAAGCATGTAGCACCTGTTGGAGGCGCTACTTCCATTCTTACTTACAGTGCTTTTTAGAGTTATTTTATTGCCAAGGATAAAGGCCAGGTATTCATAGGATAGACAGGATTCTAGGACACTGTTTCCCATTGAAATCCTGGGGGAGGGTGGTGGATCCGTTGGAGGATTGAACATGAGAACTTTAGTCTTACCAGTATGTATAACCATACCACTTTTACAAAACCAGTCATGTATTTTGTTTGCGTCCAGTTGGACTTTACCCTCAGCAATATGTACATTGGCGGAAGTAGTATAAAAATGACGTTGTCGGCATACATAATTTTATTACATGCTTCAAGTACATCGGGTAGGCTATTGACATAGCAGATGAATAATAAAGGGCCAACTATTGATCCTTGGGGGACACCATAGGATATGGGGAGAGTGGTCGATGTCGTCCCGTTACAGGTGACTCGTTGAGTCCTACTTCCCAGGTAGGCATATAACCAATCAGTATATAGGGGGGGGGGCAATTTTAAAGATTTCGTTCTGTGTATGAGCTGAAGATGGTGGATGCTATCAAAAGCTTTCCGCACGTCCAGGAAACAGGCAAGGAGATACTTATCCCTGTCACGTGCAGAATAGATGTCATTGATCAGTTTAAAGACTGCATCATTTATTCCCCTGGACGCGCGGAAGCCGTATTGAAATTTACCTAGAATATTTCTAGATTGAAGGGAAGCATAGATACGCTCATAAATGATGCGCTCCATAATTTTGCTTGGGGCGGGGAGGAGTGAGATTGGACGCCAGTTTCCTATGTCCATCAGGTTCCCGGATTTAGGAAGGGGGACAACTTTGGCGCAAGCCCATTGACGGGGGAAGGAAATTGTGTGAAGGCCATAGTTTATCAGATAAAAACTGAACTGGATCATTTACAGAGTGCGTTCGACAGGGGGCTAAGAACAACATACTTCAATAAAATCACAATAAATGCAAATTTTTTAAAACAAAAAACAGCTAAGATAAATGCTTTAAATGACCTAAAAATCCTCATTAGAGGAAAAGTCTAAGGTTTAGACAAGCCATATCATGGAATTTCTTCCATAAAGATATAAGAAATATCGACAACCTCAATACTTTTGTAAAAAAGAGTAAGGAGTTTTATGAAAATAAGTTGATAAATGACCCCACATGATTATACATTTACGCATATAACTCCCCCTTTTTTTTTTTTTTTTTACAAAAGGGGGCCAGCATTATCTCCCTCACTCAGTGCCAACCCCCCTCCCCGAACTGCACACAATGCAACTAATACATCTCATTTCCATCTCTCTAACATCCCTACTAATGCAATGTAGGCCAGATGGCCATAACCCTTTAGACCCCAAAACGGCCACAAACGGCCGTGCTTCATTCCCCCAAAATGGCCGTAGCCAGCCACAAAACATTATTTAAAAAATGGAAATTTTTATCATATTTTTGAAATGCGATTTTAACATTAACACAATCTTTAAAATGATGCATAGATAAAGGAATAACAAAATGAACATTATGTTAAACGATGAAGGTGATCAATAGCCAAATTTAGCTAAATTGATAGGAAATCCTGGGAAAATGAGGCACTATATTATGTAATTGCCTGGGGTCTAAAGGGATAACATATTTTTTTCAAAAATTCAAAATTCGACCACTCTCTCTATATGCCATTATATCAGGCATGAGTCATACCATCAAACTCACCCTTTAGGCCTTTTATTAAATGTAACATAACTTGTTCTTAAGGACTTATGAATGTAATTATACTATGATTATAATGTTTGTTCCATTGGAACACCCTAGCTGGATTCTTAGTAAGACATGCCCTAGGTTAATGTAAGTTTCCAGGATAAATAAACAAATTTTCAATTCAATTCTTTTTATGTATCAGAGAGTGGCATCTCTGATACCATCAATACTATAATAAAAAGAACTAGTGTTTTTTTGTGGTGTAAACACCAAATCAAAAAAACAACTAAACATGTACCCAATTATAGAGGCATTTATGTTCTATACCCTATAATAAGTATCATTATAATATGATATGCATATTAAACAGAACTGTACTCTCAAGTCCTAGTTGTAAAAGAGAAAGGCACGCAGGGGCTGTGGCAAGCCAAATGTCCACCCTTGAGATAATCAAAGGTTTGATATTTGAATTGTTAAATCAAACAATATATGTTCAAATCAAACTAAACAACCAGCTTATGCCCTAATATCAATTTTCATGTATGCTTTAAAAAGTCCCCCATTATCATCATGTACCCAATGAATGAAGCATATATGTGAAGGCTAGATAACAAAGGTTTCACAACCCCATTCACTCAGTCCTAGTACTTCACATCAGCATAGGACCCGTCATCTACAGTTGGTGGTGGTGAGGGATGTTGTGGTCGTGGTTGTACAGCTTTAGATCTCTTATCCTTCTGACGTGCCTTTCCTCTAGCTGGCATTACCCCATACCTAACTCTTTGTGTTGGTTTGGCTTGCATTTTCATCACAGCCTCCTCATAGCCATCCTCATCTTGCAGTGCTGGGGGATGTAGGTAGGTGCCTGGATCTAGTGCTGAATCATCAATCTCATGATGTAGACATGACTGGTGGTAGACTCTGCTCTGTAACCAGAGTTGGTGAGGAGCTGCTCTAAGTGCATAGTTGGGTAGATGTTGAGGACTCGGAGTGTAGGCTGGTGGAGGGGCGGAATGTTGCACTGGAGTATTATGTTGGCCATTCCTCCATTTTAATGGAGTGTAATCTGTGAGGAATCAGAAGGATGCTCATTCATAACAGATTTTATGTATGGAAAATGCATATATTAGACAATAGCCATGTTCCAGCTGCCATTTTGTAATGTGACCACTAATGTCTTTTGTAATCCCAATAAATCAATTATAATAATTAAGTCTCCCTAAATGTAGAGTATTGTGCATCTATCTTTTGTTGGTTTACAGTATATAAGGGGCATATGTATGGGTTCATTAACTACAGTGCAAAGCACAACATACACCTACCTGATTCAACAGAAGCAGCCTGCTGTATGCCAGATGCATCTATGACTTGAACAGGTACGATTTTGCCATCAGGTGACAGCATAACCATCTTTGGGAAAACATTAAACGTAAAGGATTGTAAACTACATAACAATATCCCAAGCATTAATAAATCTCTCCTGCATATCTACGATGCTTAATAAGTATTGCGTATAACCTTATTACCTCATCATGATTACTTCGGCATTTTTACTATCCATCAAATGGGCTACATCAATAGGTGATAACAGTGGATGTCTATATGTCTGTGCATATTAGTATTGGTGGTATTTCATCTTTTTACAAAGTCTTTAAGAATTTAAGAGCATCCGCAGTAAACAAAACATGTTACACAACGTTTCTCTACAACCGGAAAAGTAAAGGTGTCAACTGTGTCTTCCACTTGGCTCTGGTAAGATAGAGAGTCAAACAGCTAATGACTCTGTTCATATGAACATAAGTTGACTCTCAGTGTCAACCCATGTTGACCCTTCATATAAGCAGAGTCAATAGCTGTTTGACACTCCATTTTTACCAGAGCCACCTGGGAGACACAGTTGACTCCTTTATACTTTTCTGTGTGTATGGTTCTATATTTTGGCCGAACCGTGTATAGCGTTATTTTTGTTATTTTGACTTTTGTCAGCTGGATCACCATGGGTAACACAGAGTAGTTTGCTAACATACCTGGGTATTGACTGCCGCATTGCTGGGAGAATTATTACAACAATTTCTCCAGCAGAGGTCCACACAACTAAGGATGGACGTGGTTAAAAAGCAGATGAACCCCAGTCCAGTCGCGAAGGGTATGAGCGCAGAGTAGGTACTTATCTCTTCTGTCTTAAGGACAATTTGTAATGTTATTGCTAGGAGAATGCTGATAAGGGACATGACCAGTCCAGCAATGACCTGTAAAAGAGGAACAGAAAGAAATGACATAAGTCTGAGAGTGCACGTTAAGACTGTTTCCTTACACATGTTATGCTCTGAACAGGTGGGACCTGTATTGGTCCCTGGTAGTATTTTGTGGAAATATATATGGGTGGGGGTCCAGAAAATGTCCATTTCACAAATTGAGTAATCTTTTAAAAATAAATATTTTAAATGAATAGAATATATTGGGATATCTACATAATTGCAAAAAGCCCTATGAGTTCTAATAGAAATAATATGCATATTGATTATAATTTCATGATTTTTCGAGATTTTAGCTACTTTTTAGGGAAAAAATGATCAAAAATCGATGTGCCCTGGAAGAAATCTGATTTTAACAGAAATTTTCTCCCAATGATATTAGATTTACAATTTTTGCTTCATATGTGTTGCATACAAATGATACTTCTTCATAACACCATTTATTTCAATATTTCAATAATATTTTTTTACACTTTTGTTTAAATTACAAAAAAAGCAATTCTCTTTTTTTGACAAGTATTACATTAAATGGATGTCTACCATACCATACGTAATCTCTTACCGACATAACTTATATGCTGGCCCCATTACTATAATGATAACATATCTCAGTACTAAATACATAGCTTTGTGTAGGATAAGATGAAATTACTATCTATCATCAATTACTGATCAACCTGTGTAAAAGAATATTGGGTTTAAAACTAATTAAATATGCTCGCAAATCTGGTCACAGAAGAACCGTATACATGTATCTAGGCAGTGAGGTATTCTAGGGCTCCAATGCCCGATTTTATTGTCAGATTAGACCTGTTATCACAAATCTGACCCAAACAGATGTAAATATAAACAAATCCTAATATCTTATCTTCCATGTTACCATGATCTGACAGATATACTTTTATGAGAATTGACGAGAAAATCAGCTAGTGGAGCCCAAGCTTTAAGCCCATCAACATTTTAAAGGAGGGTACGATACTGTAGTGGGTCGACGCTATACTATTTCTATAGAACCAGTTTGGGTTATATTGGGTATGTGTGTTGCCGTGTATCCGGGCCGCGCTCCTGTCTGGTGCCGGGTATATAGTTACATAAGTCTACACCTGAGGATTGAGAGAGCGCGGCCTGGTTATGTGCATTGAGCCGTGACCGCCACGTGTCACCCGACATATCTCGGGTACCGTGTCGGCCCGGATGCACCGGTGCGTGGTTACCCGAGTTCCTAGGGAACTCAAGTGTTTACGAGTAATGAAGAGAGTTACATAAGGATCAGTACATCAGACCTGGGGTTCTGCTAATCGAGGACCCAGTCTTGCTGTGCACTTCGGCCAGCTCGACTGCTCCACAACAGAGCTTCCCCGAACTCTGTTGTACCTTTTTAGGCCTAGTCCTGTCGCTGCTTCCAACTTGGTCACCCTGCGTCTCTCTCTCTGTTCTACCCTCTGGGGGAACTAGAGGAGATAGACGCACTGGTGGACAACTCCGGACACAGAACTCCTCCCGCGGAGTCTGGTCCAAGTGGAGTTAACCATGATGGAAGAGAGCCTTGGAACTCGGGAATTATGTACTAGACCGTGAGCGTATACCTCTTGTATGTTCATATGACCACTGGTGTTCAGAAGCCTATTTGATTGTTACTATCCGTCTGTATGATTACGAGCCGTATGTCAAAATGAATAAAGTGTAATTTCTGAACAACCTATTTTCGAATCTGGAGTTTTCATAGCCGATGCCTATCTTAGAATAGCCAACAGCTACACTGGTGCCGTGACCACTTTGGGTAAGTATTGATTTACATTTTTTTCTTTGAAATTGAGAGGTAAGCTCTTATATGTTTGAACCAGAATTGGTAGGTTTCAAGGATAGTTATTACAGGTTGCTTTTGTGTGGTGAAGAGATGTCGGATACAGAGATACAGAGGATGAAGCCCACGAGGTGAGATCTGAGGATTCACAAGGGGACCCCCCAGCGAAACGTCCAGCTCTAGAACCACATAGGGGTATGGAAGGACCTGTCCAGGTGGGGGACACATCACGGGAGGATGTGACACTTGGACAGGTGACCATGGAAGATGCTGGAGAGGATAGTGACTCTAGTATACCTAGTCTGGAGGGTACGGTAGATGTACCAGTGACATGGGAACGTAGACCAGTGCCCACTGTAGAAACAGTGGAAAGGACTAGGATAGTAGTCCAGGGTAGTCAAGATGGGGTTGAGGCTGTCAAAGGGGACGTCCTGGAGAAAACTCCGGAGGAAGGAAAAGAGACAGCTGTGGCAATCTCCAAGGGGGATAAGCTGTTTCCGGATCCTTTTAGGTTGACGATACCTGGTTTAGAGGTTCCGCTTTATGGACCCAGGGAGAGGTTGAGCCTGGATGACATAAGGACGCTCAGATTAAGGAATGAGCATGATCACATGAAGAAAGGGATAAGGATAGAAGAGGAATCCCTGAGAAAGTTGAAGGAAGAGAGGGAGGCTTTTGAAAAGAGTTTTTTGGCGAAAAGGTCAGGAAATATTGGGGAACATGCAGCTCAGATAAAACATCTGGAACAGATCTCTGTCAATGTGGGTCTACTTGAAGGTACTGAAGTCAGACTGAAGTCTGAAACAGAAAAGCTAGTGGTACGGAATAAGGAAATTAGTTCCGAGATTCTAGCAAGGCAGTTACAAGTAGCTGAATACTATGAGTTGCTGAAGAAGCAAAATAGTAAGCTGGGGGAGCTAGAGACGCTAGCTCAACAAGCTGAAAATCACATGGTGAATAAACTAGAACCTGAAGGAGTGAAGGCAGATGGGGACCCGGTCGGAAAGGCGCAGGAGGTATCTAGAGATGAGACCTTTGTAACTGCCGACAAGCCCTCAGTATTTGTCGTCAATGCAGCGGAGGAGGTAGAGAAACCACCTGCCACTGAGGATCTAGATGGTTCCATGGTGATACATACAGCAGATATGTTATCCAGTGTGAGTGGACACTCATCTATGCAAGGCAATAAGTTTGACAAGAATGAGGAGTTCATGTTGGAACTTTGTGGTAGAGTGGAGAAGCTGTTTCAAGAGAAGTTAGATTGCTTTCTTGAAGAAACAGAATCAGTGAGCGTAGAAAATGACACTAAGAGAGAAAGAGGGGATGTTCCAGTAGCTCAGGCTACAGGAAATAAGGCTCCTGTGGGAACAGCTAATGCTGCTCCAGCTTCCGGTGCTCATTCTACTCCAGCTCCAGGAGCAGGGCAGGTTCATACAGTTCCGGTAAATGTGTCTACAGTGGGTAGACCAGATTTGCCAAGGGGGGTAAACATGAATGCTCGGCCGCCAGGTCAAGGGAATCTGGCTGGGCCTAACACCTCCTATGGGGGGTGGGGCAATGTGGGACCGGATAACTGTTATGGGAACGCGAGACCTGTGTTCAATATACCACCTCCCCCATTACCTGGCAGTCATATAACTCCAGGAAGCATGTATACACCAAGGACGGGGGGTGCTGATCAGAGAGGGATGCCTTATTAACATAGGGGAAATATGTCGATGGAGGATGAGGCAGGGTTCCAAAGCAATCCAGCAATTAGAAGATTGGGGATTGATGCAGTACCGAATGACGTGGGGAACTCTAGAGCAGTGGATTATGCTTTGAGTCAGGCTGACATACCGTTGAGAACGGGGATGACGGCTGTGAAGAAGCAGGCTATCAAGATGAAGCAGTATGATGGCTCAGTTCCATGGAGGAAATGGTTCACACGATTTTCAGCAGATATGCGACATAATGGCTGGGAAGGGGATGAGTGCCTTGCAGCTTTGTCGTGGTGTCTGCGGGATGGTCCTGGTGATCCCGCCCTAACGAGCTTTGAATTAAGCGGGGGTAGAACGTACAAGGGATTAGTGGAAACAGCTTCTTGGGCTTTGGGTTCCACATACGGTGCGGATCCCGCATCTGAACTGGAGGCAAGGGTTCAGAAGCTCGGTGAAGGACACCGACAGTTTGGAATGGCTCTCCGAGTGCTGGCAGCGGAAGCATTTGAATCTATGAGTCCGAGTGATCCATGGCTGGTGAGGAAGTTGTCCAGCTTGTATATAGATGGACTTAGGGATGAAAGATTGTCAACCGAGATTGCTTCGCAGTGGAAGACCACTATGTCGCTGGCAGACATCTTCGAGCTCACAGAGGATGCTCTAAGAAAGAGGAAGTTATTGAAAACTGTGGAGGCAGCTCCTGTAGCTGGAATTGAGACACCTGAAACGGGGGGTGATCTAGCTACAGAGGGTGTGCAGGAGGTGGCAGCTATAGATCCTAAATGGGGAGAACGTCGTACTTTGTATAAAAGACGAAAGGTTCCAGGATCGGACGCTCCAGCGCCAGAGGAGGGTGCATTGAAAACCATGATCGGAAAAGTCATGGATGAGCGTAGTAAAGCTGAGAAGGCTGAAAAGGTCGCAACTCGTGGTCGCGGTAAGGGGAAACCCAACAAAGACACGAAATGTTACAATTGTGGGAAGAAGGGTCACTTTGCAAGGACATGTTGGTCCAAGGATACTAGGAATGTATCATCGGTCGAGAAACAAAAAGATGGACCCTCTTCTGACCAAAGCCCACCGCCGACGGAAAACTAGTAGGGGTTGTTGTCGATGACAAGATAACAACCCCGCCTGTGATTGTCAAAGGTACTGTCGAAGGAAGATCAAAAGATTCCATTTCATTGGAGCCGCTGGGGTTAGCCGCACCTGAGTCTGATCCGCCAGGTGGAGATGGGCCCCAGGGAACGGACGAGAGGGGTGTTGAAGATTTAGCTCATCTGGACACCGTCCGTAGAATTGAGTTGGCGGAAGAAGTAGAAAGGTTTTGTGCTTCGCGACTCAAACCCAACGATCCTATAGTTAAGTTTCTCAACTCGAGGGGATATGACTCGGGCGGTGACACTGGAATCCAGAGATTTGCCTTAAAACCTTCCCCTTTACAAGGGAAGAGATGGTATTTGCCTGTGCAGATTCAGGGTTGCTTGGGGGAATTTCTGATCGATACTGGAGCTAGCCACTCCATGATGGGTCATCATTTCTTCAAGAAACTGGCAGGTCTGCCGACTAGCCCTGTGGGGCCGGGGTCGGTCAGAAGTGCTGATGGATCTCATATGCGGACATATGGCAGACAGGTGATACCCTTTTGGGTGAATCAACATTCATTTGTTGTTTCAACAACTGTAGCTGAACTGACGGATGAGGGAATCTTGGGAGTGGATTTTTGTTCTCTGTATGGTGCTGTATTGGATAGTGTGACAGGGGAGCTCACTTTTCGATATCCACAAGAGATGAAGGTCCAGTGTGTGCTCCGCCGGATTTCAGGCGTCTCATCTGTCTCTCAGACAGTCCGAATTCCTCCCTGCCATGTATGCAATGTAGTTGTATACTGCCGGGATATGGAATTTGACCGCATGGGGGTGGTGGAACCTAATCAGGAGCATTTGAGTAAGCTAGGGTTGGTTTCCACCAGTGCCCTGGTGCAGAGTTCAAGACGAACAGTAGTGCCAGTCAGTAATATGACTTTTCAGGATGTGTACCTGGAAAAGGGGACGACCTTTGGGGACATAACATATGCTGATGTGGTAGGGAGAGCTGACTCACTGGAGGTAGAGTTAGCGGCAAGGAGAGCAGTGGAGTTGGGAGCTTTGGATCCATCTGCTATGCCAGTGGTGTTGCAAGACACTGGAAAGCAGGATAGGAAGGAAGGCTATGGATTACCACTGCATTTTTTACCATTAGTGACAGATAGCCACCTGGAGAAGGAAGAGGACAAAGGGAGTCTGGCTCAATTGTTGTGTGAGAATGCAGACTTGTTCTCTGCTCCAGGAGAGCAGTTGGGTAGAACCGACCGAGTAACTCATCGGATAGACACCGGTTCTAGCCCGCCGTTACGCTTGCCCTACCGGCGTCTACCTTTGTCTAAGAAGCAGGCATTGGAGGATGAGGTGGACAAGATGTTAGGGGAAGGGATACTAAGGCCTTCCGATAGTCCATGGGCTAGTCCAGTGGTAATGGTTACCAAAAAGGATGGCACTTGTCGGTTCTGTATAGATTACAGGAGACTGAATGGGATTACAAGGAAGAATGCCTATCCCTTGCCGCGCATTGATGAAAGTCTAGATTCCTTGGGTGGCAATCACTGGTTTAGTACCTTAGATCTGCAGTCAGGATACTGGCAGATTGGAATGCACCCAGAGGATAAGGAAAAGACAGCGTTCACAACCCATAGGGGGTTGTTTGAGTTCAATGTGATGCCATTTGGCTTGTGTAACGCTCCGGCTACGTTCGAGAATATGATGGAAACAATGCTGAGGGGCTTGTTGTGGAAAAACTGTCTGGTATATCTGGACGACATCATAGTTTTCGGGAAAACTCGGGAAGAGTGTCTATCAAATTTGACCATGGTGATGGATCGACTGAGATCCTATAACCTGAGACTGAAAGCTAAGAAATGCAAGTTCTTCAGGCGATCAGTGGAATATCTGGGCCGAATAGTAAGTGGCACAGGTATTTCGGCGGATCCAGGGAAACTGGAGGCAGTAGCGAGTTGGGCAACGCCAAAAGATCAGAAGGAAGTAAGATCGTTTTTGGGTTTTTCCTCGTACTACCGTGATTTCATTCCCGGATTTGCTGAGGTGTCGGCTCCCTTGCAGGCGCTAGTAGTAGGCAAGAGGAAAGGAATGTTGAAGCTACCACCGTTTATTTGGACGGAACTAGCTGAGCAGGCTTTTCAGAAGCTGAAGGAGTTATTTACGGTAACTCCTGTATTGAGCTATCCTACTGAGGGTGATCAGTTCATCCTGGACACCGATGCTAGTAACGACAGTATAGGCGCTGTCTTGTCCCAGGTGCAGGATGGGAAGGAAGTGCCCTTAGCATTAGCTAGCAACAGCTTGAGTAAGACTCAACGCAATTATTGTACCACCAAGCGAGAGTTGTTGGCCATAGTAGTGTATACGAAGAAATTCCGCCATTATTTGTATGGTGGGAATTTTATTTTGCGTACAGACCATTCATCCTTGAGATGGCTCCTTAATTTTAAGGAAGCAGATGGGATGATGGGTAGATGGATCTCCGCGTTGTCTGAATTGGGAATAGAGAATACCCAGATTCAGCATCGGAGCGGAGTGAAGCACGTGAATGCGGATTGCTTGTCAAGAAGACCAATCCGAAGATGTGCAAGATTGGACTGTGAAGATTGTGGCATACATAACGCGTTGGTGGCTCCAATAATGAATTTTGATCCAGCCTGGGAGGAGAACTTGGTGTTCTGGTCGGCGGAGTCCATACTTGAAGCTCAGCAGGAGGACGAAGGTATCAATGTGATACGGAATCTGATCCTGGAGAGAGCTGCTCGTCCCATCAGACCTGCTCTGTCATTGGAGTGTGTGGAAGTGAGGAACTTAGTAGGCCAATGGTCGCAGTTGGTAGTGCGAGACGGCCTATTGTGCAGATGGAAAACTCTTGAAGGCAAAGCCAGGAGGAGGCTACAGATAGTCCTGCCGGCTTCTCTGAGATGGGAAGTATTTGAGTTTTTCCATGGTCATCAGACTTCCGCTCATTTTGGCAGGAAACGGACTTTGGACAAACTAGCGAGGAGATAGTACTGGCCGGGGATGTCTAAGGATGTAATACGTTGGCTGATGGAATGCCCGACGTGTTGCCTGGTAAAGCCGGGCCCTGGGAAAGGTAAAACATCTCTCAGACAAAAACTGTTCGGAGTCAGATTTGCGAGGATAGCCATTGATATAATCACTGGCTTCCAGACTACTCCAAACTCCAACGTGTGCATGATGGTAGTACAGGACTACTATACCAAGTATGTGAGAGTGATCCCAATGAAGGATCACACGGCATTAACCTGCGCACAAGCTTTGGTTGAAGAGTGGGTACTAACATTTGGTGCACCTCTCATGCTACATTCAGACCAGGTAGTCTGGAGGTTGTGAGCAAGGACCTCGCAGCGAATGACGTACGGAGGGTTTTTGGTGATTCTGGCTCGTGAGACCCCACTGAACAAAATTCCACACGGTGCCAAGCTGGCACCGCCGGGGAAATTCCGTAAAAGACGTTTTCCAAAATGGCCCCTGGGAAAACGAGGACATTTAGAAAAATGGATATCTCTGCTGTTAGTAGGTCTAGAATTTTGATTTCAACACCAAAGGATATGTTTACAAGGTCATACGTTCATAATCTGTCCATATGCAAGTGATTCAAGGTCAAGGTCAAGGTCAATTTAGAGGTCAAACTTTATTTTCCTGTATTTTTCATAAAAATCAACTATATAATGCTAGATATTATTATCAGAGGCATATTGAAGGTCAAATGATTCAAGATCAAGGTCAAGGTCAAGGTCAAATCAATGATTAAGCTTCCAATTTAGCTATTTTTCATTTGAATCACGTGTGGGTCCAATCTATCACATGTCATAATTTCACAGGCTCTTACCATTTGGATATAAGAGGTAATATTTGTCAAGGTCAAGGTCATGTTACTGATTAGCTTACTTTTTACCTTACATTTACATGTACATTTGGCTGTGGTACAGTTTTCACATGAGCACTTGATCAGCTTTAGAATGTACTGAGGAGCTGGCAGTGTGTTCTTAGGGGTCATAACAGGCATCAGCATTTTATTGACTCTGTCCTTGGCCCAGCCATACTGCTCAGGATCCATCTTTGGGGGATCAAAATCCAGGCAATTAAGCCAGGTGCTGGCTTGGAAGTGTGCTCTTTGCACATTGAGTTTGAATGCCTTAAAGGTAGGTGGGAGAGACATCAGCTTCGGGGATGACACTAAACTTGCTCTTCCTGTCTTTCCCTTCCATACTTTGAATCGCAGAGAGGCTAGGTTGTCAACATTTGGATGGCCATAGCAGGCTGCCGTGAAGGTTGTTGCTTGCTTTATGATGTCTGGAATGTTGGCAGTTACATTCCCCAGTAAGTCCATTTGAGCTCCTGTTTGGAGAACTTTAACCACTTTGGCCTTCCCTATGCCCCAGCACTGTGCTACAGTGTCACATACTGACAATGAGTGTGCAGCAGGTAGCCTGGGTATTATTTGTTTGTGTTTCTGTACTGTAGCTTTAATGTCAACACATTTCCTGTTCTTTGATGTTTCTTCAATGACTATGCAGCAATTTAAGCTATACTTGTTGTAATAGTAAAGGAGAAACATGAACACATCAGTGTCATCAGCAATCACTTTGATGTTGCATGCTTCATTCCCATTGGTGATCCATAGGAATTGCTGAATCATTATGATATCAGCTTCCTCATGTGTGGTCCTCATGTGAATTCAAAGGAATCACCATTCTGGCCTGTAACAAAGAGCTCTCGCTGACCTGTTTGAAGTTCCTCTTTGCGAACCACAATTTCACTCACAATCAACTGAATCAGCTGGACCTTGTTATGTGAAGAGCTGAGTATGACCCTACAAGGAGGTAGCTGCATATTGCAGGAGAGTGATATCTTCTGCTTGGTTCCGTGCTCGGCCCACAACGAGTGGCCGATTTGATGCTGAAGTCAAGGTATCTATCAAACACAAGGTACACATTGGCCGTCTTCAGTTTCCTCTCGATATATTCAACAATGTTGTCAATGTAAGCTTTTACAGTCCCATTTGATGGCCAGTGCACAACCAACAACATGGCACAACCATCAATGATGATATCTGTTGGTTTGGGAATATTCTCTGCAGGAACTTCCACTTTCAGGTTAGTCTTCAATGTCACCTTATTTGTTGGACTCCGCAAATCACCAGTTTCAGTGAACAGGGAGATTGGCACAGCTGCTAATTCATAGGAGAGCACACCCTGTAAGTCTAGACCTCGACCTGAAGCCTGCAGGCCAACAACGTGTGTGTATATGGCACTGCTATAGTAGGTTTTTGGCAAGTTTATTCCAGCACCTGGCTTTGTAGCATGCATTGTTTTTACACATTTTGGTAGTGGTTTGTTAAAGCTGTCTGGCCAGCCCTTCACAAATTCAACCAGCATCTCCTCTCCCATAGCTACTGAATTATCCACATTCACATCATTGATGATCCTTCCTGTCACAACATGTACAATTCATCAAAATCCCATTGGTTACAAGTAAATAATATTGACTAACTGACCTAGCGCATGACCTGGACCTTGCCATTGGTTTATTGTGAACGATATCATCAGGATAGGAAATAGATTATAGTATTTTACCTTGAGAAATGTACCATTTAATATGGTTATTTCTATCAAAAATACCAAAATTGGAGGTTCAATCTTTGATTTGACCTTGACCTTGACCTTAACCTTGACTTTGACCTTGACCTTAAATGTTTGACCTTCCATATGCCTCTGATAATAATATCTAGCATTATATACTTGTTATTCAGTTGATTCTAATGAAAAATATCAGAAAATGAAGTTTGACCTCTAAATTGACCTTGACCTTGACCTTGAATCACTTTCATATGGATAGATTTTGAACGTACAACCTTGTAAACATATCCTTTGGTGTTAAAATCCAAATCCTAGACCTACTAACAGCAGAGATATCCACTTTTCTGAATGCTATCATTTTCCCGGGAGCCATTTTGGAAAAACGTCTTTTACAGAATTTCCCCGGCGGTGCCAGCTTGGCACCGCGTGGGATTATGTTCAGTGGGGTCTCACGAGCCAGAATCACCAAAAACCCTCTGTACGTCGTTCGCTGCGAGGTACAGGTAGATAGTCCAGTTCTGGCAACTGGACTAAGGGTAGAGAGTTTGAATCGCGTCTCTTTCAGGGGATGCTGGAAGAATTGGCCATAGTGAAAACACGCACTAATCCTTACCGACCGCAGTCGGATGGGATGGTTGAGAGGTTCAACCGTACGTTGATTCAGGGGTTGACAACGCTGGTTAATTCTAATCAGGATGACTGGGACACGTTTTCCCAGTATGTGGCCCATGCTTACAACGGTACAGTGCATGCTTCTACTGGCTGCACTCCTAACAGTCTGGTATTTGGATCTGAGATCATAATGCCTGCGGATTTGGTCTTTGGCAGTGTGCTGCGGAGGAAGGATGTCCCATGCCGAGTGGCATTTGCGGAATCTCTACGCAGAGAATTGCGAGAAGGCTATGCATTGGTGAGAGGCCACTTGAAGAAAGCAGCCATCCATCAGAAAGTGGGATATGATACAGGCTTGAGAGAAAGGAAGTATGTAGTTGGACAGAAGGTGGTGAGATTGAAACCACCTGTGCATGGAAAAATCTCGAAGGGTTGGGATGGGCCGTTTGAGGTAACAAAAGTAATATCTGATGTTACTGTGTTGTTGAAGAATGTGCGAGGCAAGATAGTTGCAGGCCATGTGGAACGCCTGAAGCCTTGGCTAGGTCGCCGGCCCGGCGATGAGGATGAACCTTTGGTAGAAGTGCCAATGCCCCAACCCGGGTGGGTGCGTAAGAAACAGGTTACGGCACCCCCGCCTACGAAGAAGACTAGAAAAGCAACGCCAGCTAAGAAGGTCGATGGTAGGAAGAAGAAGAAGTCAGTTACTGCAAAGGAGGCTAGAGAAGTTCCTCGAGTGATTGAGAAGAAGAAGCCCCAAGGACCCATACGTAGAAGTGCTCGTATAGCGGGTCGAGGTGCTGTTATGTAAAAGCGGCGGGGCTGGGTTGGTTTGTTATGGTTACCCGGAATAGTTCGGGTTTCCATGGACTCACCCGGTAAACCCCGGAAAGTTGCGTAACTGGTGCTGATTGTCAAAAACACAACGAGAAATACCGGATTTTTTTTCTTTAAGCTTTGTGACGGGAATAATGGTGGAAGTAACCAGTAGATGGCATTGGGGTACCCAACGTTCTGCTTTACTAAAGTTAGTTTTGAATGTTTACATGCTATGGTCTGTGAGTTGGTTTCCCATTTAGTACTGGTCGTGATGGTTTCGGATTAAAATCCAATTAACTAAGTCGGTAATTTTTCTAAGGATGGAATGAGAATCCTAAAAGAAATACTTTGTGAAAAAGGACGGGTGTAGAATTCGTTCTAGTAACACGAGAATAGGACTCGTAAGTCTTCCGAATTTGTTCGGACCACCAAAGAAATTTACTTTAACATGTAATTGTTTATTATGTTCTGTTTAAAGTGCGTTCTAAAGTTCATATGCTACAAATGATACAGCTTTGATGGACTAAAGAATTGCTATTGCTTGAAATAATGTGTGTAAATAGTATCCGAGATAACCCGGCGAAGATTGCAACTACTACGCAGTTTACTTCGTTACCCGGTTTTCTTCGGATAATACCGGATAACTTCTTCGGGAAGGGCTATCCGGTACCCATGATCCTTTGCGCTTGGATGCGCACGCACGCTGGTTTGGCGCGGAAAGCGTCAGTCCTGCACATATCGTTGGAGAGGGTGGATGCGAAGGCACCTCTCTCCGCGTATGTTAAACAGCAGTTAGTCATCTATACTGCTCTACATGTGAGGGAGAGAGGAGACACTAAAGTGAGGTAGTACAGGAGGACACTTTTGTAACAATTTTCCTGATTTTACTACTCATTTAAGCTCATTTGAGAGTGGGCTCCTCTGGGCCGCCCTCTGTTTAGTTATCATGGCGGATGGCTATCCGTCGGGTAACTCCTGTAGAAGGAGTCACTCGACGGAGGTTACCCCTCTATCGCAGGACGAGAGGGAATTGTTAGCTTTGGGAGACCTGGAGTCTACAGCTCCGGTCGATTGTAATCTTCCAAAACAATTCAGTGAAGCGGATTTACCGAAATTCGTGTATCAACCACCGAGTAAGATGAAGAATAGGGGTGTGAAACGCCGGAATGGCAGTGATATCTCCAAGATAAGGAAAGCTGAACAGGTTAGGACCACACAGTATCTCCTAGCTCGGGGAGCACATGTAAGGAAACTGGTAGATATGGGTTTGTCAGTGGCGCAAGCTAGGGGGTTTGTGTCAGGCCCGGGGTTGAAAGGACTCGAAGCCGGGGGATTTCCCTTGTTCCAGGTTGGGAATATTGCGTCACCACCTTCTTCGGGAGTAACCCGAACTGACCCGAACATGCCCGGGATACCGGTGCACTCGGTCAGTGACGCTCCAGTGGGTGCTCCTTGGGGTTCTATGTCGTATGACCGTGCGGATGGTTTACATCCGGTTCACGGTAAATTTGTACCCGATTGGAATGCCCCTAAACAGTCTACCCCGGAGCGTATTCCAACCATGGCAGTCATGTATTTGGCAGCTAAATTCCAGAAATTTGTAATTCCTGGGAGTAAGATATGCAGGGGGGCATATGTCCGAGAATTAGATAAGTTCAACGAGAGGAAATGTACCAAGCTATTCAGAACTCCTTCCGATAATTCTAAGTCCAAACCCTACACGGGGGAGATTACTGGGGAGATAGGGAGCCGAGCTAGGCTACCCTCCTATGAGGATACAGAGAGGGATATGGAATTCTGGTTAGAACATACTAGTTCAGGGGCACATCAAGCCTACAAGTTTTGGGACGAGGTTATAAAGCAAAGTATGGGGACATACAGGGCTGCCGACCTCTCCAACGAGGATAGAAACCGTATGAAATGGGCCTGGATGACATTTGTCCCGCCAGGTATGCCTACCTATAAATCCGGGAGGGGCTGGAGAATAGGTTCGGGGCAGTGCCCATTCAACGAGTGTATGGATAGAAGTCCAGTGGCTGAGTATTTGGACCTGTACCAGTTCGCTTGACATCTAGTGGCAGTGCCGGGCCAAGTCTAATCGCTCAGTTAAATGTATGAAGGATGGTGAACCTTTCAGCACATCTAGAAAGGGTTGTATGGTAAGACACTTAGTGGATGTACACCATATGAAGGCTGAAACTGCCATGTCCAATCTAGATATTCTCGAGAATTGTCCGGAGGCTTTAGGACTCACGGACAGGGAAAAGTGTGTGAGGGTACCATAGGGGTTGGCATACACCTTGGTGTTCAACCATAACCCGAGAAGGTTTTTTTTTTTTTTTTTTAAGGTTTTTTATTGGGTCTAATAATACATTCAAAATACGTAGTAAATATGAAATGCATTAATAACCAGCATATTGGCGCATTGCCTTCCCTCCGCTGGCACCCCTGATGAATCACATTATACTATTATGGCAATAAAAATACAGTATGACGAGCACTTGGAAATCGAGTCACATTTGTATCATGAGATGAACCGGTATCTTACATAGTTCTTAGGAGTTTCATGTATAACAATGAGATGGGATGAATGAATAAGAGAAATATATCATATGGTGAATGACTTTACACATAAAAATTTCTTACATAAAGCAGGTGGGATAGTCCTTTTTTATAGAGATTTTAAAAGAGTTTTTGTCCTCTATTAGCGTGTAATGCGGTTTGAGATTGTTCCAAGACACGATGGCTCTATAGAAGGCACTTCTCAAGACAATGGGCTTTAAGGTAGCCGGCACTTTTAGTCTCTTTCCCCTATGCCTCCGTGTGGGTAGGTCTCTTTTATCCAATAGGTCATCTATTTTTGATAGTTGATGAGCATAAAAGAGTAAGTGAATTGCACGTCTGTCTGACAATTTTTTACATTTGGTTAACCTATGCAGCTCGTCAGTAGTGAACAAGGGGTCTTTTTCAATCTTCACCTTATACACAATTCTTAAACGTTTGTTTTGCATGTATTGAAGCTCAAGGTTTTCACCAATATTGCCTCTATCCCAGATAAAATCTACATAATCAAACGAGGGTAAAACCATGCTCTTGTAAATAGAACAGCTTGTATCAATGTCAGAATAGTGTCTTATTCTAGCTAATTGAACAATTTTGTGTCTGGTGTTTCTTACGGTTAAACGTCTATGCTGTATGAATTTCATCTCGGTATCCAGGTTAAGGCCTAAATATGGGAAGCATTCTACTCTTTCCAATGGTACTCCATTTAGTTGTAAAATAGAATTATCATCTTTTTCTCCATTAAAAAGCATCCATTTGGTTTTACCCTCGTTTATGGTTAAACTATTCAACAGGCACCAGGACGCTATATTGAGTAAAGCCTTGTCCATAGCATGCTTACTAGTACACATTATCACAGCATCGTCAGCGTAAAGAGTAATGTCAAAATTTCCACACTTTCCTAAAGAATTAATATAAATCGAAAATAATACAGGACCCATTACTGAGCCCTGTGGAACTCCAAATGAGACATCAGAATAATTAGAAACACAATTATTAGCTAATGTACATTGTCTACGAGTAGTAAGGTAGCTCTCAAACCAGCGGCAGGTGTTTTCGTCAAGTCCAAGAAGTGATAATTTTTCAAGCATAATTAGGTGGGAAACTGTATCAAAAGCCTTCTTGTAATCAAGATATAGGCAATAGGAGGGTAGGTTATTAATAGTATTCATTAAAACATTTTGTATGTGTTCGCAAATAGCCGTCTGGGTTGAGCGCGCTTTGCGGTAGCCGTGCTGATTTTTACTAAGTAAATCATTATTTTCCATATAAATTTGCAATCTATTGCACACAACCTTCTCTAATATCTTATCAGGGAGGGGTAACAGACTTATAGGCCTTAAATCATTAACATTAATACTATTTGGCTTCTTTGGAAGTGGTATCACAGTTGCTGCTTTCCATTCGCCTGGGAATGTGTGTGTACTCAGACATCGGTTATACAGACATAAAATCACATCAGGAATGGACATAAAGGCATCTTTTAATACATAGGTCTTCATATGTTTTATTGAAGAAGTTTTTCGCACTTTTATACCTTTAATAAACTTCATCAGATCAGTGTGGCTGAGGACATCTAATAAATTCGTGTTAACTTGAGGAGTACCGTATGGCTGTTGCTCAGGTTCTACACCAGGGGGCAGCGCTGGTAAGGCGTCAGCCAGGTTCTTACCTATATTTGCAAAGAAATCATTAATAAATTCTGAACATTGATCTGGTTGAAGTAAAAGGCCAGTGGAATTATTCCTGAGTTTTATTAGGGTGGACATGGTTTTATTAGGGAGCAATTTCCTTATACCTTCCCAAAATGTAGCTGGATCATTCTTTCTGTATGCTAATAAGAGACCTACTTCTGTCTTTCGACTATTAAAAATGAGGGTTTCAACTCTATTTCTATGGAAATTGGCTATATTCCAATTGTCTTCAGTACCAGTTGTACGAGCTGCCCTATATAAATCATCCCTTATTCTCATAGCATCAATAATAGGCGGGGTGAGCCATTCTGGCGTAAACTCAGGAATAACCAACTTGCGGACTGGGCACATAACATCTAAACAAGCTTTTAGATTATAAAGTATGCGTATCCACATTTCATTTGGATCATGAATCAACACAATATCATTCCAGTTAATGTGTAACAAGCTATTCTTGTAAGTTAAAAAGTCGTATCTTCTATAAGATCTGGCCTTAATGCATTTTTTAACAACCTTTCTTCTCTCACACTTTAATATCATGTAAATGGGCGTGTGGTCAGAGATATGAAAGTTAATCAGACCTGATTCCGAGACGTTGTGGACATTGGTATAGATGTGGTCGATAAGGGTCCCAGATATTGGCCGAGTGGGCTTATCAATTAATTGAAATAATTCACAATCGGTACAAAATTTACCAACACCTGCTTCCTCTACAAATTTATCATTTAATAAATCCACATTAAAATCCCCCATCATAATTATCTTTCGATTTTTAGAAACCGGGGTTTTGAGCTCAGTTAGCCTTTTATAGATGGCCGCCTTATCAACATCATCATCAGGGGGTCGATAACACACATATATTTTATATTTTATAACACTAACTTCAACATCTACACATAGAATCTCATAATCTTTAGTGATGGATGAGGCATTCATGTCAACATTAGCCAAATAAGAATCACGCATGTATAGCATAAGGCCTCCAGCCTTCTTGTTTCGGTTAGGGAACCTGTCTAGTCTCAAATACTGATAGCCAGGGATATACATGTCGATGTCCCTCTTATCGGGTGTCAACCATGTTTCTACTATACCGGTAAAATCTGAACTACTAATTATTTTGAAGGCATTTACCCTTTTATTAAAAACAGATCTAGCATTAATACTAACAAAGGACAATCCCTTTGTACTCTTTACATGATTAATTGTTACCATTTTGAACTAACCACGGTGTGTGGGATAGGAGGTGATATGATAAAGTATGAATGATACCTAATATGGGTGATCGAATCTGATACTCCATCTGGGCGGTTCTAGTATGGACGGTCGGCTGGGCGCCCCACTACCGGTAGGACATGTTACTAATTTTAAATAAGTCTAGTACAGGAACAAATTAACAGAGAAACCATATAGATGTGAATTATCATGAGTTGTGTATTTACATGTGAAAAAAATAAAGAAAGGTATACAGAGGGGGGACTCACAGTCCAACAGTAGCAAACGGCATTAGTAGTAATATACATACACGTGACATAGTGTTTTTGATCATACACATTGGGATGTTAACTGGTCCAGCTGACTCAGGGTCTGTGTGTCAGTAGGTCAGTTGTTACATAACTTACGGCCTGATTGCCCGCTTTTTGGCTATACTTATGATGTAACATACATTTAAAGTCAATTGGTAGGTGTCTAGAGATGCCATAGATTGGCTGTTGATTGCATACCGTAGGGGGACGGTTAGACCAAGGTAACTAAATATATGACCACTGTGTAGTGTATTTGTTACCGTAATAGTTAGTATATAACAGTGATATGATCGTACACTAATGAAACTTTAGATGGATATTTTCATGATGTCTGTTGGGTCTTTACCCCCCTGGGGGTCTTGGGGTGCATGATGTTGAACAGGGTGTCTTTAAGGTTTAAAGATTCCTTTGATTGCTGCTTCTTCGCCTTGGTAGCCTTAACAGCGGCTGTAGCAATTGGCGTTCCAACACTGGACGTAGGGGAGGTGTCAGTGGTGAGTTTTGCTGCTGCCGCCGTGGAGGTAGGTGTGGTGTGCGCTGCGTCATAGGTAAGTGGCGGAGGCGGGGCTTGTCTTAGTGGCGTTCGTGGCAGCGGCATGTGTACTGGAGAAGTGGGTGTGGTCAGCGCGGCTATGTGGGTCACCACTGCTACTGTCGTCATGGTGGTTATGGTGGGCGCAGGGGCCTGGCTCACAACCTGGAGGGGAGCAGCAGCAGAGGTAGTAACCACAGGTGTGGTGATTACTGGAGCAGGTACTGGAGGAGTGTTGGTGGTTGGGGTTGCAGGAGGAACTGTGTGGGCCTGTGGAGGTGGAGCAGGTGTTGGTGGGTATAGCTCAGCGAGTCTTTTTCTGACCTTCATAAGTACTTCTCCTCCACGGTTTTTTCCAGAGTGAGTACCATTTTCAAGAGCCTTGCTACGTAGGCCCACACCCACCCCCCAATGGGGACAGGAAGTTGCCTCCAGAAGCTTCCGGTTCTGCGTACCTAATATGTACTGACATAGGTTCTCATGCTGCTGGAATTTGTACATGTTGATCTCCTCCAGGTGCTTTTCATCCTCCTGTTTCCAGGCATTACAGTCAATAGTCTTGGCAATCTTCTGAGCTGCCATAGCAGTATAACAGTCTCTGATTTTATTTGCTTTTGGAAGATTGCCCGCAAAGTCCGCCTTCCTATAGGCGAAGAGGTGCTCAACAGAGTGCCAGTCTCTACCATCAGCGGTGATTTTGCATTGATAGAAATTGGAGAGGGGGGCGTGCTCGCTCTGATATGCCACATAGTCATCCGTAATTATCGTTTTGGTGTTAGACAATTGGATTTCTCGTGGCAAGTCTCCCAATGCATGGTGTGGGTAGTATCTCCCGTTATATAATAGGCCTCTCCCTCTAGGCTTCACGACAATTCCTGCCTCAAAGGCTAATTTAGCAATGGAACTGATGTCATTTTTTTGCTTTCTGACCTCGTTATTAGAATCTTCAGTGATGAAGGCATTCCTGTATCTAGTGTTCTTAAGGTTACCTTTGTGGCTGAATCGAAAGGCGTGGCCATACTACATTCAGGACTTTCCAGAGAAAGCCGCTGATTATCGTAGTAAGATGGAGTTGGCCACTCCTCCCAAAGGTAGAGTCTTGTCTGAAGGTAAAACAGTGGACCATGGAGTGCACACTCCTGTCTCTGTTGCCATAGGACAGGTGAAAACCACAGGTTCAGAGGAGTCCTCAGCTTCTGCTGGGTTAGACTCATCACCTGATGGTCGATCCACCCCAACCAAGAGACGTACTCCAGGGTCTTCCTGTGGATTTAGTAGGAACACTACTGAATCTAATGAGGAGGGTTCTGGCGGATCATTACCGAGGGTTGCTGTTAGCCCAAGGCAGGCCATAGAGGAGAGAATGGTAAAAGACCTGTTAGCTTCTCCTGTAGAGGAGGAGGATGACTGTGTATTTGTGGGTACCTCCTACCACACTCTCTGAGGCTGGTGGGAACCCGGCATTGTCAAGGAAGATAATTGAAAACAGAAGATACTTCCACTGATAGTCAGGGGTATGTAACAGGGAAGATAAAGTCAGTAAGTGGGAAAGAGGATTCCAAAACTTAGACAATCTATAGAACGATTGATTTCCAATCTGAGGGAGACAATTGGGTGGATCATAAGTTCACCCCACCCACAGGCAGGGCTCAATCGAATAAAGTTGATATGGGAAAGGGACAGGAGATTGGTCGTAGGCTATCCTCCGTTCCATCACCATCTACCTGTATGGGGGGTCTCTCATTGAATTCTCCATCACCTGGGGTGGGTGAGGAAGAGATGTGTTTAGAATCGGTCCCTCTGCCTAAGCTGACTGGTGATATTGATCACCCTGAGAACGTTAGTATCAGGAATCTTCTAAAAGAACAGTATGTCACTGGACTCAAGAGTTCATTTGACACACTGGATCTCGCTTGTCAACTAGCTCTGCAAGGAGCTAGGGCTCAAGCTGAGCAATTGGTAAAAGAAAGTCGTTTGGCCGAGTTAGAGAAAGTGGAGACTGCGAGAGCAGAACTCCTGTCTAAAATGTCCAAAATGACTGAGGAGAATGAAGCCCTCAAACGACAGTTGGGACAACGGGATGACATGGTAGCAACCTCTAGCAGAATAGTAGACGATTTGAGATTGAACATTGAAAAATCTCGTATGGAAAGTCAATTTTTAATTGATGGTCTCAAAGTCAAGCTGGATCGCAGTAAGGATATGGTCAGTGCCACTGAACATAAACTGTCTGCTGCCCGGACTGAAATTAGTCTGAAAACTAAAGTTATTTCGAAATTAGAACACGAAATTAGTGGTCTGACGGAGAAATTTTCTGGCTTTAGGAAGGAAGCTCAGCAGAACGATGACTTTTATGAGGAGTTGGCTGAGTTTTTTGAAGATTGCTATGAAATCCCATTGTCAAGTTGGTACGACGCGAGTGTATACAGGGTTGAACGGGGTTCCGCCCCTCTTCCCTTAGGATTTGACGGTGATGCATACGCACAAAGGTTGAGAGCTGACTCTAGGTTTAGTAATATCCCTCGGAGTCCTCCTCCTTCACCTGCAGAGGATGAGATGTACCTGGCCGACTGCAGTTACGTGGCTGCCTCCTCCATGGCCTCTGGGTCATCGGAGTTGGTTGCTGTGACGCCTGTTCCTAAGACGTCCGTTCCTGCGACGTCTGTGCCTGTGACGTCCGTTCCTGTGACGTCTGTCTCTGTGACATCCACCTCTGTGCCGTCTGCTGCTAAGACGATGCAGTATACTACAATGGGGGTGGACACAACCGTGTCTTCCCTTGAGACTATGGATACTCCCGCCGGGGTGTCCACTTTTGCGAGGATGGTGTTGAATGAACTGCAGACAGAGTCGCCCAGCTCGGCACCTGTCTCAACACCAATACTCGACGCCACCTCTTGTCAGTCACCTTACCAAATAACGGAAAGTGAGACTAGAGAGGCGGTCCAGATATTGATGGAGCTGACCGATGCAATTGCAGAAGCTGACCTACGTCTGACAGTCCGTGATGCTGAGGTGCTTATGGCTCCTGAAAACGAACTTGAACAATCCATGATGGTGGATCCTCCAGTGGACCTACCTGTGACGACTGGTTCTGTGTCAGGGAACCATCGTCCATCGACCTTGGACATTCCTATATCCATGGCGAGTGTACCTATGAGTACGCAAGTGCATTTTCTCAACCCTGACGCTTTGCAGCTAGGGTCTGGGATGGACATTTCCATTGAGATGAGTGACAACCGATCTAGTGAGTGCATGTCGCCAGTGTCCAAGAATGAAGAACTTTTGCTGAGTGGCGAGTCATAAAAACATTCCCAGTTTGCAGCATGTATAGAACCTCTACCATGTGTCGTCATCAAGGTTGAACTTTTGCAGTAAAGTGGAGCTATTTGATGTGTTAAATACCATGAACAGTGGGTCACAAGATGACCTTATATATAGATATATTTATAAAAGACTGAGATGACAGGAACTGCTTACAGTGGATCATTATCACCTATTTATGAAAAGACTTTGATATGATACCAATAACCTTTCATCTAAGTTTTGCAGTTGTTGACATATGAAGACTGCTGAACTATCACAAAAAAGAGTGTTCTATTTGCCGTAAGACAGTATTTGTGAAACGGGTTCTGTTTGATTTGATGACATGTGCTATAGGTATGATTATTGTATGCCAATTGTGATACTCTGAATTAACCGTCCAGTAGTAAAAGTATAAAGGACTGGATCCTGATGATACCTACTAAAGTGAAGGGTTACTTGACTGCATTCGTACTATATATGTTTCAATGGTAATAACATATCAATGAACCTGAAAGACGTGAGATCTGTTCAGGTACAGATGATGAAAATTGAGTAAGTTGTTATGGAGATCCGTAGGTTCTCGTTGATTACTTTCAGAAGGAGGGTATCAAGTGAGGAGCTGGATCATTCTATTTTTCAGCTTACTGTTTTTTTTCTATAACCTTGAGTGTGGAGATTAATTCTCCATAAGGGTTGAGTTATGTTACCATGCCACTTGATCTGATTGCCTTAGCATTTCTATATGGAAAATGCCACTTGTGTTATTATGTGAGTTACATCACGAAGGACACCTATGTGACCATGATTTGCATACGGTTTTGAAAGTCCTGGATTTGACTGAAACTGCATTTACCGGATCTACGCTATATGTACATTTATTCCAAAAATAATGATCTTTCAAACCTTACTCTGGCACGTTAAGCGAGTGAGTCTATTCAAATAGACGGGTTGGGTCAAGGTTTACTATAAGTCCGACACTTGCCACCTTTTTGTTTCCAATATGTCTCGTATAAAAATTGGTAACTTTTAAGGAGAAGTGTTCATATTGATCTGTATGTATATGATACCTGTTGTAACAAATCGTTTTCGATGAGACATGGTTAGTATACAGTAGTATGTCTTAAAGGTTTTATTTTTTTATGATATATAGTCAAGTTTGTTTTATAGGGCTTGACTGGCTGTGTGGAGTTTATCCTCTTAGTCCCAGAAATCATGACTGTTATTGAAGGATGATACTCGATTATTGTGTAACTGGATCCTGATGGTTGATATGATTGACATTAATATCAAAAAGGATGAAGACATATCTATAATACTCAAGAAACTGAGAAATACATTAAGTTGTTCTAGTAGAAAGAGTTACGCTTGTCTCCACTATATATATGTTTGGAGACAATATGTTTTTTTGGGTTGCTTGGAGATAAAATTTGTCATTATATCAAAGTAGTATGAAAAATACTGCACTTTGTGCCGCTATTTAGACGCTGTGATATTGTCTGAAGGGGGGTAGTGTAGTGGGTCGACGCTATACTATTTCTATAGAACCAGTTTGGGTTATATTGGGTATGTGTGTTGCTGTGTATCCGGGCCGCGCTCCTGTCTGGTGCCGGGTATATAGTTACATAAGTCTACACCTGAGGATTGAGAGAGCGCGGCCTGGTTATGTGCATTGAGCCGTGACCGCCACGTGTCACCCGACATATCTCGGGTACCGTGTCGGCCCGGATGCACCGGTGCGTGGTTACCCGGAGTTCCTCGGGAACTCAAGTGTTTATGAGTAATGAAGAGAGTTACATAAGGATCAGTACATAAGACCTGGGGTTCTGCTAATCGAGGACCCAGTCTTGCTGTGCACTTCGGCCAGCTCGACTGCTCCACAACAGAGCTTCCCCGAACTCTGTTGTACCTTTTTAGGCCTAGTCCTGTCGCTGCTTCCAACTTGGTCACCCTGCGTCTCTCTCTCTGTTCTACCCTCTGGGGGAACTAGAGGAGATAGATGCACTGGTGGACAACTCCGGACACAGAACTCCTCCCGCGGAGTCTGGTCCAAGTGGAGTTAACCATGATGGAAGAGAGCCATGGAACTCGGGAATTATGTACTAGACCATGAGCGTATACCTCTTGTATGTTCATATGACCACTGGTGTTCAGAAGCCTATTTGATTGTTACTATCCGTCTGTATGATTACGAGCCGTATGTCAAAATGAATAAAGTGTAATTTCTGAACAACCTATTTTCGAATCTGGAGTTTTCATAGCCGATGCCTATCTTAGAATAGCCAACAGCTACAATACTCTTTACTCCCAACCAATAGATTTTCCCAGGATTACAGCAGTTACTTTCTACATTTATTTACTGCATAAAAGTGAGAAAAAATAGGACCTTGTGGTTGTTGTTGTAAATTTTATTTTGGCAAAGTAACTTTAATACATATGAAGTTTTTCAATACAATGCCAGGAAATCCTGGAAGCCAAGATTCTAATAGAATATTTACTACATAAATATACACAAGGCTGTGTCTCACGACCTTGGGCCAATGTTTTTGTCTCCGTCTGGGTGCCGTCTCTGACCAGGTGCTGTCTCTGACCAGGTGCCGTCTCTGACCAGGTGCCGTCTCTGACCGGCTTGGCTTGATAAGGTCAAAATACCAACAGCAGGAGGCTAATTATAACTATCATGATAATTATATAACAACCGCCATAACGTGTTTACAAATCCTCATATATATGACTATAATTCTTGTTAAAACACCCTTTTTCTGACACCTGGTCAGAGACGGCACCTGGTCAGAGACGGCACCTGGTCAGAGACGGCACCCGGTCAGAGACAAAAACATTGGCCCAAGGTCGTGAGACACAGCCACAAACAGTATGCCACATTGTTCAGTTTCACATTTGTCCATTGTTATAGTTCTTTCAAGTTTCAAGTCATATCAAGTCCTAGCAGATAATAGATGGACTGATATCGGTAATGTATTGTCTTTTTATCTTGACAGCCGGTGATTATCAAATGTACCCGGTATTGAGCATTAGAGTATTCAAGATTTAATCAGATTTATGATTCATGCTTCCTGTTACTGGTTGAAATCACCAGAGTAGGGCATTTGCTCATTAGTGACTTGTGTAAAATTATTGAAAAGACTAACTTAAAAATCCATGATCTAAACAGTTGGTTCTAACCTAAATCCTTCTACAAATCACACAATATATATCAGTACTTTCTCCATTCACACACGACACCGGGACCCCCTCACTCGCCTGCTTCTTGGGAGTCCCTTTGTCCGGGTTGGGCGTGTTGCAGTTGGAGTGGTACTCCCTGCCGCAGAAACATACGGTAGGCATGGCTAGATGTTAAGAGACTCAAGGAATCTTAAGAAAATCTTAACAAAGATTTTATCTGTCCACATCTGAAGTAGAAGCGGCCAGCAGTGACGTCACGGCGTCACGGCGGGAAAGCTGGTACTACCCCCTGGGGATCAATACTAGTACTAACTAGTTAGTCCTCACCGATATATATCAGTACTTTCAATGATAAATATAGACGAGTAGATAATTATGGAATATTGTAATTATTTTTAACCTCAAAGTCCAATAATAATAGTGAAAAACATATTTCTTTTAGATTATATCCAATAGTTTTGTGATGGTCCTCGTTACTGCAGGAATCAGTAAGTCATCCTGATGACCCCGAGGCAATGCGGCAATTCATGACTCATTCCAGGTTCTTTTAACAAGAGAAAAAACAAATCCAACCTACCCTAATTTTCAGGACCATATGTTGCCTGAAAAACATCTTTCTTTTTTGGTCTTACATGCTATTGTCAGCATTAATCATTATGTATTACTGTAATATCACATAATCTCATGCCTTTGGTGCACATTATCTTTAAAATACATGTATCTTCTTACTTACAGGGGCTTCCAGGCGGGTTCGTCCAGCAGCTATCGCAACACATCCAGTGCCTATCATCTAAAGTCAACAATAGGTAATAAGTATAAACATGTAAAATGTGGAAACCCACATCCCCGAAAACCATGATGCTAGGGCTCTGGTGCCTATTTGAGTTTGGTAAGAGTATTTACTTTTCATCCGGTTTAATAGCTTCGTAAATACAATTACAACATCAATGTACTGGAATGGTATAACCGTGCATTTCGGTTGTCACCAGTTTCAAGTACTATAGTAGTAAGTCATGGTACATTAATACAAACAAATAGATGGTTAATCTACATTATGATAATTTATATAGCTGGGGGTCCAGAAAATGTGCATTTCCCATTGAATGCTAATGACACAAAGGTATGTTATGTTCATCAGATATCATCATACATACTCTCTTTCGAAATCTTTTAACTGTATTCACTTTATTATGGCAAAAAGAATTAATATGTCATTTCCTATAGTGTACATGGGGTCGGTAAGCTTTATAAAAAAAAGTAATCCCCCTATGTGATAATTGAATAGGTAAAGTAAAATGAGGTGCAGAACAATAACTAAATCATATAATCGCATAAAAAGAATAAAAAGCAATTCATGATTAGATTATTCTCTCAAAATTCATGAGATTGAACCAAAAGCTTCATGTCGCAAATCTGAAAGGAGAAAAACCACCCTCATCTAGAAGGTATTATACTTACAAACAGTCCTCCCCATACTCCAGAGTACACATCTGTACTGGACAGTCGTGTGAACTGGTAAATCAGATAGGTGACTCCAATGACTGCATCTATGACTCCAAAAACCACCAAGGTAGGTCCTACGCATTTTGGTGGTACACGTTGATTTGATCCTCCAGCACCGGAGGCTCTAGGTACCTGAGTAATCACAGGTGCTTCGTGGGTTCCTGTTTGCATTGCCATGGTTAAAGTTAAATGGCAGTTTCTATTTCTGAACTTAAACTAATATCCATTCACCTGTTCACAACAGTGCTTCGGTGTCATCCTAAGATCCTGCTCTGAACAGATGGCAGGTGAAGGAGCCGCATGTAGGTGGGAGACTGGTTCTACGCCATGGTTCATGCTCTAATAAGTAACCGTCCATCAAAGGAACTGCCCAGCCAACAATGAGCCTCATATGTGTTTTACTTGGACAAGCTGAGTTTGCCCATATCTGTGAAATGGTCATTATTGTCCAGGGCTACCAGTGCAAGGGGTTATACGCAAACCAAACCTCTAGTCCGGGTTATACAATAATATTCTCAAAGTCTAGGGGTGGGTAATACAATGGTATGTAACCACATTTTGTATATGCATTGGGAAACAAGCAGTACCATAATACAGATACCTGTTAGTTGAATATCACAACAAGATATAGTCCTGCCACTGACTGAAGTCTCAGGCACAGATTGCTTGCATGCTGGCTGTGTCACACAATTCAACTGATTTGTCCAGTCAGAGATGAAGTAAGCTAAATGATGCATTTCTCTACACTGTGAAAAGTAGAGGAAGAGATTACAAGGAGTAACCAGCTTTGTTGGGACATGGGGCATATCGGGATATCAAATAATGGCTAAGAACTATGGTAGAGCTTCACACCCCTATACCACCCTTTGGACCGGTGGGGGCCTCAGTAAGGAATGCTTGCTTGGTCTGGTTCTAGGTCGTGTATGCAGATAGTCAGCCAGGAGGTTATAATGCAAAAGTATACAGTCATGAAGATGTAAAAACCGAATGTCTCATCTGGTAGAAACATCCACATAGAGAGGCAGTGGACTGTATCATAGACCCCCCCCCCCTCCCATCTCCCAGCCACACCTGTTGTTAGAATAAAAAAAGGCAAACTTCCTTCATTCCTTTCTCTGGGAAATTCTCAATAAGCAACCACAATTACATTGATTTTAATGCTTGCAATAACTGCTTATCTCTAGCTTGTTATCATAATATGATGTCTTTCCATTTCTAAATAACAATTCAAAAATCAAGGTGGACATGATTCTGAAGGCGAAATAGTCGGGGTAAGGTGTTCCATCAGAAATTAATTAGTATGTCAATGACTTACTGATAGAAAAGACATGTAGTACTCAAATGGAAGAAGCAGAATAATGATATATTTGATGGGACATGTTCAAGATCCATTGGAAGTTAAGAACGTTCCTATATTATGTACCCCTGCTGATCTGTAAGTAGGCTATTAGGTTGGAGGCACCTATACTGTAGGTACAGTGGGGCCTGCAGTGTGGTGAATAACCACTCTGCATGCAGCTCTACACACTGGGAGTTGAAAATACATGAAATCCAAATTCCAATATAACAGTGTGTAAATGGACTAGACATTTAATTATTTCACCTACATATTATATGAGTCAGTGCTTTTCAGTGTATATAGCTAGGATGTCTGGTCTTTAAGGGACTAATAATGTAAATGTGACCGTGACTAATCTTAACCTAAGGAAGCGGCATTAACAAATATCATCAGATGGATTCCACTGTTTAATAGCATAGGTAACAACAGTAAGATGTTCAACCTAATATGTTTATGTCTTGAGGGCCTTGGAAATATGTGTTTTTACTAAACACATTTTAATCAAAATTGTTTATTCAGTGGTGTATGCCCTCATATCCTTAGAATGATCCTGGACTATTTGTTTTACTGGGGGATAGATATTCTCTTCCTGACATCCCTCTGACTGAAGTGGTGACTACTGCTCCTATTGAAACTCTATGGGCCACAGCCTGGCTATACACACAGTAGCAGCACTGGGGACACGCTCTGCTAACTGTATGAGACTCCCTACCCGGGGAACAGCGCTTACATTGTGTGGGTCCAGATGTGTCAAAAGCGACCTGGCGACCTGGGCTGTTTTGGAGGCGACTTCCGACCTAAGGCAATAATTTCAGCGACCTGGCGACTTTTGGATATAATTTACTATAGAATAAAGGGTCCAAAAGAGTGACTTTTCGACCTGGCCCCCTTAATTTCGGCGACTTTCCGACCTCAGGGGGGGACCCATCTGCACCCCCATTGTCCCAGTGACAAAACTATCACACTTGGCTGCTACCTCCCAGTAAACACCCTACGTAGTTCCAACGTAGCTCAGAGGTTTCTCTAGGTAGATGTCCAACCAAAAGGTTTGAGATTGGTAATTTTAGAAGGTTTGTAGACGTCAAAACGTTAAGGTTTATTTACGTTCAACAGATGTAGACGTCTGATTTACGTTGATCTACCTCATTCAGACGTAAAAATTCTACGTAGATCCACGTTAAAAGATGTAACTTTTCAACTTCAATTGGGTAGATGACTTTTCCATGTCACACTAGGTGGTAGCACTATCAATTATGCAGAGTATATTACAGCTCCTTAACAAATCTACCACATTCAAGCAGTAAATTATCATTAATTGTGAATTCAATATCATGCAAATAAACCACATTCAATAGAATATTTATATATAAAGGACAGGTGATTAAAGTATTGTGCATGAATAGGTGCTTTGAGGCACTTTACTGTGAGGACACCACATTGGTGGTAATGGAAGAAATACAAAGCCTCTCTGCAGCCAAAACTATTCAACAGATCTATACTGTCAGGCTGTTCAATTGAACTACAAGAATATACTATGTAGAATGAGATGAGATTGAAAATTTTAGTAGTTACTTTGTATGAATATTGTTTGTAAATGTAAATTTGTCTGAGTCCCACTGTGTAGAATTATATGTAATGTGTTAAACATAGATTTACGTCTTCAGGAGCTACGTGAATCAGACCTGCAGGTTTGAGATTGGTAAATAAACCTTAACGTTTTGACGTTGATAAACCTACTAAAATTACGTAGTTCAGACCAAAATTCAACGTAGATTTACGTCTGACCAACGTCGTTGTGTTTACTGGGCTGTCGACCTCATGGTGATTTCATGTGCCAGTTCGGGATGACCCAGGTACTGCCATATATGTATGTCAAGAAGGCAAAGAGGGGCCTGATAGAAAGCTCCTCACATCTTCAATCTAAATTCAATCACGTTAACATCTAAAACAATAAAATGACAAATAAACGACTTTAAATCTTTACAATGCACTTTATCAATCAATAATAGACAAAGCAATTAAAAGGGTATGTATGTGTGCAAAAAGTCTACCATCCCCTGATATTAGAACATGTCAACTCCCTTACTCAGACCCCTTTTGGCTACACGTGGTGTCTTTTAAAAGAATAGGCACTATTCTGTAATATTGTGTAAATATTCGGTAGAACATGTTTTTCTACATAGGTTTTTGGTCAATAAACATATATAAAGACAGCACTAATATCTACCACTAACTGGCCATTAACGTTGAGACACTGGGGTATACCCAGTGGACACAAAATTCAGTTCAATATTGAATCAAACTTGAATCGACATCGACAACCGTTTGTCAATATTGATTCAGAGGTTCTGTGTCCACTGGGTACCTGCCCTCTTAAAACTTTAGTATCACTTATGCTCAAAAGCATGTTCCAGATTAATTACTACCATTGAGTATCATAGTTGTGTATACCCCATTATATAGGCCAATATATGGAAAGGCTGGATCACAAAGGTTTGACAACTGCATTTACTCAGTTCTAGTATTGTACATCAGCATAGGACCCCTCATCCTCAATAGGTGGTGGTGAGGGATACTGTGTGCGTGGTTGTACCGCATCAGTCCTGGTACTGCACATCAGCATAGGACCCGTCATCCTCAGTAGGTGGTGGTGAGGGATGCTGTGGGCGTGGTTGTACCGCATCAGTCCTGGCACTGTACATCAGCATAGGACCCCTCATCCTCAATAGGTGGTGGTGAGGGATACTGTGTGCGTGGTTGTACCGCATCAGTCCTGGTACTGCACATCAGCATAGGACCCTTCATCCTCAGTAGGTGGTGGTGAGGGATGCTGTGGGCGTGGTTGTACCGCATCAGTCCTGGTACTGCACATCAGCATAGGACCCTTCATCCTCAGTAGGTGGTGGTGAGGGATGCTGTGGGCGTGGTTGTACCGCATCAGTCCTGGTACTGCACATCAGCATAGGACCCTTCATCCTCAGTAGGTGGTGGTGAGGGATGCTGTGGGCGTGGTTGTACAGCTTCAGACTTACCCTCCTTCTCAGGTGCCAGTCCTCCAGCTGTCATTACCTCATACCCATCCTCTTGGATCGGACGGACTGATGTTTTTACTATTGGTTGCTCATATCCATCCTCATCCTTCAATGGTGGGGCATGTAGGTAGGTGCCTGGATCATGTGATGGATCATCGATCTCACAGTAGATATTACTGGTGGTAGACTCGCGGGCTGTTGCCCCCTGTGCATAGGGGGGCAGGGGTTCGGCATTTAGGCTGTAGGGAGGTGGAGGGGCTGAAGGTTGTGCTTGGTTGTATTGGTCATTCCTCCATTGTAATGAAGTATAATCTGGGAGGAATTTGAATCAAAATTATGTTAAACAGGTTATAATGTATAACAGTCAATTCCCTCTGAGGCCAGACCAAAAAAAAAGTTGGTCTACGGATTTCCCGCACAACATTTTCGGAAATACAATTTTTCTTTTTTTTGAAAAGAATTGTGTCTACGGATAGCGCCCGCATCATTTTATGAGAAAATGGATTTTTTAAAAAAGATTTTTGTTTTTTGAGTTGTTTTTTTTTAATCTCGAGGAGGCCAGAAATTTGAGCTTCTACAAAAAAGAGATTTTCCCTCAAAAAAAAAATTGCGCCCCCGCACCATTTTATTCAAGGTTAAAATCCGCAGACAAAAAAAAAATTGGAAAAAAAAAATTCGCCCTACCGCTCCTTATTTTGGAAAACAAAATCCGTAGACCAACTTTTTTTTGGTGTGGCCTAACCCAGTGGGCACAAAATTCAGCTCAACGTTGAATCAACATTGAATCAACATTGAATCAACATTGACAACCATTTTTTAATGTTGATTCAATGTTGTGTGCCCACTGGGAATGAACCTACTATACATACATTGAATGTGTGGGCACTGTCCAATCTCAAAAACCAATAAGCTCTATATTTCTTTGTTTTAGCATAAATAGCATAATTATGCTTGTTACCAAATATCCAAACTTTTTCATTTGGTCACAGATTTTGATGGTATTTATGTTCTGTTTCCAGCATAGAAATGACTGTGAGGCCTTCTTATAATTGTTATGATAATTTTGTTATTCATTGATAATGTATATCTGGTTACACCTACCAGATCCATGAGGCACGACCTGCTGGGTCCCAGATGCATCTATAACTTGAACAGGTACGATCTTTCCACCAGGTGATACCATGACCATCTTTGTAAGAACATAAAACGAAATTTCCTTTATCGATCAAAGATAATGTAAGAGGTACATACACAATATACGTGACAACAACGTCGGCGGCAGGGTCGACTAGGGGTGTAGAGGGAGAATGTCACCCCTTTGGAGTGGTAACGTGTAAGTACGTGTGTTACTATCTATAGTTTAAATGGGGGTGTATAAATGTATAAATGTCAAAACTCGTTTTCTCGCTGTTTATAACTCCCTAAAGATTCTGCTCTTGAACACCTTGCTTTGGTAAAGTAACCTAAATAAGTAAATAATGCTAAATAAGATGCATAACAAGAGGTTGGTTTTCTAACCTGGGTACTGGCAGGCTGAGTCCTTGGACGCTGATCACAACAGTCTGCTGAACAGAGGGCCACACAGCTTAAGATGGAGGTGGTTAAAAAGCAGCCAAACCCCAGTACACCCATTATGGGCAGGAAAACTGCTGCATCTGTAGCATAGGTCCCGAAATCTGTATTTAACTGCAAATGAAAATGAGTAGAGTCAAAATCCAATTCAGTTTACACAAACCTTTGACTGTAAATCTGATAGCAAAGATATACAATAGACTGCATACTAATAACTTATCACTTTCACTTTTGCACCTAGTAAGTTCATTGCATATTTTGTATATTCAACAGTGAGCATTTTGGCCCATTTTAAAGGTGTGACGTGATCGTGTAATCCAAGCCAACAAAAATATTTTCAAAACAAAACCTATATAAACATTTATTTTCTCTCCCTTAAATAACATGTATTCCCTTCGAATGGGAGAATACCACACATCTTGGACGCCATGTTTCAGAATGGCATTCATGCCGTTACAACTTCGAGTCATTTATTAAGTTGAAATCCGGAAAAAAAAGAAATTGGACGGCATTGAGGGTTGAAAAATGAACTTATGAAAATCATTGAGGTTTGTGTACTTCAATTACCGTGTACATTGTGTATTAGTTATTTAGCTTGGATGCAAAGCAAATACTATTTTTGATTTCATTGTCTCCCATGCTTTTCAGAAGTTTCTGTTGCCACATACCTGAGATATAGCGACATCTACCCCAAGACATGCTGGTATTATTATTCCTGCCAAGAGAATACTTATGATGGACATCACCATTACAGTAATGATCTGTAAAAGACGACCAGAAAACACATTAATACAATACAGAAAGGCAAATAGTTACAAATATAATAACAATGGTACTTGTTTGCTTAGTGTTGATCGGCATCAATCAACTGACACATGCCAGCTTGGCCCTCATGGCTTTGTTGGTGTTGAATTTTACTTTTTATAATTTCATAAACTGGGTGTGCCCAATAATTTGGATTCTGACTCTTTAACAATGTGCTGACTCTTAAAAGAGTTAGATATCTGTCTTCCGTGTGGTGAGCAAATTATTCACGCTGAATAAATTGATATTTGATATGGTTAAATATGCAAGTATAATGGCTATAATGTATTACTATGAACAGTAGGCCTACTAATAATTTCGCTCCTCATTTCATTCTCTCTGACTTTGGTGCATATTATCACAAACACAGTAAGAGAGCTTTTATATTAATTGGTCCAGGTTTTCAAGGAGAATAATTCCAGAACACGTCTTTCTACTTACAATTCCTTTATTGCTAGTTCGTCCAGCAGCTATCGCAACACATCCAGTGCCTATTAGCTACAAAAAATTGTCATAAAAACGTATGTATAAGAGGTATGATCATATTTAGCACATAATCATGAATGTGCACACATAAGTGAACAAGATAATGGAGTATTAATAAAACGTCAACCAAGAGTCGAACCCCTGAGGTTATAGACTTGATCCCTGTGATTTGTAAGGGTTAACGCTTATAAATGTGTGGGTAAGGGGTAGATGTTAAAATGACCTGAGTTTCTATCCAGTAACAGCTTTGATGAAATGTAATATGAACCCTATGTCAGGAGAACAAATTCCACTGTTGCAGATTCATTTAGCGTACATCAATCATGTTACAGATATCTTACTTTGGTCAAATAGTTCTGGGCCCCTAAGGGTTAATATTATATATATATAATAAAAGTACTTACCATGAGTCCTCCCCACACTCCAGAGAAAACACCTGTACCCATGGACAGTCGTGCTACCTGGTAAATAAAATAGGTGACTCCAATGACTATATCTATGCCTCCAAAAACCACTATGGTAGTTCCTAAGGATTTTCCCATTTGTTGACTGGTTTGATTTGATCTCTCGGTACCAGAGGTAGTAGCCACTTGTTGAATAACAACGGATGGCTGGTGTGCTCCCACCTGCATCGCCATGGTTGAAGTTAAATGTGAGTTTCTATATCTTTAACTAGTATTGGATCACATAAACTCTTCGATGTGATACTACATCAAAGCATAATATTAGTCGCATGAAACACATCTAGTAGGTGGAAATATCCTGCTTCCACTACATAGCACTCCTTCTGGTAAAGTTTAGAAGGTGGTTTCCGGTACAATAACTATGACCTTACTCATAGTCTATCTAGGGAACTAGGCCATGCGTGTCCTGGGGTCGCAGATTGATGAATTCCCTCTACAAGAATACATTTGTGTGAGTGTATTACAATGGTTTCCACAACACATTTATTTATCTATACTTGGAGAATGAGAAAGGGTTTGAAAAATAGATATGGTAACTGATCATGTGGCCTTTAGAGGAATCTTTCAATGCATAGAGAGGCCGTGTATACAGTGTGACGGATGTCCAGTGTGTCGCGCTCTGATTCTTGTAGGCTAGAACTAATTTCAGGACGCCCTCTATTTTTTAAAAAGTCATCACTTCCATGTCACGTTTCTTGACTGTCTATGTATAATGCCCATGTATATTACGTAGTGTTATCCCTTATTTACTTTGAACATTGCCTGCTTCACAGGAAAGGAGGACAATAGGACCAACTCACATGTAGGTATTCAAAAGTGTGTTGTGTGGCCAATGAAAAATATCAAAAAACTTAATCAATTCAAAGAGGAACAAAATTTCCCACTGCCAAACTATGAATGAATACTAATGTAGAACGATCTGAATTCTGGTTAGGGATACATCATAAGGACTATAAAATATCCTTCAGATGTGATGACATTTCCTCTGATGACCAAACCATGATACTTAGCTGCCACCTGGCGATTTCGTAGTGTACTTGTAAATCCATGATGACACCAGTACAACCTGACTGGAGTCCGGGTGTAGCCCACTTCTAAGGTATTATCACAGGGAAGTCTACAGCCTAACACTAGTGCTGATATCTATAGGCCTGGAAAGCACATATGGTCTGTAAATGTGTTTTTCTCATATGCATTTTTATAAAACCACAGTAGGCTACTCATACAATGACTATGGTAAACTATATAGACAAAGGTCCATATGATTCGCGAGTTGAATGGGGCTGTACTTTACAAGGCCGTAATATTATTTTCATGTATATACCAATATTGTAAATTCCTCAATCCAATCACCAGATGAAATAACAAACAAACAGTATTAATCAGTCATCCGAGTATACAAGATGGCTTCAGGATACAATTGGGTCGTTCCATGAAGGGGGCGCTACACAATTTAATCATACAAAAAGTGTACAGAGTTGTACAATCTTACAGTTTGTTATTGTGTACACATTCGTCCGTCCACATTGGTCATTCCATTTGATGTAATAAATGGAATGACCAATGTGTACGGACGAATGTGTACCCCGGGGGGGGGGGCACTTAGTATACTTTGTATACACATGTGTTCGGCTGGCAAGGGTACCTTTTCAACAAAATTTCCCTAAGCAAGGGTCCACTTTTGAGAAGAATTTCCCTTAGCAAGGGTTAACTTTTGCAAAATTTCCCTAGGCAAGGGTCAATTTTGACCAACATTTCTCTGAATCGACACCATTTTGACAAAAATTTCTGCTGATTCGCAAAATACCTCTACAAAAAGTTACATTTTTCCCAAAATCTCCCTAAGCAAGGGTTCATTTTCTCCCAAATCTTTCTAAATAGAGTATCATTTTGGCCAAAATCTCCATACAAATTGGTTCATTTTGAAAATACCCTGAAAAAAGTCAATTTTGTCCCTGAATCTCCCTAAGCAAGGGTCAAGGGTTGCCAGGGGTCCAGCCGGACACCCCTGTCAAAAAGAAATTGAGTGCCCCCCGGAATGTGTACACAATAACAAAGCCAGAGATCCATGTACATTGTACATCCATTTAGGATCAGTGTTACTTTCGGTCGATTTCGGAGAAAACCGTGTATCCAGTTATCATACACAACGATCAAAGACTGTTCAGGTTCTATGTTAATTTATGATGCTAAGATGCCTTTAATTCTAAAAGAGGGCATTTTCTGTGAATTTCACAGTGAGTCCTGTTTACTTTGAGTTTGTCCTTAATTCTCGACTAGGCTTCATTGTGAGGTTTACATTTTTGGCCCTTTTATACATCAGGGTCATCATAGAAGACTCCCGTCTATCAACAAGCCATTCACTCTCTAATTGAGCATGACTTCCCGCTGAACAAAAACTTGGGAAATTCTTAGGAATTTCCCGAGTCACGACTGGGGAGATTCTCCAGAACTGGGAAGGGAGGAATCCCGGGAAAATGTAGACAGCAAAAAACCTAGCATACTTGAGATAATATCTTAAGTCTGAATCCTAATTTTATCCCCAGATTCACACAACTTTATTTCCTAAGTCTGATTCTCAAGTTTTTCTCATGATTTGCACAAGTTTTTTCTCATGTCTGGGTCTCAAGTTATTCCTGTGATTTCCACAAGATCAAATTCTCAAGTAATGGCTCCCCAGATTGGCACTTGTTTCTCCCAAGTCATAGTTTCCAAGATTGGCACTTGTTTCTCCTGAGTTATGGTTCCCCAGATTTTCACCTGCTTCTCCCAAGTTATGGTTCGCCAGTTTGGTTCCCCAGATTTTCACCTGCTTCTCCCAAGTTATGGTTCCCCAGTTTGGCAACTTCTTTGCCTCAGAATAACACCATTAATGAATACTAAATTATAGCAAAATACACAGTTCAGCTCCTTGCATTTATCACTTTTATTTGTTTTCACATCACAACATTATCAATTAACCTTCCTGTATCCCTGAATGTTACATATTGCAGCTGCTGTTGGGAATGACCTGAAAGAACAAAATACATGTACAATTAGCATATGAGGCATAACATATGTATAACAATTATGTCAGGCAGAGAATACTCTTTTCATAGTTTTGTCAGAGTCTGATGAAAAGGATTCTATATACAGCATACAAAAACATGCATATGCATAATTATATTACCAAGGCAATAACATAGCTTTATAAAATTATAGTATAGGCCTACACATATATAAAATTCAATATGTCTGTTGTGTTGAATAAATCATCAATGTGCATTATATATACCTACATGTATAGATATACAAAGTAATGTAGCAATAAATGCATAACATAGAAAAGGGTACAAACCTTCAAAATATTGCATTTGCACATCTCCTTCTCTTTTACTTCTTCCTGTCTGTATCTGTTGGGGAGGGATGGCCCAATGGTGCATGGGTACTATGATATAGGCAGACATTCCAACACATGAGCTGTTGTCTAGGTAACATACCCAGTGTCTGTACCATCATAACAGGATTAGGCCAGCAGCTGAGTCAGGCTTGGGTGCAGCCCTGGGCCCCTAGGGAAGGCTGTCACATGTCTGTGTTTGTGTGGAGGGGGGGGGGTGCTAACTAAGATGTGTCAGGGTCAGTGTGTTCCCTTTATCTACAAAACTTAGGGTTTGACAACAGGGGTCAAACCCTAAATTTTCTCCAGAGAGCAACAATCTGGGGAATAATTTGGGAATATCCAGAGTCCAGACTTATGGAAATCTTATGAACATGTCACTAGTTTTGCACAAGTCCATTTCCTGAGAAATTCACAAGAAATGTCATTCATCATAGAACATATCAATGTCATACAAAACTTAGATTATGAAAACAAGGGTGAATCACAGGAATTACTTGGGAATATCTAGAGTCTAGACTTGTGGAAATCTTATGGACATGTCACTAGTTTTGCACAAGTCCATTTCATAAGAAATGCACAAGAAATGCCCCTCACCATAGAACATATCAATGTCATAGAAAACTGAGAGTATGACAACAAGGGTGAATCTCGAGACTAACTTGGGAATAATACAGAGTCCAGACTTGTGGAAATCTTATGGACATGTCACTAGTTTTGCATAAGTCCATTTCCTGAGAAAAGCACAGGAAATGCCCCTCACCGGTAATAATCTCGCTCAATTAACAACATTAATGGAGGAGGACCTTGCACTGCTCAATACCTGGTTCAGAAAAATAAGTTAACGTTAAATACTAAGAAAACAAATTATATTATTTTTGGCCTCAGGAGTAAACTAAAGGAAATAGTAAATCATAGACTCATGCTAGCAGGTACCCAAATCGAGCGCTGTCTAAGTGTTAAATATCTGGGTATTATGCTAGACCAGGTACTAAATTTCAACATGCAAGCAGAAATAGCGTTCAAGAAAATAGTATACAAATCTTATATGACTGCCAGGTTGAGAGATGTATTGGATAATGTCACAATGCTTAACATCTACAAGACAATGGTCCTCCCCCATGCAGACTATGGGGATATACTTTACGATGTGGCTAATAAAACAACCCTGAACAAATTGCAGATTGTCCAAAACAAATCCCTGAGGAAATGTCTCGGTTTGGATTATATGTACCCGACTATTCTCACTCATCAAGAGGCCAAAATATCCAAGCTACATCCACGTAGGATAATGCATTTGTGTAATTTCATGTTCAAGCAAAAGGAAAATGTTGAAATTGTGAACGCTAGAAATGTTAGAACCCGAGCCCACGATGCCTTGTTATTTACTACGGTAAAGCCAAAAAATGAAACATGTAAGAAAAGTGTACTATATAGAGGCGCCATGATATGGAATAACCTCAGTGTAGAAGTCCGAGCCATTGAAGATTATGAAGAATTTAAATTAAATAGGAAAAAATGGTTGGGAAGCACAAATTATATGTTCTAGTCAATGTCCACCCTCCCCTTACCCCCCTACATAATCTCCTTGAAGGGTTACAGTGTTACTATTGTCCATTTTACAAAGTAAATTCAAACTCCAGTAGTACATATTGGAAGAAATTGAAATGTAATATTGCAATACATATTGTGATAATGGTAGTTAGTCCATGAGTCATGCTACTAAAATGTATTAAATGTAAGCAAAAAGAAATGCTGAAATTGTGATAATAAGTTAAGAGCTTACCGGTACACGGGGTGCCCGCCCCATACTATCCAACCCTACATTATTAGAGATTGGGTCTCGTATAATGAGGAATAGCAGATTTAATATAAATATGTGACTTTTGAAACACTTTATTTATGATATGATGTTATTACAATAACTGGTTATTACATGTGCCAAATATGTAATTATTGAAGTTGCGTCGTATGACAATCGTATTATACATTTTATAAGATGTGAAACTATTTAAAATCGCATTCAGATGACTGTAAAGGAATACTCATCGAGCTGTATAAGTTCTCTTCCTTACAGTATAAATAAACGGGATAGTATATTTATACTTTCTCATACTCAAAAAAAGAACATATCAATCGGATGTAGAACTGGCAGTACATCAAGAAAGGTGAATCTTGGTAATAACTGGGAAATATCCCAAGTTCAAACTTGGGTGAATTGTATGATAGTATGGGGATAAATGAATGAGAATACATCTTCAGAAAGTCTCTAGTATCTCCTGGGTCAAAAACTTGCTTCCAGTTTCACAGGAACTCCCGGGGTGAATTCTTGAGGGATTCCCAAGTTTTTCCCAAGTAATGGTCACCTTCCCAGATTCACCCGATTCACTCAAGATGTGAACGTTCATTTCCCCAGTACTGTTCAGTGGGTTGTACCCAGCCAGCAATGGTCCCTGGGGCCCATTTGTGTTTTACTTGGGCCATCTGGGTTTGCCCATATCTGGGTTTTCCTCATTTTTGTCCAGGGCTACCAGTGAGATTCCAAATGGGCTGAGCCCACCAACAATTTTTTTCTAGAATATGTTATAAATACTTTGAAACATACTCAACTTTGGTTGTTTTTAGAAAATTATAATTCAAAGTACCATTTTCATGGCTTTGTGTCAAAGTGGGTTTTGCCTGGGCTTTATCTAGTCAAAGTGGGCTAAAATCTCCTTGGGACTTCTATGGGGGTAAACCTGGGCTGCTAGGTAGGTCCCAGCTGGGCTTAACCCACAGACAAAACTTCAAATTTAAACATTTAACTACATTTGAAATACTTTGATTTGTATCCATTAGCAGTGATTCTTTGAAATTAACATTTTAAGTGAAGTTGCTATGCTGTTATGTCAAGATGGGTTTCACTTGGGATGGGTTCGGGCAAAGTGGGTTAAAGGGTCAATGGGCTTTACATGGGCATTGAATGTACCGTGGGGTGGGTCCCATTTGGGTTAGCCCACCAATTACTCTCTGGGCTCAGGCCATCAACTAAACTTTCATGGCTACTTTTCAAATCCCACTCCCTCTCATGGATGGGATTTATCTGGGCTAGACCTGGGCCAAGGGGGCAAGTCATGTTTTTGAATAAACCACTAGATGTCCTCGTTGTAAGTGATACCATATTAATGTTCAACAGAGCTTTTTACATTTGGATTACAAAAGTTTATGGATTCTCAATAATTCCAGAATGGCTAGGAATATAACAGATTTCATGATAGGTTCTGGGAATGCCGTGTTTTATAACCCCATTCTGCGCACGAATATGGAAACAAGCAACACCCTGATACAAACACCTGTTCCCTGAATGTCATGAAAATACATAATCCTGCCACTGACTGAGTTCTCACACACAGGCTACTCGCATGCTGGCTGCATCACATAAGTTAAGAAATGTGTCCAGCCCAAGAGTAAGTCAGCTAAAGGATGCATTTCTCTACCCTCTGAATGGTGGAGGAAGAGATTCCTACCTAAATGGAGGAACCAACTTATCTGGGAGTTGGGCGATAACATATCAAATAATGGCAAACAACTACAGTAGAGGTTCACAGTCCTACATCCCCCCCAAAAAAAAAAATAAAATAAAATAAAATAAAATTAATTCAAGCGAGCGCATGTGGGCCCCGCCCTATACCCATGTGGATACGCTCAATTAAAATCTGGGCAAGCCCATCTTGGTCCCAGCAGTAAGCCCAGGACAAAAATGTGGTGGGCCCCATATGGACAAAGTGACGTGGGTCCCACCTAACGGCCCACCTTTAGACACGTATGGGTCCCAGTAAGCAATGCTGACTGGGTAACAAGTCAATATCACAAGCATTTTTCATGTTTTCACAAATCCTTAGGCAGTCATTTCGCATAATTTGAAATCTGCATGGTACCCATTCTGATGTGAAATAATTAGTTTTTGTTAGCTGGGGATCTTGCAAAAGCATCTTAATGCGGTCTATCCTAGAAGCACTCACCATGATGGCATGCAAGATCATCAGCATAGATCGAGGTAGGCCTATAGCATGATGCCACCTCTATGGATATGGGTCATAGCCAATCTTTTGCACATAATTATACAAATCAGGAAAATGATGGAAGATGTGAAAAATGCGACAATGAAAGAATCAGTAGTTTGACAAGGTAGGCCTACAACATGAAGACAATACATGGCTAATAGCCGGATTTCAAATGACGAAAGTTTAAACAGCCAGGTAGACATAATTATTATATTCTAGCAATTACAGTCAGTGGCAAGTAAAACTACATACACCCCTAGAAGGTGGTTATATTTTAGAGGTCTTTTTCTCTTTGAGAGCCAGGATATCTAACAGGATCCGTACCCATAACCTCAGAACTATTGAGCCCACCAGCTAACCAACTGCTCCATTGAGACTCATGCAATGATTCTCATCACCCAATAGTATATGTGCTGCTTCTGCCTTTTGAGCCGTAGACAGGATTGACTAACCTGACTTTGGGGCGTCCATATCTGGTATCAATTTTTCAGTATCAGGCTGCAGGCCCTTACACTTGATACTGAAAAATTGATACCTGATACGGACCCCCCAAAGTCAGTTTTACCAATTAGGAGTGATGTTTAGTTGGTGCTGCTGTTGTGTAATTTGGGGGCTCCGCCCCCGCACCCCCGTTTCCTTTCTTTTTTTCTTTTCTCTTTTTTTTTCTTGAAATATCAGAATAGCCAAGAGAAAAAAAGTGTATGAGGCATATCAAAAGTTCTGCCCTGCATGGGATCTGCACCCAGCAAGTGGAAGTCCAAACCAGAAATACCATGTACTCAAAGATCTTGACCCCAGAGTCTGGCTGTGAGAGTTGGTTCATGCTTAGTCTATGTATGACTAGGTTGTATCAGAATGAGGCTACACTCTTCAAGCTTAGGCTTTGGTCATTGTATTTCTATGAGACCACACAGGGTATATGTTTGATGATCATATAACCTCCTAGGAGGGTTATACAGGATATCCTCCTAGGCCACATGTGTGGAAAAAGAGCTGTTAATAGCCTATTTTACATAATCAATCTATGACAGCGGGCTGTATGTTGGATATACTCCTGGTAACTCGAGTCAATATCATTGATATAAGCCTCGACCCCCAGGAGTATATCCAGTACATAATGTTGAGCTCACTACAAAATCTAAAATTTCAGGAAATAAAACCACGACACCCTCAGATAAACTCATTATTTTACACACGTCAAAAGGAAGGGCATACATATACTCTAGATGTACCTAAATCCAATTATGACACATCATTAATCTCAACTTTCTTGACATCATTTTAGAACTATGTAGATGACTTGGAATGTTAATTACATCATAGTTCAGTCTCTAAATAAATGTGAAATCCGTATCTGGTTGAGGCTTCATATCACCCACTTGAAGTAACAGTAATCAGAAGAGGATGTAGTCTATGTGAATTGAATTGTACTCAGTAGCCTTATCATGATTCTGAATAGGTTGTTCTGTTATCTATCCTATTGTTGGATGGCAATAAGTGTTAACTCGTGTTTATTTATGGCATGAACATATGCGGTGGGATTTGTGAGTGAAGACATTTTAATTGAGGGTTACCTTTTCATCTTGGATCAGATGTTTCAACACAAATCCATGCATGTAGGCCTATATGCCCATCTTCTTTGTTTTAAATATCTTTATTTGCATTTAGATTCATACGTTGTGCATTTTCCTGAGATTCAAAGGTTGAGTACATACAGAGGCTTGATTTGATGGGCGGCGGGAGGAGTGAGACGCAACCAGGAGTGTGCCTCTACATGTGTAAAATCCAACATGTTTGGTCAATAAATATGGTTTAGCATACCCAGGAGCCAAAAAAGAAATTTAAGCTACCGGTATGCACATGTTCCCTATTTTTGGTTATAGCATTTATAATTACATCTAAAACAAGAGCAGAACCGGAAATAAAATGTCTGCCTGTGTCAGTGTTCACATAGTGTTTTCGGGAATATAAAAATCCACACCAGTTAGTGTACACACCCAGTGGGCACAGAACATTGGATCAATGTTGATAATTGGTTGATCAACGTTCACCAATCTCTTGATTCAATGTTAAACTAATTTCTGTGCCCACTGTGTGATAACCCAGCACAGGAAGTACTATCCCATCTTCCACTGTGTGATAGCCCCCGTTAACTTCTTCAGTACATGAAGTAGGCCCTACGACCCAATCTTCCAATGATGACCCTAAAGTAATTAATATATGTGGGTTCTTTGTATATATTGGCCTACATGTAGTTGGGGTACCCCCATTGGGTACTCTTATGCCACTTCAGTTGATCCCGGACTTGGCCACTATAAATAAGCTTATTCATGTAGGTGGGTTCGAGGTAAGTTCCTGCACACATGAATGGACATGAATGCCAAATTCTACAATATTCCTTTTGACACATTCCCTTTGGCACACAATCTATTGATCTGCCTGTTTGTCGGACCCTATACTGTTGTGTCAGAACAAATTCAAAATTCGCTGATGCCAACTCTCTCCGTGGTGCATCAACAATTAATTTCCGTCTTGTCTTAAATATTCTCCCATAAACTTAAACTTCAACTTTTCTGCCCAATCTTAAAATGGTCCCGTGGGATTTTTTTTTGTTTTGTTATGAGCCTCATTACGGTTTATTGATACCCCCTGCAATTTTTTGTGACGCCATAAATGGAGGCGCCCTCTACAGCCTCCAATATTTGAGATAAGGAAAAGGGGGCCCTAGTCCCCCCCCCATCAGAACTAAAAGGGATTTACACAACAATTCTGTATAAATCCTATGCATTGCATATAGGCATGGATACACATCAGTATGCATACACTAGTGCTTGCTCCCACTGGGCCCCCAATAAAATGTTAGGCATATAGTTATAATTATTAAGATAAATGAATGAGTCATTAATGTTTATGAGGTGTTCCCACTGCGGAAGCTATAAACTAATAGGCATAGCTAAGTGTATTTTATAGATAGATTGGCACCAAGTGGTGCAGAGTCAATTTTATAGCCTGCATCAATGTGAGATCATTTCCCTTCAGTGTATTACCGTTGTGATATGATGACAATATACATGTGGTACAGTAATGTAGTGAAGCTGTCCCAGCCAACATATTTGACTATGGCAGGCCTGGTAGGTAAACGTATTATCATTATTACTATTACTATTATTATCATCATCATCATCATCATTATATTTATACAATTGACACAACTAGAACGACAAAACTTTGTTTTAAATTGGCTTTTATTTTACCATGTTGAATTATGATTACACCCTTATTTATTTTTGTTCCCCGATGGCCTGGCGCACGGCACTCGGTTTAGTTGTATCAGCGAAATATTTTCCCACATGAACTGTGATCTTCTTGTCTTTGTCTGTGCTTAGCAATTCATTTTCTACTTTGCCATGTCCTTCATCAATACTGCAATTCAACTCTAACTGATCTTACCATTTAAAGCACTTTTATTTGATATTCAATGACATTCATCTCCATACATCCTGTGATGAAACCCCTGATATGTTCAGAAAAATGCTACATAGATTGATATACATGTACACTGTTAATCTACTAATTTATTATCACAAAACAGTCCCTTGACATTTAGGCCACTCAAAAAAAAGTTTCTCATCACCGCGCGCATCATAGAAATCAGGTTTTGAGGAACGTTTTGTTTTGTTTTGGTAATTCTTCATGAAAAACATGATAAGAATGGACAAATATTGGCATATTTGATATCAGATTAAAGCTAATACCGCCAGTAATGCAGTAAGATATAAATAACTTAAATTTCTTCCACTTCTAACGATCAATAAATACTTAACTGTAAGGTGGGCCTCAAATGTGAATTTTGGTCATGAAAAAAAGACCTCCCTCGTCATATTTCTCAGTCCTTGGTGAGTAGAAACTACTTTAAAGAGTGGCCTTATACAATGGCTTTGCATCGCTGTAAGTACATTTAGATGGGAAGGGTTATAATGACATATACCCAATTTATAGATCGGATTGAATTAAGAAAAATAAAATCATCCCCTGCAAGCAGAAGAGGGGTGTTGGTGCCGGGCCTTTGTGTACATAAACCCCGTTTCTGCTACATAAACCAGATTTCTTATACAAAAACCAGGTTCCTTATGAATTCAACCAATCGGCCTGCCATAGTAAGCCTCTAAAGTTAAAACAACTATAACCTCATTGCATAACCCCAGATTAAATGACCTCTCAGAGAGTATACATGTATTATCTCCAATGATAACCTGGTCCGCAGATTACAAGTAACGATAATAACCATATGATATGACCTTTGAAAGAATCAAAGTCCCAAAGACTCAGGCGGAAAGAAATGAACACTGATATAATTATTGATCATTCCATGAAGATGCTATAGCGCCAATGTAAATTATATTGTATATAATGTGATTTATCTTTTTACGACATCCTCGGAGGAGCGTGTTAATTACATGAGATGTGTCAATAAACCTATTTGAAAAATAACTGCATGGGCGTTAGATGAACTAATTTGGAGTGTGTGTGTATTTAAGGTTTGGTTTGGTTTGGTAACAAAACAAAATAACGTTAATGGGACTCATAACTATTCAAACAACATTACATTATAGCGACAACAAGGGGCTTTCATGAGGGGATGGCACTGCACCCTGTCAGCTTAAAACTCCCGTCCTATATCCTCCTCTCTGCTTAACAGTGACTGAGTGCATATACATCCAGCAACCTGCTATCACACCACTTCAGGCCACTCCTTCAGGCTGCACACCAGTGCCCATCATCCTACTTCCACCTGCGTCCCACCATCACGTCCCGTGAAGTCTCGCGAGAAGCGGAAAAGTCGTCTGCTCTGTGACTTCACAGACCAGACGACAATTGGATGGCGCGCGGGTAACACTCACTGACCCAGACCCCTCCTCCAGCTGGGAAACGCAATTCTGAACATAGGGGGTAGAGCTGCTACCCACTGGAACTAACTAGCTTGGTTTTATAAAAGAAAGAGACAGATCGGGGATTCCCTGTACCCTGAAGTAAGGGTCTCCACTGTGGAGTCGACCCTGGAGGTAATCTTCACAGGTAAAAACTCAACTTGAACAAAAAGTAGGCGGGAAAGCTATTCCAACTATCATCAGATCACCAGAAATTAACACGTCAACGATACCAGAGGAATTTCTGCATTGGATTGCTGAAATCAGGCAGGAACCATGGCGGCAGGGCCGGGAGTCTGGGTCTCCAGGACGCAGGCCATCATTATTATCGTCCTCTTCGGTGTGATAGTGGCGGGTGTGGGACTGATGGCCGGGTTAATCAGAACCCCCTGTACCTCCACCACACCTGGAGACACGTCCACCACCACCCCTACCACCTCAGGTACCACCCCGGAGACCACAACTCCAGGTGAACAGGGACCATGGACGGACCCCTTCTTACCCTCGGCTACAACCCCCGTCCACTACAACATGTGGTTCTACCCAGACTTTTACTACGACGCTGGCACCTTCATCGGTAAGAGTGACATCGAGATTAACATCACCTCCCCCACGCGCCATCTTATCGTGCACTACAAGATGATGAACATGACCATGACGTCCGTGCGCCGCAAGTCGGACAACGCCAGCATCGCCGTGACGCGAGCGTTTGCCTACGACACGAACCAGTACTGGGTGACGGAAGTGGCCGATGAGCTGGTTGCCGGTGATGTGGTCATATTGCATCTGGAGTTCGAAGGGTCCCTGCTTAATGGCATTGTGGGCTACTATAAGAGTACCTATGTTAATTCACTTACTGGAAAGGAAAGGTGAGGTAGTTTTTTTCAAAGAATTATTATCAATCTATTCATATTTAGACTCATTTCCCCACACATACCCCCCTGTACGCTTCTATATGATAACAAGACCCAATGAATAAATTGGTCCTGAATCTTCACACTTTCCCCTTGCTGGACTTAGTTGTTTCCAATCTCACAAGGTTAGAACAATACAAGCTTAAGGCCATTGTCCCAATCACTGTGGTGATGAATTTGCTGCCCCCTCCCCCTATGGCTACAATGGAAGGCTCTACAATGAAATGTTATCTTTGATTGTCAATTAAAAAGTAATTTCTCATGTATTGCAATATGATGTATTGCAATACCTTTTGATAATATTTACTCTGGTATTAAGATACTATCTTTCAGTAATAATTCATCTAGGATAGGTGTTAGTCTCGTGTCTGAGAATCCCAATGTATGTGTGTGACCTGCACTAGAACATGTTAGCATTATAACACTTTAATGGCATATAAGTGTCATTCACACCTGCCCAGGATATGTTAGTTTATAGACACTTTCATGACACGTTTACCAGTGTTATAGAAACCTGCCAATGCCTTTGCTAAGTGAGACTCATGATATTATGTGTTTTTACTGGGGCAAGCTAGCTTGCCCATATCTGGGCTATGGTCCTTTGTCCAGGGCAATAAGTGGGAGCCCAGACAGGTCAGCCCAGATTCAAAGTGCCCAATCTGAGCCCAGATTCACTTTAGCACACATTTTAAGAAACTACAATAAATGGTGATTTCTGGAGGAAAATCAGATGTCAGTATATGTTTTGAAATGTTTACAATATATTTACATCTGGGCTCCCATTTATAGCCATCCAGACAAAAAGGATATGAGCAAACCCAGTTGGCCCAAGTAAAACATACTAGCCTATAGGCCCCAGGGACTAATGCTTTCTGGGTGGGTGCGCCGGAGGCTCTCAAACTATCAAAAATCTCAATTCATCCCTCATTGTGTCATCTTTATAACTCACTACTATTTTCATATAGTGCCAATGTAAACAGAGCATCCAAGTTGATAATGGTCATTGAGTACTATACTCCATGTAGTGGATCAGTCAATAAATCCTTGTTTATAAAATAAAAGTTAGTGTCAGACAAACCTGCCTCAGGAAAGGTTAGGGAGTGCTCATTTTTTAACAACAGGGGGGTGGTGGATTTGGGGGGGGGGGGGTAAAAAATTTGGACCCCTCGACCGGGGGGAGGTAAAAAATGTAGACCCCTCTTGGGGGAGGGGTAAAAAAAGTTCAACCTGTTTTGAGGGAAAAAGCCCACGCATTACAATGCTACAAAGGGGCGCGAATGCGCGCGATTTTCGGCCTGCCAGGGAGGGTAATAAATTTCTACCCCTCTGGGGAGGGTGAAAAAACTTTGCGTAAAATGTCACCACCCCCCCATGTTGTTAAAAAATGAGCACTCCCTTAGTCCCAGTTGGCATACAACTGTGGATCAACATGGATAACTTGTTTATCAACAATGGTCAAGCACGTTGTAACAATGATATAAAGGTTAAACTGATCTGTGTGCGCACTGGGATGTTAGTGTTATAAAAACTGGCCAAGGACATGTTTTAAAGCTGCCCTCCTACCTCAGATATATAGGTATTTCCCTTTATCCATATTTTTAAGTGCAGTGTACTGGTAGGACCTCAATCTATTTCATGACATTTAACTGTGCTAAGAGATAGACCAGGAAAAATAAAATGTGACCAGGCTAGGGAAAAGACCCATCCGGGGAGGAATCAGCATTTAAAGTTGGTGTCATACCCTTTAAAATGAGATATCAGAGTCCTGGTAGTTTTGTGGGAATTGCTTTTCAAAAATTAGTTTATATCAATAAATGAATATGGTAAATAAGCTCTAAAAGCATTGGATCCCATAATAAATAGCGATAATTATGAAAAATCAGTTTTATTGCTAAATAACTGTAACAGGCAGCGGAAAATGGGTCAGCCCTGCAGGGGATTGAACCCCGGTCCCTCCACTCTAGAGTTGAGAATGTTAACCGCTACACCACAGGGCTAGCTGCTTCTCCACTACTCTGATACAGTACTTGAGCTACCACAGGCAGGCAGTGCGCTCTCCACGCACACTCAGGCTGCCCCGAGCGATACGTGCCTGCTACATAACCAAACAAAATGGTATCTTTTTAGTCTAAATTTGGTTCTCGAAGGAAGTTTTACAGTCTGTTTTCAGTTTTGAGTAACTCATATGATTTGTAAGAGACCGGGACAATTATCTCCCATTTTGTGTAAAGGAATGGTTTCCATGGCAACCAGAAAATGTCTTATATGCTAATTTTCCATAGAAAACGTTCTTTTTGCATTCCAAAAATGGAATGTATGCAGCAAAGATAGAACAATTTTTACTTGAATTAGGCTATGCACTCTCTAGCTATTCTGGTACCCGCTGGTGGCCAAAGCCATTACTAAAAATCCCCCGCGGATGGGTCTTTTAGCTAGTTGGGTCACAAATGCTTCTAGCATCCTATCCAGAACTGCATTACATCAACGAGGTAGCACCATCTGTAGTGATACACCTGGTAATAGTGGTAAGATCAACAATGTAATCCTTTCAGGAGGGAGCCTACTGGGGCCTACTCAATGCTGCCACCTGATGTCCTTTGACACTACATTATCAAACCCCACCAGAATATAGATAATAGATGGAATTGGAGTCTTGTACATGCTAGTGCTATAGAGTCCTGCCTAGGACATCTTAATGTATAGAAACCTGCCCAGGACAGGTCAGTACTACATGTATATGGAAACGTCCATGGGGTGTTATGCATTATAGAATTCTGCCCTAAGACATAGTATGATGTTCATCAAAGGGCTGTCTGCACGTTCAGGTAATGGCTTTGATTTTGTCTGTTGTAAGCTGCGTGGAAGGAATGGCCTTACACAGACAGAAAAGGCAAACATACATCGTTATGGAAATCTCCTGAATGGCCGCAGGCCAAAACCATACATATAACCCACCTCTACAGATCTACAAAGGGACCCATTAAACAAAAAACGTTATACAATGCTATATGCTGTTTCCTTATGGCTCCTTATTGTGGCAAAACGTTGTACAGCTGTTAAAAACGTTATTTTGACGTAAAATAACGATTTCTTTTGGCTGGGGAGGGGGTGATTAATTATTGATTGAAATGAAATTATATTCATATTCAACCTCAGCAGCTCTTAGCTGCTGAGATGACCAGTCGTACGGGTTTTCTCCTCTAGACGCAAGTCTAAGTTCTAGAATTGAGCCCACCCTCTGGTCATAAGATTAAACTCATAAAGTTGTTGAAGTGTAATTGGCTATCCGCTAGCGATAACCCTCACATAGCAACGGAGACATTCTGTGCAGACTCATGTTAACATACATGATTGAATAGAAAACGTTAACAGTGAGTTCTAGTACAGGGTGTGGTAGGTATAGCGTATCCAGTTCCAGTAACAGTCAGTGACAGGGGTTACATGTATGTTGGTACGAAGAAAATTACCATTGAAGTAAGAAGAGGGTAAGGTTCAGGAAAATGTCCCACAACCAGCAACCATTCTAAAACGCATCCACGTTTTCATATCCCTTATAATAACTGTATCTTTCTTCTGAATTTCATTAGGGAAGGCTGATTGTACTCCAACGTGAGCTTCTACGTCTCATAGTCATAAGTACTAGTATACATAACTCTCGCGTGATTTACTACCGAGACACCACGAGGTGTGCACATTATGAGGGATTATGGGATGGACGTCCCGCGGCCTTCCCAGACTGCTTTACGAGATCCTTCTCCCAGATCTCGGACTATTTTTGAGGGGCGCATGCGTGGCCATAATCACGACGGTACTTTTCCTACTCCATCCTCTCTCTTCCCGCCAAAACTGTTTTTGTTTGACAACAGAGCCTCGATCACATTTGCTTGCTCATGGCAAGCCATGTGCGCCCATCGTTTTAAGTTTAAGATTATCTAAATTCTTCAAAGAAGCAGTCAGTGCAGTGATACTATATAGTTTTCCTATTCAATAAGTTATACTATGTGAAAAAGCTGCTATAAAGAACATGACGCAACATAACAATGTTTAAACTTTCAAAACGATTATATACTTTTTTTAATGCAGAAAGGTTTAACATTTAAACCTTGGTGAAAGCATGCCAATGGTTTCATGGATTACTACATGACATTGTATTGTCCAACATGAATCAAGCCTATCATAACTGAGCGCATGTATAATGTGGCCTAGTACTCGTGTACTCAGAACTCCCGCCCTGGAGAAGATGTATGGACAACGAGGGGTACACCCTGGTATCAATGACCTAAGGTGGGGGGGGGGGGAGGGCAGAGCAGTAGCACAATAACCTAACTACCCGTCAAACTATGTCATATCTTACAGTTATAGGCGTAGGGACGGGAGTAAATCTTGTCAAGGCAAAGTGTAGCAAGGTCAGCTACTAGACACATAGGCATACTGTTGATGCTAGTAGTAGATGTGGCAAGGTAGTGAGGAGCAAGACCATAGGGTTTGTATGGAAAGGGGCTGTCGAAAAGCTATGTCTCATAGGTTTCTTAAATCAGAAAAGGAACCCTGTAATCTGTTTTAGGTTAGGCCAAAAGTGTGTTTCAGGTTACATGGTCTGAAAGTCTATAGGGTAGGTAGGTCGGATTTTTTTCTTTTTCTTTAGATTTACCAAGAAATCGACTCACAAACTGCAATGCTGACTCGCTGACAACCGCCTCGACTCGTGAACTATCAGATCGAATAAAGATTTCTAGGGTCGGCCCTGTTTTGCTAGGTAGGGTCGGGTAACCTGAAACGCACTTTTCTTAAAATTTGGCCCTAGCTGCAATGTCAGGAACAAGATAGAGAAACCATCGATTTTGAAAAATAGATATTGACAGAAAGTATGTCCACTAATTCTGTAGTGCCAAAGGGTTCAGCGAAGGCTGCATGCATGGTATACACTGTCAGAAGTTAGTGTAGCTGCACAGCTAAATCCACCGTAGATTTACAGTATAAAAGGAGGTATTTTTGGTTTCCAGTATCACAGACTGTTCCTGAACAAACTCACCTACTGTAAACACACATAGGCTTACTACAGTAGTCAGTACTGTTGCAGTCCACAATATAATCTACTGTTACCCAATCGCTGTAGTATAACAGGGCATTGATATGAACCAGGTATAAAACACCCCTGAATATGTTTCAACACCCTTTGACATAATGCATTACATTTGAGAAACTTCACTGGGATTAGAACCATCAACCTTCAGACCCACAGTCCAATGCTCTGCTATCTGACCTAGCTGGACAGTTGTATGGTCCTATGATGAAAAGCCTGCTGATTCCTATGAATGAGGGAGCAGGTAAGAAAGAGATGCTAGGAACCTTTAGCAAACCTGACTTAGCTCATTAAATGTAGACTTTAGCAATGCTAGAAGCATAGACTACATCTGTGTATAATGAACTATGTCAACGTTTCTAAAGGTAGTTTTGAGATTGTTTGAGATAGATCTATGGTCTAACTTTATGATTATCAAAATCAATGTGGCTCTAATAAAGTAATTATGTTCATGCTACTGGGTTCCCCCTTCTCTGTCTCTAGCTATCTATTTATATAGCTTATAAACATACAAGCTCTCTCTCTCCCCTTCTCCTCAAGCCTCTCCCTAGCTCTCTTTCCCATTCTCCAACTCCCTAGTGTCATGTGAATCGAAAAGCTTATTCTGACCATGAGAATATACAGCCAGCCCCGCTAGCTCAGCTAGTAGAGCAATGAACCTTGGATCGGAAGGTAGGTAGTTCGATTCCCGTAGGTGCTAACTTCTTTTGTCTGATAGCTAGTCTAAAGTATTGGCATAAACTACTGTAGATACCTACAGTATATAATACCTTAAACAGGAACAGTATGGGTTCTGTTGGGGATACAGTACCTACTGTAGTGTAGCTGTACAGTATAAACTACTGGAAACCAAAAGTACCTCCTTTTATACTGTACAGCTACAGCACTTACTCCTAACAGTGTATAGGCTGTTGTTGCCATTTTTATTTTGGCATAGGAAAGTTGTATCTAATAGAGATCTTTTCAGAATAGATAGAGTCTTTGTCCAGGACTAACTATCTCACAGGAGGTCACAATGTACAAATGCAATTTACAGCCTCCGTTTCTCAATGAATTTGTCATAAGGCAAGATCTGGTATTTCATCTTATCTAAATATTCTTCCGGCAGACATTCAAGAGTAATTGTCTGACATGAATTAAAGTTGATTTATTTCATAATTGTGCTTCGTAGCTTTGGAATCCTTACACACAACAGTACTTAAAGGGAACATGTATGATGCCAGGGGCGGATCGGGGGGGGGGGGGGGGTCCTGAGGTCCGGACCTCCTCCCCCCTTCCCCTTTTGGAAAAGAATTAGGTTTGTCTAATGATATTTTTATGGTACTTCAATGGTGTTTGGTGGACCCCCTCCCCCCTTTCCTTTCCTTCAAATTCCTGGGTCCGCCCCTGGATGCTGGTATCAGTATCTAGTTCTGAGTTGCAATGATTGTGTTAAAGTGATCATGGGATGGAAGGTTGCATAAGGAGCCTGCAGAGGGTAACATGTTTAGAACACGTGTTGGAAACAGGCACCATTTGTTTACATAACTCTCATACTACACGTGCCATGTGTAGCTTCATTCAGACACAAATAAACACTCGCGATTGGAAATTCCATCGGGATAGAAGACAAATATATAGCTGCGTATTGAGGGCTAAGCGACCAGTTATTTTAGAAGGCATAGTTTACTAGGCTATGGTAGGAGAGTGCTTACTTTGTGTATCAATCTGTGTATGAGCAATGTCAGTTTACAGGTTTAATATAATGCTCCGAACATTATGCTGTATGTTCCCGCATGATTCTGTAATTATTAGTTCACATCCATACATGTGAATCGTATCTAATATAATCAATGGGTCCTGTTTTATCCCCTGTTATGTGTGTCTATGACTAAACTATGTGTAAATGTATATTCAGCCTAGCCTTCTCCTTATAAAAGACATATTCCCATGGCCTATATGGGACACGTACGGCTGAGCCCTCCTGACAATGCTGTATATTTGACCTGCCTTCTTCACTTTTGAGTGGTTGGCACTTGTCATGTCAGAACCCAGCATGTTACCGAGGGGCGTCACAGGGTTCCATGGTCTGACATGGAGATATCCAATGCCGATAAGGAATACTGGCACTGCAGCATGGGTCCCTATATCAGTATACAGTCATCCAATGCCTATATAATTCATGTCATAGATTTGGGACAATAGTCATTCAGTAGGCTACTATTGATAATGAGATCCCACCACCCAATCAACCCCTGCAGTAGAGAAGCATGCAGCGGCCATCTGAATCACATCGTGAAAATACTTACATACATAATATGTCTATGTATATATATATATATATATATATATATATATATATATATATATATATATATATATATATATATATATATATATATATATATATATATACATATATATAATATATATATATGCACTAATATATGGAATATAATTATAAATGTGTGCTATTGAAAGTATTTTTAAGGAATGGGTTGGAAGAAGATACTTATTGGCAGAAGGTAACGTATTTCCAGATTATGCCCTTGAATATCCCTAAGGCTATATAGAGTTACGATAGCAATAAAATATAAACCATGCAGCAGACATCAAGTGATGTGGACAAGAGGTGTCAAAGGGTCATTGCCATGTTACACTATATTAAAGGTTGGATTTGCTCATAAAGCAGATAGTTAATGAATATGTTTTTTCCGTGATTATAATTAATTCACCAGCTTTAACAATTAAGTCCCGAAAATTATCCCTCCTCTGTCCTCCAATGTCACCTTATAGGTGATAAGAATGTCTGTATCATATAGGTATTTTAGGTACATTTCGTACTACCGGTACTTGATGTACTACTGTACTCATGTTAACTTTTAATATGATTAATTGACATAGCGTATTCCTGGAACCCTTAAAGATATTGCAAGTTACCGGATTGCTCATAAATCATATTCCAACATTGAATGTCATCGACGCGTCATAAAGCATCTACTTCTAGGCTAATAGAACACTAATTCATATCGCTAGATAACCCTCCATGTACAATACATCAGATATATTATCAATATACCTTATCAGATGGAGATAAAGCATGACCCTACTATACACCTTCTGACCGTTGACAATTGTGTCTCACTGAATGAAGGTTCATGTTGGTAAATACTGTATTTATTTGCAAACAATTTCCAGTCGATGTGCCAGGTCACCGTTTTTGTGCCATTTGTTATGGGAAGGGATGCACTAACGTGATAGTAATGATGTTGTAGTGTGTGTCATGCATTGTGGTCAGAACGTTACTGTACGACACTGATTGGTCATCAGCATGACAGATAATGAGTCTCAGCATGGCACAATTGGGACAATATGATTATATGGGCGCCAAGTCCCTAATGTATTGCTGCGGCATTTTATAGGCTACAATAGCATACTATACAACAAACTGTCCTGCCCGTGTCTAGCAATTTGTGAACTCTGTCTCCCACGCCTCTGCCAGGTTGACTATACAACACATACCAACATACATGGCTTCGTGTGTCTACACAGATAATTCAAATGCCCCAGCCCTTAGTCTGTAGTGGTTATCACAGTTTAGTCATGGGGACATTGGTCAGGCATGATCAAGTGCTATACAAAACTGACTGAGGCATAATAACATAGTACTTATGTCTTACTAAAAATCACTTTAATAGCCCATTACTCATTGAAATGGAGAAGACTATAAGGTGAGTTAGTCAGTACTGACAAACCCGACAGTATCAACTAACCTAGGTTGTCGTATAGAGAGCCAGAAAAATACTAACAAGGTTAGGTACTATTAACTGATTTGTTTAATAGCCAGTAAGCTTACTGACTAAGTTCTGTGGCATAAACAGTCTAAGTGTACCAGGGATTTCTATCACAATATAATCGCTAAACAGAAAACAACATAAGAGTATAGCTACCTTAAGAACTCTAGTCAGCAAACAAAACATAAACCCAATAAGTACCCGATCGATTGAATATGATAAAGATTGATCAGATTTCTATTGAATACAATGACTTTTTTTTCATCAGATGCATTTGTGGTAGATAATTCAGAAACAGTGCTCCTCCATTAAACCATGCACTGATATGGGTCCTGTTAGGACGTCACTATAAAAGTGCATCGTTATCAACTACAAATGTCACTGCCCATTCAATAAGACGTATTGTAAATAAAGAGACCACTCCTGTGTTACAAGTTGAATTGGGTTCAAGATTGAAACCACAAGTGGGTGAACTATTGGCATGTGTAATGCACTGATAACCCTTATCAATCGCCTACTGGAATGGGACAAGTAGGCATTCCCATTCACAGTGTATGTCACAGTAGCAGATTATATAACACATACACTATAGACATTGAACCATTGTACAGAACGATCGATATATTGTTTATCAATGGTATCTATACTATCCATATTTCATTAAAGATATATAATGAACCGTGATGTTATCTGGAAGATAGATGTGGGGGAGGGGGTGAAATCGATGGTAAGATAACGTTGCTTGTCTGATATGATGATGACGCAGCCTTTCTAAACCAGGAAGTTTGGAAGTCAAGGGATTACTGATTTGTAAAAGAATTTCACATTTGTGTGAAATTTCAGTATACCCTGTTGATGTAATACAGAAACCAGGTAGGCCTATAGTGGTGCCAGGGTAATGTTCATCTGACTGCAGATTCAAAATGTAGTGAATGAAAGTATACAAAACATCGATAATATTTAGGGATTTATTGCTATGCATGTGGCACATATACTGTATATGTTTACAGTTCAACTAACTATAACTTTTATAGCATCTAATCAAAATAATATTAATGTCTCTTCTTCTGCAGTTGGATGGCGACTACCAAGTTCCAACCTACGGATGCGAGGAAGGCCTTCCCTAACTTTGACGAGCCTAAATACAAGGCCACATTCACCATCACACTCAAACACTGGTCAAACTTCACAGCCCTCTCCAACATGCCTGACGAGGTAGGGTACTATAGTTATATGTGGACATGATACACCTTTGCACCCTCCGTGCGTACGCCTATATGCATGGGGATAGGGATCATTTGATCTGGTTAATTGTTTAGGCAGCTGTATATAAATGCATGGGACAAGAGCTATAGGGAATTACTATGTGTAGCTACAGAATGCGTCTATTTGATCACGCTTCCATCACATTTAATGACTTCTCATTCATGTTTCCCTCTGATAGGACTATGTGAAATTAATATGTAAATACTAATATTATGAGGGGGTGTTTGAATATGTCTGATCTATAATTATACTTAAAATTCCCATGACCTGTATACTGGAGGTAGGTATGGTCAAATACCTTTTATTCCAAACTATTGTGCTGTTGCTAGGTATGGAGCTTTTGGAATTGTTGTTGCTAGGTTGTTAACAGATCAGTCCTAGCAAAGTGGTAATAGTTTTAACAGGATCCTCATGGCTGGGGGTACACTCTAAAAACAGTGTGTTACGTTTACACACTTTTCAACACACTTTTCTGAAGCCACTTTTAACACACTTTTTTTTGGTAACACACGACACACTTTTGGCAAAAGTGTGTTGAATCTAAAAAGTGTGTTGGTGTACAAAGCCATGGTATTGAGGAGGTGGGGATTAAAACAGTTGTTCTACACCTCACATAGTATGTCAGGTGCCGTGGCTGAGTTGTCTAGGTGCTGGCACATGAGTCCTGTCCATGCAGGTTAGAATCCCTTGACAAATATTTTTTTCTCAATATTAAGTATGATTACTTTCTACATGGGTTAAGAGTTAAATTAGTATAGATTTATTCAATTTGTTGTAAGGGCTATTCATGTTCATACTGTGCATATACTGTGTGTATCACTTTTAAAGGCTTCTTACATCTAGGAAAAGTGCTTATTGAACCGCTCACAATAAAAGTGGGAATAGAAGATTATATCAAAACTGAGTTTGTATTGACAGTAAACAAGTCTTAGTCAACCACTGTGAACACATCCTAGCTTCTGACCCTGGCGAAACTGACACACCTGATAACCAACTGGTGACTGTGGCGCAATGTGCCATGACCGTACCACCGTCAGATAGCGTGGGATGGCTGCTCTCACAACCTTTTCTCAGTGTCTCCAGTGGTCCATTGCAGCCTTTTCCCCTCCCGGCTAGGACTACCTTCGTCAACACTGATATCTGCTATCTCTTTACCAGTCGCAAGTGTATTATGCTTCTACGGATTGAAGCGGATCGGTGCAAGTCTCATGGGAGACCAGGACACTGAAGGTTCACCGCAGTCTGTCTACCGACACTTACAGACGCGACTCTTGTCAGGACAACTTGTTTCACTTGGGAAGATTTGGTGCCAGGTCTTCTCTGGGGATCGAACCCAGGACCTCTCACACACTTGTCCAGCTACTTGCTCGCTAGGCCACCAAATCTCCTTGTACAATCATGGTGTATTCCCCCCTCAAATAGGTACCAGAACACACAACAGTGAGGAGACACAAAGTATTCTCAAAGATCACACAACTTCTTACCAGTTACCAGTAAGCTATATAACTTACCTTGGGGATTAATATGTTATGACATGAAGTGGTTCTTAGACAATACAAAGACCGCCCTTATTGAGGGATGCCAATGCACTGACTAATAATAACATAATTTGCCGGGCTTGATATCTATTATAAAGACAATAGTTAATCAGCTATTAATAAGCCCTGCTTTTACAGCCTTGCAGAACCTCTAATAAGATCTTACATGTGATGGTTACTTGGTTTACGCAAAGAACATGTGTGTATAGTTGAAGAGAAAAAACTTCCCATCTATTTCAAATATGGATTGAGTGAGTTTGCTCATTCAATGAGATTCAAATAATACAGTTTTTGTATGTATCTCATTGCAAATTAACCCCTATTAAATAGGTGTTATATCTTTCATTGTAGTAGAGGGGATTGGTTGGGGAGGGGGTTGTAAAACAGTTCAACCTCTCCTGAGGTGGAAAAGAAATTTGACCCTTCTTGAGGGGGGGGGGGCTAAAATATTATGGTCCTTCTTAGAAAATAAACATTTCCATTTGACAGTGAGCCCCATTGGGAATCGAGCCAGAGATCTTTAAGTTCTCAGTCCAAAGACTTGCCTACTGAGCCACTGCGACAGCTACCATATGGCTGTAAGAATTTAGCATAGGTGCATGATAGACATTTACTGCTGCTGCCCCCTTTTGTATATGATACACACCTCTCTGACCACAAGTGTGTAAGCAGGTAAGTGAGTTGACAAAAAGTGTGTTACAATTCATAAGTGTGTTAAATCTCAAAGTGTGTTGCAAATATAATGTGTGTTACTCTTTAAGCATGTTCCCACAACACACTGTTCTTAGAGTGTAGGTATAGTCAAATACCTTCTATTCCCAAATATGGTGCCGTTTTGGGGCAAGTGTATACTCTGGAGTGATTGACAGGCTTGACCCCGGGTCATCCAATCACACATACTGTGGTCACACCTATCAAGCATCCCGGGATTCTGATTGATTTTTATTACAACAAAGGTTGCTAAAGGTGCCTTACACAGGTGTTTAGTATTGAGTATAAATATAAAGTAACATAGGTATCAAAGAGCAATGTGATTTTAAAGAGTTTGAGTTTGGTATTCTGTTACCACAATATCATGAAGTACATTAAGTCTCTCATATAGAGCCAATATTGTTGAGTTTACAACTATGGACAAGTATAGAGACAGCATGCAGGTCATCTACACAGAAAACATAGGCCTACAAAAAAGTTCAAGACACAAAATAGGCAGCAGAATTAGGCGTTTCATGACAAGAGGCCAGCAAAATCAGTAAAACTAAATTGGCATGATAATTATAAAAGCTACTTAGTTTAATCATTTCTTAATGCAGTATTCTACATCCTATGAGTACTGGAATGAGACGACATTCCAGAAGTCAGTGCCCATGAGTAGCTATCTGGTGTGCTTCATCGTCACCGACTTCATGTACAAGGAGAACAGACTCAACAGTGGTACCCTCGTACGTATATGATCATTATATATAGTATCATATTTTCTAGATTAAAGGAACTGAAGTTTACATCATTTTAGTTGAATTCAATTTTAACTTACAGGTCTTTCTCTGCCACAACATCTGAAAACCTGTAAGTGTCGGTGAGAGAATAAAGGATTAATTTCTCTCTAAATCATTTCATAAAACACAATTATAACATATTTAGCTTCATCTAGATACCCTTTGATACCATGACAGCCACTGATTGCCTTTTTCTGATTATTGCAGCATCGGGTGTGGGCGCGACCTGACAGCATAGACCAGGTGGACTATGCCCTGGAGGTAGGAAAGAAGGTCATGGACTTCTTTGCTGAGGAATTTGACCAGGACTTCCACCTTCCAAAATTAGGTAGGGCATTTTCTCTATGAAGGTTGATTGAAGTGTATAGATTTAAAATGGTAGGTTTCGTGGAGAAGCAGGGGGTAGGGGGTTGCCTTTTATTGGGTGTGGCCAACCATGCAGCTTTAATTAAGTATTGCCTTATGTACGCTGAGGCATTGTATTTGTATATGAAAGTGGTCTTTCAATCCCTTACACTAGTTTTGAATGGGGTTGAGGGCTAGTCATCCCTCCTACTCTGTGATTGGGGGCTCGAACCCTTTCCCCCTGGCTTTCTGTACTGAAACGATATAGGCGCTTTCCCCCCGCAGGGGCCACTGAAAAGATAATACATTGTGCTGGTATAACGTTACAATATGCACCTCCTCAAATTTGCAATTAAAAATGCGATAATTATACTCATTCATACATGCATAATCAGTTTACATTAAGTTGACCTGCTCCTCCCTTCCTTTACAGACCATGTGGCGGTCCCTGACTACCCGTCTGGTGCCACAGAGCACTGGGGGCTCATCACCTACCGACAGGCCAGGCTGCTGTATGACGGCGCCCAGGTCACAGCACAGGACAAGCAGAGTGTAGCCAACATAGTAGCCCACGAGGTGGCACACAATGTAAGCCATTATACCATTTGTTACCGAATATTGTACTCGAGTTGATTGTATATATTCAGCATACTGATATATTCTGAAGGTAATTTTAACATTTTCATGGAAGGTCTTCAAATGTAGTATGACATCTTTAGATTATAGCACAGATAATCATTTTTAGAAGTCCAAGTAACTTCGAGTATTAAAACTACCCCCAAACATTGAGAATGTGGTTCATGCCATTAAAAAATTCCGCTCTTGGACCCAGTCTAAACTTACGCTGTTCTAAATTCCTTGCCTGGGCATAAGTCCCACTGGTTTGCACCAAAACTGTAAACTCTCACTTTCTTGTATGTCTTTACATTTTTTGTATGTGCATGACAATGTGTATAATGTAGTTCGTTACAGCTTAATCCCATATGCGTGTGCTAAAAATCGTTCCTTTGGAACGACTCGTGAATTAAACAAATTTATGTCAGAGGGAAAAGGAGGGCAGCGTGAATTAAGTCGGGAACCTATACGTACAACTCTGCTGGTCCAATTGACAAAACAAGGGCTGCCTGGTTGATGTCTACATCCCAGCCATCTGTATGTCTTGAATTTACAAAATCTTATCATTAGAAGTATTGCTCTCAATATGATTGTATGTGTATGTGTATGTATAAAACGATTTACTTGTCTTCATGAATGGCCTGCCATATATACCTCAGTACTTTGGGAACCTGGTGACGTGCTCCTGGTGGGATGAAGTGTGGCTCAATGAGGGCTTTGCCAGTTTCTACGAGGAGAAAGGTACAGCAGCGGCAGAGCCATCCTGGGAATCGGTACAAACATTGTATATTATAAGATAGTCTTCTGTCAACAGCGCCGTCCTACTGACCCCCTACGTCCATGTTTGCACATTGCAGATTTCCTGAACCAGAATGTAGTCAACCCCTACCATGCCAAAACTAGCTTCCTGTTCATGGCCAGGCAACGAGCTTCTGTATATAAACATGCATGTATATATGATACTGCAATAGTATGTTTGTCATCTGAGCCAATCTGAACTCCCTCCTTGTCAGTATTCACAACAAAGCCCACTTGAACTGAAAAAAAAAGTTTGGCTGGCGTGATGCCAGCTAAAGTAGAATGAGAACACATCACTCCCAATAGATGACTTGTGCCGGACTCACCTCTTCAGAAAAATATTGAAAATTGGAGATAAGTTATGATCAGAGTAATCTGAAATCCATTGATACCATATGATGGACAAGATCAGGTTCTGACCTTATTGGTATTGTCATGGTCTAAAAGTCATGTGTGTGTGTTTGGATACCATATGTGACCATGTCATATGAGATGCTGTGTATGTATAACAGAGGTTCGTGCTTGTCTATGTTCGGATCCAAGATATTCCCCTCCGAGGAAATTGAGAATTGATATACCCAGCTAACAAAAAACGTTATTTTACGTCAAAATAACGTTTTAAAACTTTATATAACGTTATGCCATAGTAAGGAGCCTTGGAGAAACGTTATATAACGTTATATAACGTCATAAAATGTTGTATAACACTTTTTGTTTACTGGGTATACCTTTCAATATTTAGCCCTATGTTAAGTGTGCCAGAGTGATTTTGATTCTCTCCCCAATTCATTGCCTGGTGTTTTCCTTCCTGCAGATATCTATTCAAGGATGGCATCCCATAGAGATAACCACGCAGCCTTGGGTTTTCTCGATATTTTTAAGACGTATCATACCTAGCTAGTATAAACCTACACATTATGGGACAATATACCAGCGTCTTGCAGTCTAATAATTTGGCATAGTTAAATCACCATAAAATGATAAAAGCATTGAGAATTATCATTTGGCAATGTCAATTCTGAAATGCATGCTTATGTTTGCATACAAGACAGCTGGTATTTGTATCAATAGAGTGTAGTATTTTACTATATTGGATTGATACCCTTATACCTACCGTTCCTTTCCCTTGTCCTGTCCCCTAACCAGTGTGTGTTGTCTGCCCCTGACTGTATAGTACTTCGGTAACCTGGTGACAAACTACTGGTGGGATGAGCTGTGGCTTAATGAAGGATTCGCCCGCTTCTATCAGAATAAGGGGGTGGACATTGCAGAACCCACCTGGGCCATGGTAATACCTGATTACTGGTTGTTCTATACACGATTCAATTCTCACATAGATATAGAAATGTAATTATGATAATTAATTTTGATATCATAATGTTAAGAATATATGCCAATCGACCAAATGGGTTTTATTCAGAGAGACAAAATTAGATGTTTGTTTAAGTAATGTTGTCGATACATATTTGTTGTCAGTAAGAGCTCTTCTTAAGCATAAGGCAGCTGTTGACATAGAAGCATGCATTAAGCTCAGTTATTAGAATAATAAATGTAGGTTTCAAAATTATAGTATTAACTAATCAGACATATGCTACAACTTCAGTATGAACTAATCTCTCAACTGGGTGTTATAGACCTAGGTAACTTTTAGAATTAAGAGTCATAGTAATATTTCTTAGTTATATTATTATAACAAAGCAAGTCAATAAAGATCATATAGCATATACTTGTGATATACAATACTACTATGTGTAACCTGCAAAACAGGAGGAGGGGTTCGTGGTCACCACTCAGCAGTCTATCATGAGGTCGGACGCTACCGCCACCTCCCGCCCTGTAGTGTTACCAGTCACACATCCTGACGAAATCAACCAAGCCTTCGATGGTGTTGTATACAACAAGGTTAGTTGGCATTTGTAGAAATAAAATGTATATTTATTAATGGTGGTATTTAATGTTAATTTATCCCTTCGTAGAAAGATACCGACTTATAGTGGTATTACGAGACTCTGGTAAAAGACTAAAAGTATGTTAGTTTTCCCAAGATGTGGCCAATCAAATAGCAGAGATACATGGACTTCACTTGGATTTCTTTATATGCGGCAATATCAAAATTATGATGGGTGTGCATGGTGGATACGAAAGACCGGCCATTATGGGGAACAGACATGAGAATGTTGTCGATCGTGTACATCACCTCTCCTCAAAAGCACTGTCTGATACTTGAATGTAATTGCAAAGATTTGTGGTCTTTGTATTCATTGTTTGCTGTTTTGACAAATACCCCATGTTCTGTATCCCCTGCAAAGGTTGCCATCTACTATTTAGTAAACCAAACTCTCGTATATCAAAAGCTTCTTCATTTTTAGCAGTATTCGAAGTGTTGCTATATGAACATAATTTGAGAATACTGGAAAGAATTCCAGCAAATGCCACCAGTCGTACCCAGAAGTGCCTGTGAACATGTCAATGTTTATCCGTTTACTCACTAGGGGGCCTCTGTGTTGCGAATGATGGAGGAGTTCTTTGGAAACACCACGTTCAGAAATGCTATTAGGGTAAGCTCACCATTATGACAATCATTATATCATATGACTATAACCAAGATTTATGGTTACATATCTTCACATGGGCCTAGGTTTGTAATTCTGTATATATTCTGATAAATCATTCTGTATGGATGGCTTATGCATTCCTCAATTTGTTCATTGTAATACTCAGTTATATTTGGTTTTGGTGTATTCTTTGTTCAATACTTTTTATGAAAGCATCAAAGTACGTGGCTCAAAAGTATAACCTACTTTTCATTCATATTAACTTAAGTGATGGTATATTATAACATCATTTGTGTTACTTTCCCGATTTAAGATATATCTGAGAGACAACAAGTTTAGTACTGCAGTCACGCCAGATCTATGGAAGTCATTCCAAGAGGTAAGTGACACAATGATTTATTAAGCGGGTTAATATACAAGAAAATTCAGCAAAAGGACATATCAAAAAATGTTTATAGTTCAGCAAGTCCAGGTATTTCATGTATTTCATAGTTCTTTAGTGCATGAATGCTACTATAGCTGGGACATATACTATAGCTGGGACATCCCATTGAGCATACCTGATAATACGAGGGCATTGGGGACTACATAATGACAGTCACCTTTCACCATCCTAATTACCATCTTTACATAGGAGGTGGGTACGTCCATGAACGTCACGGCTGTCATGAATCCGTGGGTGTACCAGATGGGACTTCCGGTTGTAGACATCACGGTGGACGGCGGCACGATCACGGCCACCCCCCGACGTCTCCTCACCAACCCGGAGGACCCTGTAGATCAGCCACACTCACCCTACGGGTAAGTGGCCGTGTCTTTCTCATCAACACTACTACTTGTGATAATAATTATATGCTTCATATATAGAGGGCATATTCTGCGGTGCCTATATATGGTATTAATGCTGTTGACCATGTGCAGTGGATGTCATCAAATGTTTCCCTCTGAAATATTGTAATATTGGGATGTCTATAGATAAGTCAAGGTGTATAGATAAGAACTGTGACCACCGTTCATGCCAAATCTCCATTATAATTGATACATAGCTAGGGCATATTGTTGCATGCATTTCCCCATGGCTAACGGTACCTTACATAAATGTACATGATAATGTATATCTACATTTCCAGATACCAGTGGTATGTGTCCCTGAGTTACCAGACAGCAGCAACAGAGGGCAGACTCTGGCTAAATAAGACGGCAGGTAAACATTCACACAGTTATCCAAGATTGGCATTTCTATACCAAAATCTATAAACTAAGCACGCATCCACTGACATTAATTTCTTGATCTAAATAAATGACCATCATTTCACAGGAACTGTAGATCTTCTGTAAGGTGTATGATCGTATGATGATGTGGGTATTCACGAATAGCGTAGGAAATTATTTCAGAGGTACACTGGATAAATTTACTGACTAATTTATGCATGAATTATAGTTAGATACTTCTAAATATTGTTTTCATAGCTATTTTGATGACATATCACTGTCACTTTCCTCTTGGCTTGGAGAATGATTCTCTCAGGATATTTGTAGTACCTTTGTTGTCTAAACGTGAACTATATAATCGTTCTTTGCAACTCCATGTTAGTACAACTAAAAAGAATCCACTTATCTGTAGTGTCATTCAGTGACCCCCGCCCTGACACCAACCAGTGGATTAAGTTTAACAAGAAGCAGTCCGGCTTCTACAGAGTCAACTACCCAGACGACCTTTGGAAGAAACTGTCTGATCAACTCCAATCCAATCCACAGGTAAGGTTCTAAAGGGGTTCTAGAGGTTTGTTACAGTACTCAAGTCCCACAAATACGCCGATAAGTAGACAGTATTATTCCTAGTGAGTTTGGGGTCCGTATCACGTTGAGACTTTTTTTCCGTATCTGTCTGAGGCCTCATAGGCGGTTCTGCTGCTTTAAGCCTATGGGATCTCTCTTTTAACCAAAAACAGGTAATGATAAGATAGGCTACACGATCTTCGAAAAGGAACCTTATTATTGCATGGTGCACTTATTTGTCTTTTCCTCAGTGCATGTTACATAGACCTATTATATGCATTACACGTTATTACAGTACAGATGATAAGAGTGCACTGGCAGTGCACTGGCCTCAAAGCTAAACATTTGGGAAAATAAAAATCTATAGCTTTAACATTAATTGTTTTTCAGGTATTTGAGGCCATAGACCGATCGCACCTGCTGGATGATGTGTTTAACCTGGCCGCTGCCACCCAGGTGACATACGAGACAGCCCTGGACATGTCTCAGTACCTGTCTCAGGAGATGCACTACTTCCCCTGGAGGAGCGTCTACTCGTCACTTATTTATGTTAATGGTATCCTATATGGCCACCAGAACTACGGCTTATATAGGGTGAGTGCACATTGGCTACTTATTCAAAATACAAAACACAATAGGTGATTTTTCTCATAAGATTATCTTTATAATATTTATCAAGATATGTATTGGTTAAGCTATTAATCTTGCTAACACATGCATGGATAACTTGATTTAAGTTATTCAGAACACCCTTTGATCAGGTCGTCCCTGTCTTCGATCAATAATGCTCTAAACTAACTGATATCAGGCGAATTTTTATATATTTTCAAAATGGTTATGATAATAATTTTCTGAGGTTCCTGGTAATTATGTTTGACAAATTGAATATAATTCAGAAATACACACGTGAGCTGACTGCAGCTGCCATGGACAAGTTACAGGTGGCAGATGGAGGCCAGCACTTAGACATGTTGGTATCTTACTTACCTAATACAGTGCCATTTAACGATAGATCAGGTTATAGTTAATCTAAGAAAGGATCGTTTTTCAAAATCTAAATACAGTACATTTTAATTTGTATCCTGTCTGTAGATGTACCACATGCACCATTGCATGGTAAGGATGGAAAGGTATGAAAGGACAAATAAATAACCACGATGGTGGTGCATCTCACTGACTACCAATCAAATAAAAGAGTATGGGGCTACTGTGGGGAACCTCCATAATACCTTGATGCTAAGAAATGAAGAAATAGATATTTTTTATATAAAGTTATTGTTTAATTGGTTGTTTAACAGACTTTTGAGGGGCTACATCATCAGTATGGCCTGTCTACAAGATAACCCTGGGTGTGTCACCAACATCACAACCCTCTTCAAGGCATGGATAGAAGACCCGGTGTAAGTCGTTTAATGATGAGTAAACTGATATTTAACTGTTTTGAAATGTGAGACACCAAACATGTTGGTGTTGATTTTCAATTGAACAAAGAGTGCACTAGATGGTCTCACTAGTTACACCTGGACACACACCTAGCTGACACCCTGCCTGTATATCAACCACTCTGCCTCCACCTACCAGCCTGTGGCAGCAATGGCCAGGGTGTGCAAGTTACATTACCCCAGAGATAGGACAATCCGAAAACCAGTAGCATTGAAATATTAATCTAATTTGTATGAGGTAATTCTAATCCTATACAAGAGATATCAGATTGTACTTTGAGGAGAAAATCCCATGTTTTAACAACAACAATATTTCTTTTTTTAAATAAATTTAAAACGAGTGATTCTTTACTGGCAGAGCTAACGCGGTACCTGCTAACCTGCGTCCGTACGTGTACCGGTTCGGTATGATGAAGGCGGGCACGGAGGCCGACTGGGACGTCATGTGGGGCCGGTATGAGAACTCGACATCAGGACAGGACTCCCTCTACCTGCTCAGGGCCCTCTCACAGTCACCACAACTATGGCTGGTTCAGAAGTGAGTTACTCAGCGCATCAAGCTGCTTCTTACTCCATTGCTGCAAAGTCAGGCAAAGGAAAAAATGATTTAGCATGTTTAAGTTCTAGCGGTATACAATGATTATGATAAAATAACCCTTCCTTGGAATTTGAAATTAAAATGACTTGAACTTTTCATTTTGTTACGTCCATGATTTAAGCAGGGCAATAGCCTGTTGTTAAATTCTCTCGCCAATTCAATAACCATCAAGTTATACAAAACTAACTTGTATATTGTAACAAATCCCTAACGATATCTCCCGCTATTTTTCTCAGGTACCTAGAGTACTGTTTGGATCCAGTTAAAGTGCGAACCCAGGACTTCTTTACAGCAGTTAACTACGCCGCCTCTAACCCTAGTGCTACATACTACGTGTGGAGCTGGGCGAGGGCTAACTATGATGACTTACTAAAAAGGTATACTATTACATTATAGAAAGGAAATCGGACAACCGTCGACAAAATGTTACCCATGTGGTTTTGGCATAATATTTGATTCTAGAAAGGTTTGAATTAACTTCGCCAGATAAAGTGATACAAGCGCCACTTAATATATTTCATGAAGACATAATCATGCGGAACGTACTGCTTGCGGAGGGTCTTGTTGCACTGGATGCTGGACATCCCTTGCCATAAAGGTGTAGAATTTATGAACTCCTCATTCTACCGGACAATATCAATAATTCAGCAACCACTTTTAACATCACGTATTCATGAGAGTAATACATCATGTTACGACCAGAAGTCAGTATTGTAATATCTAGCATTATAATGAAGATATTCGTAAAGGTTACAGTCTAATATAGTGAACTATCTAAAGAAATGTATCTAATTAATCAATGCGTATAGTGCATCATCTTATGTTCTAATGGTTCTTGTTAACCTTTGCTCTTCAGATTTGGAGTGCAGGACCGTTACTTTGGACGCATGATACCCAATATAGTTTCTGATTTCAAGTCGAAATATCATTTAGAGGAGGTAAGTGACATCGCCGGGGGTGCTATTGAAATGTAAATATTATGCACAATATACTGTATCTATGTTTTCATAGGCATTGTTTATGTCAGTGTTTTAGATAGTATACAGAGCAGTGTTTTGCATAATACAGTTTGTTGTGGAAGGTATATCAACAATCCTGTTGAAAAATGGCGATGCTATCTTGTGAGGTTCACAGATGTGTAAAACTAATATAGTACATGGGAATCATTTTGGGATCCATCTTTAAATATCATATCTTTAAGCAATTTGACATCAAGATTATGGTTATATAAACTGACGCAACCCATTAAAAAATCTACCAAAGCTAACTGTATGTTGTGTAGTTCTGCCTATGTTGTAGAAAAGAACCGTTATACGTGAGCTATATCATCACCAACACTGTGGCCAGCTATACCACACTCCATTTGTTTAAACACATACAGGTATTAACACTGTTCCTCGTTCTTCCAGGTGGAGGCCTTTTATGCTAAATACCCAGACGCAGGGACGGGATCCACACCCCGTGTACAGTCACTGGACAGTATCCGTGGCAATATAGAGTGGCGCCAGCGCAATGAGGATAAGGTGGTAGCATGGTTGCTGACCAACGTCAAAGCCTAACTCTCAACGTTACTTGTCTAACTTAATGTTATCTGCATGAACGATTTCAAGCAGGGCAATAGCATGCTATTTAGCTGTCTTGGCACATGTGACATTTTGGGACAATATCCACCAAGAAACCAACATTGAGATTGAACTTCCGGTTCTGTATGAATACAGCTATGTTTATTTATCTATAGAAGACTCTATGTTGGTGCATATAAACATATCAAGTGAGGATCCAAGGTTTGCTTTAGAGGCTAGGGTATCATAAGAATGTGCATGGGTGCTGCCCACCCTGTGCTACCAGCTCTCTTCCATGAAGATGGGACTGTATTATAATGATTTATGTCATGTCTATAAGCTGCTGCCTTAGGCTCAAGTTAATGGCAGATAAAAGTTTCCCTTTTTTTTAAATCATGGATTGTGTTTGATCTACAACAAGTACACTCGAGCCGATTGCTTCGTTGGAACAAATCTGTCAGAGCAATATTAGTTTAAAAAAAACACATCATTTGGACATTCTCCATCTCAGTTGTTCAGCACATTCAAGTATTTGAACTTACGGGTTGTATATAAGGTCAGTACATTGAAACTCATGGCATACGTAACCCACATTATAGACATGTATATATTAGTCCTATTAATCGTGTTGAATAGTATATCAATTGATCGAGTATAAATGGCAATCTAACCTACTTTTTCAATGTTACCTACCTTGAGAGAAAAACAACGGTGTAGAATCCATTTAGTATACAGGAAACGGAAAGTTAACTTTGTGTATATCATGTCCCCAGACCTTTATTGATCAAATCAATGTTGGAACTCCGGGATCCCCTATACAGGTTGCTAAACACATGCTAGTATGATGGTCTTGTGTAATATATTGTATGAGTATGGCTTTGGTGTAAACCAAAAGAAAAATTCATAACAATGTACTTAGGCCTAGAGTGTACATGTATAAAAGGCCTATGCGTCTCTGTATATACGTCAATGCATGGTTCAGCATTAATTTTCTTGCTAACAACTAGTGCCAAAACACGTTGCATTTCACTGGAAATAGGACCCGTTATAGTTCATTGTATAGTGGCACCTAATAACTGACATGTGTATAGCAGATATTTATTGTTTTGGTGGCAATGTTTCAGGTGCCATTATATTATGGTAGTGAGTTTTACAGAACCCATTTTGAAATATTTTATACATGACTTGCGATGCCGTCCTCAATTTGGTCCCAAGGGATATGACATAACGCCAAGAGGGCTGTATACCATTCTTGATGATGTGTATATACCTTGTAGGTAGACAAGTTCCTATACAACGTTAATGTAAGTACTTTGCTTGAGTATGTAATCTATGCCTCATTAAAGTTTTCAATTGTTTTTAGCGGAAACTAATATATTATGTAGACAACTTGCTCCCAAGGGTATTGAGCATAGTGGTGTGTTTCAAAGGAGAAGAATGTATTGTACACCATGGAATACCATTGATACAACTAAAGATAGGTCTACTGTAAAATTGGACTGTAAACATAATCTTGTGGGCCTCAGTAATGTATGAAGTCTTTAATAATGTACACAAAATAAACTGGACAATAACACCTGAACATTACATGAGATGCTTCCTTCATTTGCATTATAATATTACTTTAGCTCAGTAGGGCCACTAGGATGTACTATATATTAAGCTAAGGGTACAGCTTTGGCAAATTCAGGGAATCCTTTTAATTATTAATGAAAGCTATTTTAATCTGTTGATAAATGTATCCATGATAAAAGCCCCCTATAGTCGTATCATTCATATAATGCCCTCTATAATCACATTGTTCATAATAAAAGTATCTGTTTAGCAGTGTTTTCTTCCGAATAAAGTGATTGCCAATTTAATTGAAATCAGTCACAAGTATATATAAAACATGATTTTTACGATTTTAAAGTGGAAAACTCAGAGAGGGCAGAATGGTAATGCCGAATTGAATGTGATCAACGGATTGCGAAGAACAAACAGATAACTCACATTTTCAAATTATATGGCAGCTTATAAGAAATTTTACATAATTAAAGGTACAATCAGTATATTAAAACCCATATTCAGAATTAGAGAGTAAATTGACGAGCATAATACTATTGATATGTCTGTCGTGTGTTGGTGTGGGTTGCTGTTGTCACTCCCAGGAATGAGATGCCCGGTCTGCGTGGTCAGAGCATCAAAGATGGCGGATGGTAGGTTGAATGGAGGCTTGTTTTTGTTAGTTTTAAGGGTGTTACGGGGGGTGGCAGGTTGTACAACTCAGTATGTATGGCTTAAATATCAATACAAACAATCTGGATAGCATTTGCACTGCAATAGGAGGCTAAATTTACTGTATTGGGTATCCTAGAATCAATCAGTGATGCCCTGACCACATCTCAAAGTATTTGTTGTGATGCCCGTAACACTTTTCTATGATGCCCTGTCCACGGGCATATGTGCCATAGCTTTTGTGTGAGATAACTAGATGTGTGGTATATGGCTGATTGTTACAAAAGTGCTTTTTTTCCATGTGCTGAGGGGTATACAAATTATGTAGGAGTAGGGTAAAAACTTTTTGTGTGCATGTACCTTAGGGGGTGGGCCTTACATCAGAGATATCTTTAAACATGTAGAGCACACTGGGGATCACGTTTGTAACCCAATATGATGGCAAAGTAGGAGCCATCCTGTAAGAGGTTTTTCAGGCAACATTGAATCCCCCTGGTGTAGATCACAGCCAATATTGGACAAGTGTAGTTAGAATTGATGTTTGTCCAACATCAGATATAATATGATGGCCTTGAAATGTCCCAACACTGGGCCAACACTGGGTCAATATCAGCAATATCAAAAATGGACCAGCTCTGGGCCAGCGGTCAACCCAGCTATGGCCCATTATCAGAATTGCCAAGGGTGGGCCACCATTGTAATTTGTATGCTGAACCAATATATGCATTACCTACAATTAATGGACCATGGTTGGTATAACAATTGCGATGGAGTCGATCATTGCCGACATTAGCCCAATATACCCTTGCTACCTGGGCACTTACATACATGTTTATACACCAAAAGAATTGTGGTACGGAGCATCACTTTCATGCACTGACAATGTGTTACGGGCATCAGTGGCAGTGTGTTACGGGCATCACCATGAAATCACAAAATCTATATTTCTCACTAGTCTGTCAGTTTTACATTGAACAATGAATGGTTACAGCCTTGTTCATTGCTTATGATCATCATGTGTAAGTTTAAGCATTCCCAAGTCACTAGAAATAAGGCAATCATACTTTCTCTGTTGGAGCAATAATAACAACTCCACCATCTTTGATGCTCTGACCACGCAGACCGGGCATCTCATTCCTGGGAGTGGTTGTGGTGTATAGCATTGTATAGACTTCATACAGATGCGGAGGGGAAGGCTATTGTCCTGACAACAAATAGACTTGGGTACATAAAACAGTGTCACTCAATACAAGCTAACAAACATCACAGCACTCTATGTATACATGAGTGACATGAAATCAATAACTGCCGAAGTGTCCAGTCGTCTGTGACCACGCCAGAGATCAACATGGGGTCTCCTGGAGACCGAGAGGTGTGGCGTTGGGCCGTACAAAGAACACTAAAAAGCTGGTTACCTGGAACATTGGCCATCATTTGCCATGGATAAAGGCATGCAGGCCAGTCCACGGCTTGCATCTAGATACTGCATTAACTAGCGCTGTATGGATGACATCGGGACATTTGGAAACTTATTTCCCACTTATTGACCACCTATAGTTACACCCTCCGGCGTCCGCACAGATGCCACTACAACCCAATTTCCACCCAGCCCTCCCCTACCTTACCCTGGTATATAGGTGGTGTATAAAGGCATGAAAGTAAGTCCCCATTATCCGCTTGGGGACAGCGCATTCAGGAACAGCGGGTTAGCATAGCCTAGTATGTGCCAGCACTGCCCATGCGTGCTCAGACCAGAGCGAGGGTGGCAGGCTGGTTGCTTTAGCACCTTTATGCACCAGCCAGTGAACACTACCTGGACATGGCTTTACTATATAAGGACCTACAATGGACTACAATAATGAACAGCACACAGCAGGACTGGGAGGAGGACATGCTGATTAAATAAACCTTGTTCCAGGAACTACACAGCAAGGGGTATTACTACCTTCTATTTCTACCACACCATTATCAGATCTATCTGAGCCCACCTGAGCTGATACAGCTCAAACAGTCTACCGTAAAACCTCGCGTATAAGCCTAACTCGCGTATAAGCCGCACCCCGACTTTGGGCCGATCCTATAAGCCGCAGAGGCCCTCTGAATCACCCCTGGGAAAAACTCACGTATTAGCCGCACCCCTTACTTTACCTTGACTGAGCTGGTGTGTGAGACCTCCTAGCAGCCCTTGCGGCCTCCTAGCGACCCTTGGGGCCTCCTAGCGGCCACCGCCATCTCTTAAATTGACAGCTTTATCCCCGGTACCACCAGTACATGTATGTGTGGGGGGGGGGGGGGGGGGTGTGCCTATTGTAACTGTTTGAATGCTGGCAGCGATTAGCGGCTGTCTGCATTGTCTTAGGGCTGAGGTGTGAGTGGGCTGCATTGTTTTAGGGCTGAGGTGCGAGTGGACTGCATTGTAATAGGGCTGAGGTGCGAATAGGAAGCCTTGACACTGCCCACTCACTTTTGTCAAACAAATAACCCCCCTCCCACCCCCCCCCATCCCACCCGCCAGTGCCTATAGCTCTTTGGGTCACATTGGGGTGATTTTGGAAAATTATACTTTAGAAAAACTCGCGTATAAGCCGCACCCCCACTTCGTGCCGATCCTATAAGCCGCACTGGCGATCTGACTCGCGTACTAGCCGCGGCTTCTACGCGAGGTTTTACGGTACACAGAAGAGGTACTTTCTCATCGTGTGTTTCCGAGATGGAACGGTGTGGTATGAGGCTGAAGTTAAGAATATAAGGCAACTCTGAGGGTGCCCTTATATGAGCTCACCTGCTTTCCGATAGACTCATCGAGCCAATTCCATGTATTGTAACTTTGCGGCAGTGAACGTGACTAAATTAACGACATGTCACGTACAGTGGAAAGAGTTCAACATGGTTGATAACACGCTCGTCACGTGCCTGACAAAGGTCGGTCATCTATAGCCGACACCTGCCGATAGCGGGAACGGAAGTGGCACAGGATACTCACCGGAACTGGAATTATAGCGGCCTCAAATCTAACTACTACAGCACCAAACAAGGGCATCATCACTCTTATGACTAGAGACTACAACTGTCACTTCGGCCATATGATTACAGCCTATAGCTGTTCACTTCGGCCATATGACTAGAGGCTATAGCTGTTCACTTCAGCCACATGACTCATGTATGACTGTAGATCACATAGCTGTTCACGTTGGCCATATGACTAGAGGATATAACTGTTCTATTCGGCTGTGGTATTTATCATCATCATCATCATCATCGTGAAAAGATGAAGCACGGGACGGGTCAGCTGATGCAGGCGGCTGCGGTGGCGGCCGGCGCGGTCGGCAAGCCGCACGATAGACGTGTCGTCATCAACGTCGGCGGCGACCGTCATGAGACGCTGCTGAGCACGCTGCGGCGACTTCCGGACACGCGCCTGTCGATGCTCGCCCATCTACAAGAAGCAGACGACAGTTACGACGTCAACACCAACGAGTTTTTCTTCGATCGGAACCCGAGGGCCTTTGGTGTCGTCATGCACTATGTGCGGACCCAGGAGCTGCACATCGACCATAGTCTCTGTGGGAACGTCATCAAACCGGTAGGGCGTCTTCAGTTAAAGCAATTTCTACTATTATACTTATTAAAGTGCTACTTCTATAGGAAAACACATTTGAGTGTGATAGTATTCTCAAGTGGCTGCATCAATTCCTTTGTATTGTAATATGGGGTCGATTTCAAGACCATTTAGAACATCTATACATTATGGGAAATAAGTCCATTAGTCATTGAAACCTACACATTGAATAAGCGATTGTCTTGTTTAAGCGCCGGGGATATAATAGTATTGGAAACTATTACTAGCGCCCGACGCTCATAACAAAGCATTCCAGGAGCTGAAACGTAATAATGGGAGTCAACTAGAAATAATACATTGCCCCGATGGTGGCTAAATTAATCTCCTATACGGGTCTCAGGTGTCAATGAGGCGCACTAATTCACATGCAGTTCCCATTGGGTGATTAATGCGACATGACATAAACATGAGGTGTGAACAACTAAAGTGTCAACTACTGCAGAAGTGGCATCTGTCTGACACCATATATGGAACCATACAGTGACAAAGCAGCAGTCCCATCTTCCAGCCCCATCTTTGACATGGGCTAAAGTCTCCCCATGGTCTACCCACGAGGTCTACTCTTAGCCCAGCTAACAAGAATACGTTGTTATACGTCAGAATGACGTTTTTAACGTTATCCAACGTTCGGTCACAATAAGGTGCCATATGGGAACTTTCTGAGATGGGAGGGGGTTGGCATGGCAATTTTGAATATTTCTTTCTTTCTATATGCCGAACGTGACTTATAGCCCTGCATGAGCGAGCATAACCTATCTAGGTCATTTGCTATTTCTGAGAGCTACTCAGAATTGCTCTAGAACACTTATTATCCATTGAAAATATATGGTGTGTTTTTTGTCAGCATATAAAAAAACATTTTCGTCAATATATTATGGCTTTTCTTGGGCCATGATTACGTTACCTAGCTGATATAAAATAGGCAATAAACATTAGATGATATTAAAATAAATAATGGACATTTTGATGAAAACAGTAAACCTAATATAAAACCTATCATTTCCAGCAATTGAACTGAATCAAATAACGTTAAGATAGATAGCGAATGATCGGTCATTATGCATCCGATTTTCTGAAAACAAAATTTTCGCAATATCAATTATTTGAAATTAGACAATAGCCTTTTATGTATTCTCTTAATTGCTCATGGCGTCATGCATGTGTATAGCCATGTGAGCAGATGTGTGTACATATGGATAGCGATCGATGGCTATCCAATTACATGTACTAATCAATCCCCCGACGATGGAAACGGTATCAGGTTACGTATCCAAGGTTTCTATTATTTACTTACTTAGCAGCCATGGATATACTGTCCTGTCACTTAACCGTTAGTAAACATGTGCAGTCTGTATAAATGTACTATTCAGCAGAATGTGAATACCTATTGAGTGGCTGAGCACTCAGCTACTATTATTAGGCCTGTGTCCACTATACGACAAAGAAAGTGGAATATATGGTCGTTTTGACGTCCAGAAATATGTACATATCTGGGAATATATTTTGTAGATATATTCTACTTTAACTGCAGGTATGCTGTGTCCACTAGGCGTTATAAATTGCTGCCCAGACTGCCCAGGGCAAACATGGACAAGGTTTTACAATAGAATAAAGAGCATATATTCCAATTTCTGCACTAAAAATCAAACATGTTAGATATTCAAATGCCCACTTTTGACGTCCATTTTTGACCCTTGCATATTGCTCTCCCACTTTTGTATTTGAGAATTTTGTCGTCCAGCTGTGTCCACAGGGACACAAAACATATATTTCGTATTTGTATTCAAATTCACGTTTTAACGGACGACAAACGGCCTCATATATGCTAGTGGACACAGGCCTATAGTGGTTCGGGTTGAGATAGAAATGGCTGGAATGTACATTACAATACATGCTTGGGCTGCGGATGTGGGTGTACCCATATTGTCATAACATCTCAATGGTCATGATTCCATTCGTCTATATAGTTGTACATGTTGGGCTGGGTATATGTACACTAAGACGTGGTTCCCCCATACATAAAACGGCAATATTTCGTCGCTGGTACCCACACCATAGCATCAGACTTGAGGTGTTTGGCAAGAAGAGGTAAACCAAAAGAGGCTAGATGAGAAAATGTATTCCATCCAAAGCTAACTCGATTATTTCTTCAAATGCACCTCACTTAATATTTAGAGGAGCTCTTATGTAACAACTATTCTACCTATCAAAGTCATTCTCAGAATCGATTTGTATTTGAAAAAAATGATAGATCTATATGATTCATATAATAAGCCTACTCTCGTACTATGGGCCTAGCAACAAGAGACAAAAAATGGGGGGGGGGGGGGGGGTAGGCCTACATTGGGAGGGGTCTTTTAGGTCTTTTTTTTTGGGGGGGGGGGAGGTCACGGAATAGATCTACAGACTATACCCCCACCCACAATCCCGGCCCCCGAAGGTGCTGGTTATTCTAAAATCAGTTGTACACATGTAACAATACCTCCTCAATATCTAACTTATTTATACAAGAAATTATGATTACAATGAACCAATTGTTATGGTCGTACCGGGTTTATCCTAACCATATTAACAGTCATACAAATACGTGGTATATTACCTAAATCATTGGTAATACAATGCCTTTCATAATTCAATTTTGGGAAAATCAGTCCCGTTTCCCCAGTTAAACCCTAAGACCCACACCTCCCAGCTGGTGATGTCATTTGTTCCAGTCCCCATGTAGGATTCGGCCAATTTTGAGGGGTGCATACCTGGATATACATGGACACACCTGCAATAAACAAGTTCATCGTTAACACTATTTCTAGTGCATGTTTGGTTTAGTTCACAAATCTCCTAAAGCTTTTGTCTGTATCAATTGTAATTCACACCTTGGATTTTGATACACATAATCCCAATACTGAATCCCAACAATTTGCCATGTATACACGATAGAGAAGTCGCGGTAAGTGTTAGACTCCTGTATGCGCCTATTACCTTGAAAACAATGGTCTAAATCCCCATGTGCCACATTACCGTTCTACTTGTTACCAGCTTATCTAATGGCACCAATCCCTAGGATAAACTTACCTATAGTGCTCTACTTAATGACGCCAACTAGCAAACTAACAAGTCTATCGTACAATTCATTTGTTTCACCTTGATTGTTCTACTTGTATAAATAACTGCCAGGGGAAAAACACACATGCTGAGCAGATGTACAGCAGATGGCATTCACATTCCAGGCCGTTCTCTCTCTCAGTGGATGTTAGTTAGAGTTAGAGCGGTTATGAGTTTGACTTTGATCGTGTCTGTTTGTCCCTTTAATTCTTTAATTCCCTGTAATTTTTACTTGATCGTATCACATGCATGCATATGACCCTGTCTCATCCACCCTTGATACTAAGATAAAACACATCACGATACAGGTCAGTGACTATTAAGTATTATACTACTAGTATATTATACCCTGTCAAAAAAGCTGGACATACTTCTAAGTCTCTGAGATTATAGTTGCCATAATAATGATCCAGCTTTACCATGACCCCACAAACAGTCTTAAGATCTTTATTCAGCAAGTATATGGGTAGATGCAATCTATGGGGCCACATAATGTAGACCTGAGCTTATCAATGATCTAGGTACCCAGAATTCTGTGAAAACTGATTGATCGGGGTCCTGAAGCTATTTACTCTGTAGGAACTCATGCGAATGCACATACAATGTACATTGAAGCTTGCAACACATATGGTCAGCCAATTTAGCATAAAGGCGTTTGTAGTACATTGATGTGTAACGTCGGTGCTACCCAGTGGGCACAAAACCTTGATTCAACGTTGACAACTGGTTGATATAGGGTTACAGGGTAGATCAACATGTTTTCAACATTGATACAATGTTACTATTTCAATGCTGTCAACCAAAACCTGTTTCAACATTGATGCAATGTTTGGATATCAACCTTGAATCACTCATGTGTTTCCTGCCTTTCTCACTAGATGCCTCCACAAGCTCCTCCTTAGCAAATCTATCTACATGCTACATCTATTTTCCCTAATTGCAAGCTCTTATCTTCTCATCAATGTATACAATTGATCAAAATCTCATGTATTTTCATTGATGACTATGGTGTGTGCATTTGGTTGACATTTGGAATTAAATGACAAGAATACATGCATGGATTCAGTAAGACACCCTTTATGTTGCTAAGAATAATAGATAAAGTCTCAGTCCTGACCAGGTTAGTTTGAAATGGATATTAATGCCTCTTAGTGTGATCACCAGAGGTCATTCATGTACCTCTGTCTTGGATGGTGCTAGAATTAGCATTTAATCTTGGAGAAACGGGGGGGGGATGTTGTAATGAAAATACATAAATTGCAAGGAATGCGTCTACATAAGAATACTGCATTTAGGTTGAAAACATGACTATATTCTTAATCCCAAATTATCCATCAGCAATCAATATTAAATCAATGTAAATCACATTTATTATGTTTATTCGTTGTTGATTCACAATGGCCATATCAATGTTGAATCACTGATGAATGATCAACGTTGATGACCTCATCAATATCAACGATATATAACTCCCATCGCGTTAGTCCCTTATCATACATGATGTATACACTGGCAATGGGGTTCACGGTGCATTTGTGTTATGGGCATTGCTGTAATTGGCCATGAAAGGTAGAAACTATTCCACTGCATCATAGTTTCAAAAGTATGTATGGGGCTATAGATCAACAGGATTACTAGCCATGACTTTTGATTCGAATTGCATTAAAAGAAAGCATACGTACAGTACTCACAGAATATCATGCACTATTTATACAATATCATTAGTAACGACACATATTGCAGTGTTTAGGCTATTACATTTTAGTTGTACTCTGAACACTGTATTATCATTTTATTGTTCCAATGCTATTTTTTTGAAGCTTTGCCTCGGGAGGCTGCATCAAAACACATGTGGGTGGAATTGATCGTAATGTCCAGAGAACAAATACCATCTCTACTGTGCAAACTGGACTGACACCTCTTAATGCCAGAACATGCCCAGAGTGATGCTAAGGGTATGGTTAGCTCTTAAACACACAGAATGTTCAATATGAATATAGAACGAGTTTGATCTATACATCCAGACATGAACGAGTATAATTTTGTGTCCCTCTATCAAAGTGGAATCATTGTATTTCTGTTATAATGAAAACTTAAAGCAATCCAAGTTTCAAGGAACCCTTATCATTTCTGGAATAACAATAGCGGTGGTCCCTCCTGTAAGGGAACCCAGCTAACAAAAATACGTTATTTTACCTTTTTCTATGATAAGGAGCCATAGACAAATGTTATATAACGTTGTATAACGCTCTTTGTTTACTGGGAGGTCCTTTTAATCGAGCATTTCAAAATAATACTCAAGATAAACACGTGTGTTAAAACTGTATGTGAGGGAAGTAAAGGTTCTAATCTTAAACTATCACATACCCCATACTACAGCGTGATAAATATTCCCGACCTTTATGCCAGACAATAGATGTGATACTATAGGTATGGTAATGTACACGTGGAACGCCACAATGCTGTGCATGAGCGATGATGGTGATAGGAGCATAAATTCATAAGGCAATCCTTAAATAGTTCTGGGATGTCTCCAACAAAAGAATCCGCATGGAATTACATCATCCTACTTCATGCAGGGTAGTATTCAGCTCCTGTTAATACATGAACAGACAGCGGCGTATGCCAGACTGTGTTTCACATTCCCTCGCCGTTGAATAAAGAACAACCGCAAACAATTGTAGTATGGATTAACTTGAGCCAGAGAAAAGCAAAAATTAAAGTTTAAAATGTCGACTATGGTTGTTGATGGGCTTGTGACAGGTGCGGCAGAGGACAACACCAAGCTGTTGACTTATTAATGGCTTCAGTCTACCAAGTAGAAAGTGCTCATATATATAACAAGAGGTGTTATTGTATTCTCTTCACCTGGAGAGTCAATCCAGTGTGCCTCAAAGACTTTCCGTCAGTAGCAAATGACCATTGCAGTGTAGACTCTGCATTGATCTATATAGAAACCGTTCTGCGTCACTGCATCGCTAAGAATTGAATGCATAATTTATTGCAGAAATGCATGAGGGGAGTTGGTGCTAAATGGCCATTACCCTGATACATGTATTGTGGCCTTCATATGCCAAGCACCACTCTAGGTGCCAAAGAGAACCATGATCGCCAATGAAAGGGAAAATGATGGTGCAATATGTCGTTATGATATATAGGGACTGTACTACAAATTGTGCCAACACATCCACAATGCCACATATAAGATGCAGAATATATAACAACAAGCTACATCTCCCCTTTACGTACTCACCTTCAAAATGTTGAATGGATGATGCGTTTGAGTTTGAGTTTATTAATTTTTATTTGGCAATAAATCCCCTACAAGTAAAGTCTTTCGACCAGGACCAATGTGAATAGATGTGAATGAGGATCACACAGCACGCAGGAATAGATTATATAATATATACCGGGTATATATATCCCATGCAGAATCGATATATCATCTAAGTAATTCATGTACATATTATTCACGACTATGTTCCTGGAAGAACGAGTTATGCATGGCCATCGGCTGACCCTAGAAATCTTTATCCAATTTTGAAAAAAAAGTAGTTATATTTTAAAACTATTTTGGGGCTATTTCAGAGTCGATTTGATAGTCAATGAGTCGACGCCATCGTCGTTGAGTCAGCGCTGAAGTTTATGAGTCAATTTTTGGGTACTTTTCAGGCCAAAGTAAAACTTTTTTTTTAAATCTGACCTACCCTACCTAGATATTCAGACTATGCAAACACAGCGTCTCTTTTTTTTGGCCCTATCTAAAGGTACAATTGTTAAACAAGGATGCAGATTAAAAGAGAAAGATTGATATTAAACTTGTCCTTCTTTTTATTGTTCTGTCAGGAGTTGGCTTTCTGGGGAGTTGAAGAATCGGAGATAGAAGCTTGCTGTTGGGGAGAGTACAGTAAGTTCACAGAGCACCGCGAGGCTTTGCGACATCTGGATGACAACTTTACGTCATTCGTCGATGACAATGGGGGAGACGAGAAGTCGAGTTGGAAACGCTTTGCTCGTGAGGCCTGGCGGTTTCTAGAGGAACCCACATCATCTAAGGGAGCCAAGGTAAGATGCTATTCCAATACACTGTAAAAGGTTGGTCGCCATATTTGTAGGTGTACATTACAGTAGATTCTACTGTAGGGGTACAGTCTGGTGTAGGTAAACAGTAGAATCTACTGTAAGTCACCAGTCGATTCTATTGTAAATCCATTCTAAGGTAAATTCTAGTATAGATATACAATAGATTTTACTGTGTACCTAACCTAACTATTTACAATGTAGTTTTGATTTTGCTTCTTTTATTCGACTATTTATTTTAGGGACATGATTAGCATACAGTTATCCATATGCTTAGCACTCAGAAAAAGTACAATTATTCGCACATACTCACCTTTTAACGTAGGGTATTCATGTACCCCTACCCCAAACGCAGAGTTATTAGATAGGGCGTCCCCAATTAGAAATAATACAACAAAGAGTATCGACGTTTTGAACATCTGAACCCTCACATACACGCCCACATATGCAGGAAAGTTATATAAAATAGGCATGGATGTATAAATAACGGTTTAGAGAGGGGCTACCTACATGTGTGTGGCTAACCTGTGTAAGTATTAATTCTGTTGAATTTGTCCTTTTATAATTACCATTAGTCAGCCTCAGGGTGGTTTGGTGTCTGGATCACAGCAAAGTATCCGCGGGACATTATTTTCCTACGGATAAAATGGAGGACCTTACAACTTACTACGTTGTATGCCCTCTAATTCTGGGGGTTCTCAAAGTGATCATTATTTTGTGCTTCTAGACCTAGATCGCGGGCTAGATCGACGTAGCGATATCAATACACATTCCACAATCTTAATATCTCTAATCACTGATTATTCCATTACCATTAAATATAGCACACAGGGTTAAAGAAGGTTTGAGATATGAAATAGACTGGCTGAAAGGTTCTCCTTTGTGTTCTTGCATTGTGCAAGCACGTGTTATTCTGTTATGAACCATGCACATAATGAAATATATGTATGATGCAAATTACTTAAAGCTGGGCCGTCAGGGAATAAGTTCAGCATTTTCCATACAAGGACTAAAATAATGGTTCCACCAGAGGGCAGCAGTGTTTGGACAGGGGACCATGAGCATTGTCCAGCTACAACATATTCACCCTATCTTGTGCCTGTAAGAGCTGAGCTCCTAGCCCTTAAGAGCCCTCTTGTGAATGAAAATTGAACTATATCCAAAAGTGCTTTTGGCCTCACTTCAACCATGACGGTCAAGCTTTAAGTATAATACCTATGCCTATAGGAACTGTTCGAATTTTTGAACAGACTTTATAGGATTTATAGTGATGTCCATAAATTAGCAATCAGACTCCAATTTCTAATTATAATTGCTGCTATAATGTAATATTTGAACCACTATACTGATAATGCTAATATGTACCTTGGTTGTGATATAATATTATTTTCATAAATGACCAATACCGTATACCCTATTACCCATATTGTGACCGGACCTCAGAGACGTTGTTGGTCCCAGACATATTGCTTTCTACTAACATGCGTCACATGGTGCTCGAAGTCTGAGTTGTGATGTGGACCTAGAGTCTGATTCTAAAAGTCTGCTTGCTCTTGATTTGCGCTCTTGATTTTGAAGGTGATGCAATATTTGCGCGTTCTGCCTCTATCCCCTTTTGTTCACATTGGCTGTTTGTAAAAGCATTCTTGTAGTGGATGACATTCCTGCCATTAAAAAATATAATGAGAAATCTGTGAATGTGCACTATATTAACCCTAAACACACTCTCTTTATCATCACACAGGTGTATGCCGTGGTGTCCATGTTCTTCGTGGCCTTATCCATCACCATCTTTGTCCTGGAGACACACAAACTGTTCCAGGTGGATGAGAAGTCGGGCCTCTCCATGAACGTCCTGCTTCCTGGGGACGACAACCTGCCGACAGGTAGCGCCACCGCGACGTGTTGCTGTAATGACAGCAACATGACGCGAGTTGCTGACGTATTCTCACCTACCACCCACCCAGTAATGAAGATCCTGGATTACATATGTGCCGGATTCTTCCTGGTCGAAGTCATTGTTAGGTAAGCCTAGTTACTATTCAAGGAGATGCTTTTTTAACACAATCATTTTCCAATAAGATGTAGAAAATCAATAAAATACAACAAATATATGTTTACATGTAACTTATCATGAGGACAATCCTTACACTTTCACCGGTGTCTAATTGCACATCAACACTGAGTAGAAATGTATTTATTGAATGTACCCGCTTATATTCGCCTTTTCAACATACTACTTACATCCATAAGTGACTAAAAGCGCCCACGCGGCGCAGTGCACCCACTCACGTGGTACAACAGGAACGTTGAGTTCTCCGTTTACAACAATTTACAACGTATATATTTCAATGTACACAGGTCCATACCCTATACAGAATGCTGCGACTTCATTCCCCATGGTCATGGCTGTGTTTTCTTTCCATTGACAGAGTTAGCTTTGCACCAAACAAGATGAGGTTCTGGAGGGACCCACTGAACGTTATAGACGTGGTTTGCCTCATACCCCACTTTACGGCCATCATTCTGGGGTCCCTTAACACTGTCAACTCGGCAGCCTTCCCCATCAAACCCTTCATGGTGCTAAGGGTGGTGCGCATACTGAGGATCTTCAAACTGATGAAGCATTACAGCGCCTTCAAAATCCTCGTCTATACAATCAAAGTGAGCACCAAGGAACTGTTGCTGATGATTGTCTTTTTAATGACAGGGGTACTCATGTTTGCCAGCATCATTCACTATGTGGAGAGACACAACTTCCCAAACATCCCCATCGCCATCTGGTGGGCTATAGTGACGATGACCACTGTGGGGTATGGGGACAAGTACCCGGTGGACTATGGGGGTTACATTGTGGGGTGCGCTTGTGTCATCAGTGGGGTTCTGGTTATAGCCTTTACAGTCCCCATCGTGGTGAACAACTTCTCCCTCTACTACTCACATGCACAGACTCGTATTAAACTGCCGCAGAGAAAACGGCGGAAGAATACATTAAAAACACCACACATGCACAACGGGAGAAGCGCACGGGAAAGTTTTACTGCTTCCACGTCCACTGGGTGCACGTCGACCCGCACGTCAGTGTCGATGGTATCCAACGCCAGTCAGCCAGACAGTGTAGTGGTGAACGATCTGAATATAACAGAAGCACAGCCTCCGGATAGGAAAGTAGCACCCAGTGATGAACCAACCCAGAGGACACATCATGGGAGAATGCCCAAACGACTAAATAGTATTACGCCTGTTGACGACTTGGATATAGTAAGTATATTGTTGAGGGTGATTAAATACAGGTGCTGACCAACAATTAAAGAAGGTCTGATTGTCTAGACGTACCACTCAGGAAGTACTCATATTTTAACAACAGGGGAGTGGGCATTGAATCGTTCACTTCATTTTTGTTTATTAAGAGCTTAAAAAATAAGGTGACCACTCCCTACGTATGGATTTTGACCGATTTTGGCCCCTTTTTATCTGACCTTTTTGTTTTGACCTTTTTTGGGGTTAGTCAAAAGTGGGGGAGACCTGTCCCTCCCCCCCCCGGTTGCGACGCCCTGAGAAACACAATTATTTCAAGCACAGGGCATACGCCCAAAATCCACGGCGGCAGGAACCTGCGTTAAAACAGTATCGCTACTCTGTAGCATTGATTTCGTCCCTGTAACGCTGTGAAAAGGTGCGGCAGAGTAGCGATACCGTTTTAACGCAGGTTCCTGCCGCCGTGGATTTTGGGCTATAGAGTAGCTCATTGGTGCTGCACTGCAATTTGGTGAGCATGCATGTCCATGACCCAAATGTGTATTGATTGACTGGCGGCTGACGTCGGGGAACGATGGACATGCAGTCTGTGACTAATGACCACGTCGTTAATTGCAATCCCCAACAGGTGTCCTGTTTTGAATCATGTCTTAATTCTGACCAGGCGAATCATCGCGCAGCAATTAACTCCTTTATCCTTCTTTGCCTTTGTAGGACGCCATATTGCAGCAAGAGGTGAGCAGTAGCTCCTTGTACTACTGAGCTGCTCTCTGTGTCACTTTACATCTACTCAGTGTTCTCACACACCTTTCTGTAAGTTTCCCTGCACCTTTACTATTGCCTCAAGCAAACGTTTTATCATATATTGCTATGGTTGTGCTTGATATTACAAGTCTGATGCTTTCTCTTGTAACTATGATGTTTTCTATAATAACTTTATGCTTTCCTATATATATATTGTAACTGAAAACCCTGGGTGAACTATGCATGTATGCAGAGTAGTAAATTTCACATCTAATGTGTTGTAATCACCAATGGCTCCCTTCACTGTCATTCCTTTATATAGATCTGCTTTTATTACATTACTATATTCACATTCACAAAGTTTGTGCGCAATGCCTTATATAGATGTAACACATTGGTGTGATTTCTCTTCCAGATACAAATTAAGTCAGACCAGCTGATAAAAGAGATGCATACTGCCGATGACAAGAGAAGTGCGGAAAAGAAAAGACAAGAGTTTAAACTGAAGATGAAGAGGGAGGAAAGGCTAAAGTCCAAAGTAGCTTCAAAGTGGAAAATTCACAAAAAATCCAATATCGACGCCAAAGAGAGTGAAGATATTGCCTTTGTTAATAAAGACTGAACTGTTGACTGAATATACTGTAAATATGCATATGATTATGCTCATAATGAATAACTGTGATATCTTTATTTTGGCATCATCATCCATCATCATCATCATTATCCATTTCTGTTGATTTGCACCTGTGCATAACTCAAATTCATGAGATGATCTCAAGTACTGTGTTCCCTAGCAAGCTTGTTTATTGTTCCTTAGCTAACTTGTCTATTGTATCACAGTCATCATTGCAACTGTTCATCAATGTATGTTATTCTTTATTATTAATTGCTGGTACTAAACTTTGTGGGACTGTTATTCATGTACAATACTTGCGTTGACTCCAGAATCCATTCATTTTTCCTTGTACATAGTTATACTGCCATTTGATTGATATCTAAATATTGTATCCAAAGAAGGAAGGCAGCCTGCCGTGTGGACAAACGCCAAAACTATTCCACTGTAGTGTTTAAAACAAATAAACTGTCCATTAATTGAATCTACGTGTATTGGTGTGGACTGCAATGGTCTCTAGAGGTTTGCCTATATTTGAGATTTGTTGAGCATTGTCTGTTGCTATATCGTGTTATGAAGAATACGACTCTTTTTGAACAGAGGAAGAATATAGTCTGCACAGATCGTTGTTGTTGGTATTGTCAGATGAGAATTGTTGTACAACATAATGGTGACTGTAATTTATATTACAGTGAAAGTGCAGCATGTCCCAGTGAACCAGTCATTTTAACTAAAATGTTGTACAGACAATCACCATCATTTTTGAATATCACTTTCGCAATATCATTTTGTGTACATGTAATTCAGTTATTTTATCCTCCTAAGCCTAGTTCCATGGTCAATATGATTCCATGCCCAATATGGTACAATGTACTACCGTGGCCCAAGAGGGTCAAAATGGAATTTGGGAAATGAAAAGTGATTTGGAAAAAAAATCCATTGTTCAAAGAAAAAAATAGAGTCAAAATGCAAAACAAAATGTCAAAAGTGATTTTCATTTCAGAAATGGGTACTGTCTGTCTGTCTTTTCAGACAGAACAGCTTGTGACAGGTATCTTTTAGCATAAGCCACAGTTTCCTCTGAATTCCCTATCTAGAGAGTCAGAGATATAGGGATGTATTAGGTTCATTAGGCTGTGACTAGGTCACAGTAAATGGAGCATTCTAATCTCAGACATGGTCTGGAACTGGTCTGTATTATATCTACTGATTTCCTAACATGCATAATTAATGTGATGAACAGAACAACTCTATAAAGCAACATCTAAGGTAGGGGACAAGATGGCTGCCATGTAAGGGTGACCAACTAGTTGTAGTTACCCCAGGAAGGTTGTGTAGGACGGTTGGTCAACGGAGGATGGGGGAACTTCTTGTACTCAAACCTAGACTTGCAAATGTCAGTTTATTGGTGATACATGTACATGTGCAGGTCTAGCTCTCCTGGGTGTGCAGACAAACTGAGCGTATCCCACTCACAGTTCTAGTACTGTTCTAGTTTACTATGTGGTTAAGTGCGAGTGGTGAGATTTACCCATAATCTTAAAACACTTTTTCCCTATGCATAACCCTAACCTTAACCAAACCCAACCTTAAAGGCCCAGCGCCCCTATATATTGAGCTGAGTACCTGTCCCGACTGCACTCTGACTGTTACTGGGTGTGCAGTAAGAACTGCGGGTTTAAGGGTATAAAGTAAGATTATGCTAAGCTTATTAAGAGAGATTATGCTTAGAACATTTGTCTGCACACCCAGGAGAACTATCACACATTTGCATGTCCAATAGCATTTGTACCAGACGTGTATTAACATAGTTATGATGTTTATTACAAGCATTACATTTACCACTTCTACCAACCTTTATTAGATTAGAAGAGCAGGTCGAAAAGAATATGCAAGTCTACAGTGGGAATGTCAACAGGCGGGTGACTGACCTAGTTAGGACACGTGGACATCCTCCACTTCGTTAGTGCTATTTCTGTACCATTACGTGATTACATAAGACCAGAGGCCGTGGCCCTGTTCACAGACGAGTTAAATACCAGGTATCACAAGCCGTTTTTTGTTCAGCAAACACAATTTAATATGGATTTAATATGAGATTGCTACACAATTGCATTGCTACACAATTGCGTTGGGTATATTCTAAGTGGAAAAATCTGCCTCAAATATACATTCTAATAATCGCCCCCCATGACTGTCATATAAAGATTAGTGGTCAACCTCAGTGGCCTATAGTATTAATTGTAGACTGCGTAATATGATAATCATATACGTTAAGTAATAGACAAGACAACACATATGATTATAGTTATAAATTGGTACATTTGGCTGGGGGACCTAAAAAGACCCCTTGCTATTTATTGAACAACAAAAGCAAAGTGATATAGGTCATCAGGGTAGCTAAGGAGACGCCCCGACCGGAAGTAGGGGTTGCCAGGGACTGACAGACACCTGGGTCCCCCAAGGGGTACTAGTTCCCGCCCTGGCAGTAAATGCGTCGTAATTAATACCTGGAGGTATTTATATCACTGTTAATACATATATAACCGAGGCTTATATCTCCCAACAAAATCGGAGGAACACATTAAATATGTCTGAGGAAATTCTGAGAAATGGGGGGCACTTATTAGGGGGAGGGCTCTTATCATGTCAAATACAGTACCTTATTATTGATAGGTAGGAATTTGGGAAGTAATTCAATATATCTCACCAAATACATGGCTGTCATACATGCCAACTCCCATATACCTAGAAGGTTAAATGGTCTAGATAGCAGTATACAAGTCAATTATCTGACACAAACTATTATAGTTGTGCACAAATCGATCTTTGTGGACTTTCCCAACATAATATTTGCAACATATATAACATTTACACTCCCCTTGTATTGCTGGAAAGTCGGGATAACCATGGCCTGCTAATGTACCCTATTTTCTGTCGTTTTAAATTTCTAAATTGGCTTGCCATATGTCATGTCACTGTAGCGGCCGGAGCGGCCCTTCCTGTGCTGGGTAAACAACTAGTTGGTCACCCTTACATGGCAGCCATCTTGTCCCCTACCTTAGATGTTGCTTTATAGAGTTGTTCTGTTCATCACATTAATTATGCATGTTAGGAAATCAGTAGATATAATACAGACCAGTTCCAGACTATGTCTGAGATTAGAATACTCCATTTACTGTGACCTAGTCACATCCTAATGAACCCAATACAGCCCTATATCTCTGACTCTCTAGGTATAGGGAAATCAGAGGAAACTGTGCCTAATGCTAAAAGATACCTGTCACAAGCTGTTCTGTCTGAAAAGACAGACAGACAATACCCATTTCTGAAATGAAAATCACTTTTGACATTTTGTTTTGCATTTGAACTGAATTTTTTTCTTTGAAAGTTTTTTTTTTTTCAAAATCACTTTTCGTTTTCCAAATTCCCTTTTGACCCTCTTGGGCCACTGTAATTGTCCTAATGTAACACAAGTGTATAGGGACTTTAGAAGTCGGTCTACCAAAGATCATTTACAGCAGTGTGGCCATGTATATTTCCTATCACTACGAAATAGATGTTTACATCATTAGAACTTCATTACTGTGACTCACAATAGAAAGTAACCTCATTATTAACCACGTTCTATCCATATTTGGCATTGAATGTTGATGCTGAGATGAGTCCAGTCACTTGTGATATAATTGTCATATCAAGACTAATAGAAGTCTCTAAAAGAGAAGAATCTCGAGGAAAGTCTCCCCGTGAGCCTGACTGTCGCCTGGTGGTGTGATAAAACTAAACATCTAAGACATTCCTTTGTCGGAAATAAACTTTACTGGATTCCGGATATTCAGAGTAAAATTGATAGATTTACATGTACATTTTCCCACCGTAATCTCTATTTTTTACGATAAGCGCTCTAATATATTACATGGATTCTCCATATACTTGACAGAATGTACTTGCAGTTTATCATAGCTGCAATTTAAACCTGGACACAAAAGATATATATATATATATTCTTGCCTTGTTTGTCTAATTAATTTTGTGTTGTTGTTTCTAGTTTTGCATTGGACAATATAGAATATTCAGGTTTCCACCTATACGTGTGCAGTAACATATTCGAAAATAGGACATTCTGAGAGATTAGGATAAGAAGGTTCACTTGGATTTATTCATGATAGGACTGAATTTTCTCAGCTCAGACCTGATTGACGCTTGTCGATATATTTAACATTCTGATGTACATAATATATGTGTCACTCTAGGAGGCAACTGAGAATGTGGTCAAAAAAGTTAAATCCCAGGGGAGAGAATCTGGAATTTAACATGGACAGGTATTTCGAATGGGCCAGGGAGTGACTGTCCTTACTGGAGAAATGCCACCACTGTAATAATCTTAAATATATTCTTTTAAATTGTGCATTGTTGTTTTTTTCAATTCGAGGGCGTGACAGAGTTCACGATTAGCATGACAATTTCAGCCGGCCCCCCTTAAACTTATCGTAACATCGTGCTATGAGAAAATAGATTACCCCCCCCCCCCCCAGGAAATTTGTAGTTAACTTTCTCTACACCAGATGACACTGTCGTTGGCACACTGGAGGAACAATGGAGTTTGGAGGAGCAATGAAGCCACGTCCACCCACTTTACTATTTTACTCCAGGCAATTTGTAGTTAACTTTCTCTATACCAGATGGCACTGTCGCTGGCACACTGGAGGAACAATGGAGTTTGGAAAAACTATGGAGCCAAGTCCACCCACTTTCCTATTTTACTCGGTGTAAATGGATATCATGTTCCATGTGGGGAACACGCTCTTCTTTGGCTAGAACCCTGGGCAGCTCATCTTTGACTATAGGAGATGGTGATTCGGCAGGCAATGCTGATATAGTTGCCTCTGATTAATCTTTATACAAAAAGTGTCATGTTTCTGAAATATTACGTGTATAATTAAAACTATAGTTCTTTACGCGTTTAGGTATAATACTATTATTTCTAACTCTAGACATGCAGCTCTATAAAATAAAATGAAAATTCTAATATTATTCTCTCAGAGTCTAGCCGATACTCTGTGGAAAGTATTGCTTATATTCACTGCCTTTATCCTATGTATGAAGTATAGCCTTCTCGACCCAGATTGATGATCTCCTATGTCTGACATCCTGGATCAAACAGTATTGTGGAGGGATAATCTGATACCCCCTCAAACACTTCCCATTATAATACACATCCATATCTATACTGTGATAGTCTACCCCATACTGAGGCCTACAAACCGTTATAGTTCAGGTAGATAGGGCAGCTATTTCCTTTCAGAGAAGCATTAGCTTGAAAGCACAATAAACGCTGTTGCAATATAACGATATCAAGATAATGTGTGGATTTTATGTGTATCATAACCTTATAAATATTGCACTGTTTTACCTGGAATTTGTAATATAAGATCAATTAACCATTTCACCATAATGATATTAAAAGGTATGTTTAAGGTTCAGCCCCCTGGAACCTTCATCTCCATTACATGTATTCAAACGTTCTGCTTATAATTAAGAACTTTAATCTTACATGGACGTGAATAAAGTGTACGCCCCTCCCTATACCGATGTTGCAGGTTCTTTAGTAGGGGGCACCATTGCTTGATCTGGTAACCAGCGAGATAAGCACCGATACAACAATCACAATTGGAACAGGCTGTTATATAATGCCCCCTAAAAATTCCGCAGTGAAGGCCAGTGAATTTTCTCATTGGTTGATAATGCAACCGGCTAGACGCCTATACCCTCCCACTTGCACTCCACTTCCCCATAACCCATAATCATGAGGAAAACAACATAACAAAAGAAAACATATCATTGCCTCGTTGAGGTATTCCTCACGAAACATACACAAGTATTGAAGTATTGAAGTATTGAAAATTTTATTGATCACATCACCTCAATGAGGAGTTTTTCAATGAACAATTTATGAGACGATACAGAGCTGGTATATTAGCTATATCAATGGTTGATGAGTTTCATATAATCAGTTCACGTAGAGTCTCACAATCAACACCACAAATTAATTAAAGTGGATGAGATGACAATACAGTTAAGTATTTCATAGAGATGATGATGAGGGGTGTTAGAGGGGATAGCGACAGTTTTAGTTAATTATGTCTTGTGTTCAGATCAGCGGTAATCATGGGTTCAGGGGGGCTTGTCACCCCATTTCTCTCTGATTTTCTGCTTGTAGTCATCCTTACTTTTCAGTTTCTGTGTTTCATGATCAAGCTGATTCCATAGGGTCACCCCACGGTAGTACGGGCTTTTCTGGTAGAATGCAGAATGGGCTACTCTCTGCGGGAATTTCAGCTTCCGGTCACCTCTCGTTCTCGCATTAGGGTTGCTAGTAGTGTGTCCTCTTTGTGAGAGTTTCCACATGTGTTGTGCTAGTTGGCATTTCCTTCTTTGCTCAAGCATTGGGACTTTGTTCTTCTTATGAAGTTCAGCTACACTGTTACCACGGATTGCTACTTTTGTGCATATCCTGATGCCTTGATTTTGGAGCCTTTGGATTTTCTCTAGTTGGTACTGGTGCGCACTACCTAGGTAGAAGCTGCAGTAGTCCGGGACCGGCATGATCATCGAACAGCAGTGGCCCCAGGGTTGAGCCCTGAGGCACTCCGAATTGTACTTCCTGGGCTGGTGATCTGGTCCCATTGGCGAGGGTGCTGTGACTTCTGTCATTCAGGTAGTCTACGAGCCATTTCTTGATCATAATGGGTATCTTTAGGCAGTTGATCTTGGTCACTAGAGTAGGGTGGTCGACACAATCGAACGCCTTTGTGTAGTCGACGAAGCATGCCATGGTGTATTCATTGTCATCTCTATGTTCATAAAGGTCCTGCAGTACTGAGAATACCGCATCACCGGTACTCATCCCCGGTCTGAATCCGTATTGGTGTTTTGCCAGAAGCTGATTTTGTTCCAGGTGTTGGCTCAGATATTCATGGATTATTTTTTCGAGCATTTTACCTGGGAGCGGTAGTAGCATGATTGGTCTCCAATTTTTAATTTGTGTTAGGTCACCTTTCTTCGGAATAGGTACAAGATTTCCCATTGCCCACGTCTTGGGGAATATACTCTTTTTCAATGAGTTCTTGTACATTGAAACTAGGTGTTCAGGCAGTAGCGTCAGGGTGTCTTTTAACACAGTGCTGTTGACCTCATCAATCCCCGATGATTTATCTTTGTTGATTCTCGAGATTAGATGGGCAACCTTCTCCAAGGTAACTAGTTCATCTATGTCAATGTCAACACCGTCGTCAGTCAGGGGTATGTCTTTTATCTTCACTCTCTCTGAAGTCGCATTGTCTCCTTTTTGATCATACAGTTTCTGGCCGATTGTAGCAAAATAGTTATTGACAAAGGTAGACACCTCATTACTGTCAATACAATCACCATCAGCGTTTTTCAAGTTTATGTGTGTGTTTTTGCTACCAGGATTTAGCAGACGGTTCAATTCCCTCCAGAATCTTCTATGGTCACCACGCGAGGCGTTCAGGGTGGTAGTCACCCCTTCACCAAGTGATGCTTTCAGTTGGCGCCTGATCAAGTGTGAGAGTCGCTTGGCTTCAAGGTTCTCAGCATAGTCCCCAGTCAACTTGAATCGTTGTAGACACTCTTGGCGGTCATTTATATGTTCAATGGTGTGTCTGGTGACATGTTTCTCTGGGATACGTTTCAGTGTTATTGTTCTAACAGGGCATGTCTCGTCCAGGTAGAGCAGGATGTGGGCAAGCAGAAGAGTCCATTGTGTACCAGGGTCTTCAGTCTCAAAGAATTCAGTCCAGTCATGGTTGGCCAAATGTTCATGTAGGTCATCCACGTGGTAGTATCTATATGATCTGCCTTCCCTGGTTATTGTCACCTTGGTTTCCCGATCCTTTTTCCTCTCCGCAAAAATTGGGTAATGATCACTTAACATGATGTTAAGCCACTTGGATATGCTATACAACAAGGGACAAACTTGCCAAGCCACTAACCAGATGCCACCCATTTTACCTGTAATCTTCAAACCCCATTTTCCTGGTACCGGGTAATCTTATGATTCCCCCTCTTCTCTAGATGGCACCTCTACGTCTGAATGTCCTTTCCTTAATCTTAATCGACCCATCCTTTAGAGGTAAATGGGTTCGGTTATAGTTCTGTTACAGTTTCAGAAAGAGTGGAAAAAAGGAGAGAAAGAAAAGGGGATGAGGTGGCGGAGCCTTCGATATATACAGCATCTGCTAATGCTATACACTATCGAGATCGGGCGCCGTCTTGCCGAAGGCCCAATGATGAACATAGTGCCGAAGTTATATATATCTATAGCCTTATAAGGAGGAAGACACATTGCCCTCCTTCCTTATATTGCCGCACGTGAGATGTAGAGTATGACACCAGGGGGTAGTTCATATAGATAACGTTTGACGAATAAAATGAAAGAAACTGACAATAGAACGGTGACCCCCGTCACTATGTTATGCATAATGTTACATGTAGTCTATGTGATATTGATGAATTTACTCAAAATTACTGGCAAATGGCCCCCATGCCAGCCCAAGTGTCTACCACTGGACTTAACTTTAATACTCAACATTCTAATTTACTTGAACTCATAGTTTGATAATTACAATTATAAGAACATGAAACTAGGATTTGCACCAAACTCATAACTGGTCATTAATATTTACATCGTTTCTAAAATAATCGTTCTAGAATGATTTCAAAACGTATGAGTACCCCTTAGAAATCAATTGTTGAGAAGTAGAGTGTATATGAATCTCCTAATCCTGCAATTTACATTTCATACATAAAGTGATGGAGCACGGATCACCCCCAATCGTGTCTAGCATCTCGCATGGCTATTGCAATTTCCAAATAAAGAATCCAAGTCCCTTAGCCAAAACCCTTATCTATTAGACGTTCAGGGTGTCCGCTTTGCTCACCGCCTGCGTACGTAATCTCTGATTACTAATCCCACGGACACAACACGGTGTGACTGTGACTGTTATCGTACAGGTACCCGGGTACAGATAGCACCTGGATCACGATAGCAACCAGTACCTGGCAGCAGGCACCAAAGTACCTGCAGGATAAGAGAATAGAACCAACAAACCGGACCCTATGACGTATATTGGTGCATGTTTTTACTGACATATGTGGCAATAAAATATGCAAATACAGATTGTTGTTGTTTGTGTATAGGCCTACTGGGATATATGCGTTGCAATAACTTTTTTTTTAATGATTGCAGTGGGATCTATACCAGCAAGAGTAGTGGCATGTCACTTGTTTTGAGCTAGCTAGAGTTACATCATTTATCGGTATATCAGTATTGTAAGCATTATTATAAAAGTATAGCATCAAATCACTTGTACCACGGGTGCATATAGGTGAATACGGGTGCATATAGGGGCCTACCTTCAATAGTATAAACCCCCAGTTACCCTTTAGTATATAACACATTATATACTATATACCTCTGATAATCTAAGTAACTTATGTGCACCTGATCCTGGACACCGGGTCCTGGACATAGTGTGACCACTGCATGCTAAGGCTGATATGACGGGTCACTAACAGCTGATAGTGGAGACGGGTGGCTGGGGGTGGGGGGCGGGGGTTACAGGGCTGGTATTAGTGGGTACATGCTGTGGGAATGTTATATAAGGGTGTCTGAGGGGTGGACACCACACAGAAACACAACAGAACACACAGGGAATACACCTATAATATAATACAGGTGAGCAACGCTTCCAGCTCAATAGGGATATACAATAGGGAGTTGATCTTCGTTTATGGTTTGATATTGCTATAGTTACAAAGTGCCTATTGTGGATTGAAAAGAGACAGGCATAGACTTTACAGTGGTATCTATTAAAGTATACTCTCAGCAGCCATTTTCATAAATATAATGTGCCCGTATAATGTGACCGTATAGCTAATTGGACGAGAAATATTGGCAACTATACATGTATTGATTCAGATCTACTAGTACATGTAGCAGGAGTGCATTATAGTTTTGCATCTATAAGTGATGGCAAATGTGGATACGGAATCAAGGAAATTAATAATACCTAACTCCCCAAGAAAGAGTTTGTATTAATGAGTGTATATGTCAACGGATATAATTGGGGCACCATGCATTGCATCTCTTGTAATTGAATTCAAGCGAACTGAACGCATTATGAAATCACTGAATGGCATGTATGTTGAACTTGGACGAAAATGCACGCACATGATGTCTTGGATTCAGAACTCATTTAATAATACATTGTTATAGGTCTTCTATTGCATAGATTGTATTGTGCTATTGTATTGTAACAGTACACTGTTATTGTACGGAACTATAAGCTTAAAGCATTATCACTACTTTAATATAGTCTTTTAATTAATTGAAATCTCATTCCCTAGCACATTCTTTGGTTCCTAACAGCAACCCCTATTTACCTGTGCCACGATCTTGACAAACCAATGGGGGGTACCAATAAAGATGGCATGAAGTTGACAACTACATCTTCAGTCTGGGATTCTAAACACGATTATGATACACATATACTCCATTTGGTGTTTTCTTCGCGTCTTTCCATCCAAAATGGACCCCGCGAATCTGTGGGGTTTATATCTGTAATGTTGTGCTCTAGTATTGCCTTTTTACGATGTTATCAGCTTATCAGGATTATGGACTCGGCATAGATTATACTTCATGATCCCTGACCGTCTGGGAGGCGGCGCTGGGTATTCACCCAGGTGTAATATTTAGGCTGCACAGTCAGCATGATAAGAGATGGTCAAATGATAAATAAGCATGCTATATTCCCAAATTATAACCCCCAGAGAGGTCTCATTTGTGTACGTGTACCCATTTTTATGATTTATCTTAAATGTGGATACGTTGCCAATGCATATGGATACAATTATAGGTTTTGATAGCAAGGGTTCAAGAGGACTTACAGAAAATGGCAAAAAAAAAGTCATACTATTGGGGTGAAGATTGGGTTCAGAGGTGTACCTGTAAACTACGAGGTATGTATAAAACAAGGCACACACTAGCATGATGCCGCTGAGTCTGGTCACTCGCGTATACGTAGTGTCAGTCCTATTTTAGTACCTTGTTACATGTATACGGTTTGTTCTGCTTGCTAGATAAACAGTCTATAATTATGCAGGAACGATGTGGATATATCGTCTGCATTCTGACCAGGTGGAATAAGCTTCTTCGGGTGCTACGCCCTGAAACTAATTAAGTCGTGTTTTATCTACTAATATTGTCAAAATAATATAAATCATCCATTATGAGTTAACATTATATGCAGAGAAGATATACTCTAATGTGCTAAACCTTGTCTGTGTTATGCAGTTTGAGCGGCTACAAACAATGGCGCTGAGGCAGTGCGTAAGACGAGTGCTGCAGGTGGGACGTGAGCAGCTCACACAAAGGGAGCTGCTCGCCACGCGGACACTCAGCTCCTCCTCCAATGACGTCGTTGTCGACATGGACAAGACAAAGGGTGAGCCGATCTGGATCTTAACTAATTAACGTCACTAATTAAAGCTCGGCGACAAGGATATCTCAACACCCCCCCTTGTGTCGTGTTTCAGGGTGTTTTTAGTCCACGGCAACACGTCCGAGGAATGTCGCAGGTGCTGGGTGTATTTCCAGCTGAGTAGCCCATATAAGGATGGCGGACGTCACAGGTTAAGATAATCTCAGGTGGTTATTATTAGGCCCAATTTGCCATTATCATGAGCTCCTCCAAGTGGAATCTTCCCACCATGACCGCAGAGGTTTCCTGTGCCTATTATTAGTAGCCAGTCTCCGTGTGGTTTGCTCATTTGTATATATGTGTGAAGGCATTATGCTGATGGGGGGGGGGGGGCTAGTGCCTTTTATGACCCGAGAATAACTGGGAATAATGTAAGTCCCATGGAGACACTGGAGGGGCACACCTGAGGCCTCTATAAGGAGTGATGCCATATAAGGCAAGTACTGTCGGCGGCGCGGCCTGTTCCTTCGACGTCAGCGGAAATGTCAGACGCACAGCTAATGCTGCCCCCCCCCCCCCCACACACACACACACCTCCCTCCTCATCCCCCTCCCTCCAACCTTCAATGCTGAAAGGTGACAGCCACCGTCGTGGCGCACTTCCACCTACAGGAATGAAGGTTAAGGGGAAGTGCCTTTTTGTGGTGGTATTTATAGTGGAATAATATAAAGTTTGTTGGTTATCCAAGAATATGCCAGTAAAGGCTAATCTTATAGAGCAGAGCCATTTATAGTTGTTGTTGTGATTGAATCCTTGAATCCTGATGTATCGATCCTTGTAGTTGTATAATCCTGTTGGTTGTGGTTATTTAAAGTTAAGATTATAAGATAAGTATCGAGATGTTTTATGGTTAATAAGTCGTATAGATCGTATATGGAATAAAGATGTAATTAGCTAGTGTTATAACTATGTATGGATATAGATCATATTCGATGATCTTTAAGCTTAATGGCTAATATAGTAGTATATGATCAAATGGGGAAGACAAAGACATATATGTAAGTGTGAACTCTGTGGTTTAGAGTTCAATATTTTTTATTTTTTGTTTGACTAGATAATCTTCTTGTATATCACAGTGTGCAGGTGCTTCTATTCATGCACCGAACCTTTAGTGACATACCAGCTGTCAGCTGTTAGGTTGGGGTATATAAAAACATGTCATCATATTATTCAATAGCAGTATAGTGGCACCATTGCATAAGCCACATGACATTCATAAGCGTTCAATATACATGATATGCAGACATTCGCAGACATTCAGCGTACAAAACATGTGTTATCTATAAAATATCACAGGTGTGATATACTTATAAAAGCTGATGGTGAAGGTACATGACAGTGATTTGATGATTGGATTGATAATTAGCGTTGGGATCATTTTTTATAGCAGTGACAGATCCTTACCAATATGCGCGACATCAGGTGGCCATTTGTTTACCTTTTAACCTTTACAAATGCCAGTTACTGTTAATGCTTGTGTGCGCTAGTATATTTCTTTTTCATGAATGAATTGAATGAATGATTAGCTGATGATTAATGAACAATGGGTGATGAAATGAACTGATGGCGAGAGGCCTATAAATGGTGCTCTCGATATAATTGCTTTAGTTCATCACATTTCTCAGCATCGAAGATGCTTCGGTGAGATACCTAAGCACACTAGAAGTGCTTTTCATATTTTCTTTTCATAAAATTAAGTTCATCATTTTCTTCGTATTCGTATCGTACGTATCCTCCAGGGATCGTTGTAAACTTCTCAGTAGTATAAAAGTCAATTCGTATTCAGCTTTGTGGAAGCAGTTGTCGACTCAAGTAGCGCCAGCATCGTAATCACATCGTCAGGTAGCAAGTAGCAAGGTGTAGTAATCAGGTTAAGGCAGTAAGTCTCTTGGGGTTAACTTCAGGTAGGTTTCAAAGTCAGTTTTCAAGAGTTTGTGATTGATTTAGTAGGCGGAATCATCCATGACGATGACATTGTCACGACCATGGTTGGCGCTGAGGCCGGTGATGTCGTAGACATTGTAGATGGGGAGAGCGGCATCGACCTCGGTGATGGTGAGGCCCTGGTGCTCGGCGCACATACCGCCCAGGGGGCCGTAGGTGTTCTCACGGGCGGGCACACGCGAGTCGAGGGTGGTGGCGTAGTTGCCGAAGGTGGTCATGGCGACGCGGGCGTCACGGAGGGCGGCGAGGTCACCGGCGCGGGGGGCTTCGTAGAGGTGGTTGACGATGTGGCTGACGGGCTGGGCGGCCATGAAGCCGGTCTTGGTGCCATACTCGACATCAGCGGGCAGGTGGGTGTGCTGGTACTGGGCCTCCATGACGGGCAGGTAGTGGTAGGCGTCAAGGCCGCTGGGGGTGGAGTCCTGGTTGAAGGACTTCTTCAGCAGGTTGGTCTGGCTGCTCTGCTGGTCAGCGGGCAGCTGCTGGACGAGCACGGGCTTACGGGCAGAGAAGAGGGTGATGGCGAAGACGAGCAGACCGATGCCGACGAGCACTCCAAGAGCGACTCCGATGCTGACGGCGACGAGGAGACCAGTGTTGGCGAAGAGGTCACCGAAGGGCATGCTGGAGACGGAGCCGGCCATGGGCATCTCGTAGTTGGTGCAGTTGTGCATCTCTCCCACCCACTGGTTGCCGGAGCAGACCAGCTCGGAGATGGTGCGGGAGTTGTTGCAGCGGACCACGGCGGTGTCCTTGATGAGCTGGATGAAGCCGTTCTCGGGAGCCTCCAGGGTAGGGCATCCAACAACTGGAAAACATAAAGGGAGCGGACCATAAGTGACCTGTTCGTTTTGCTGTATATTGCAGTAGGGATTATCATCAGATTAATTGAGAGAGCATTGTTGAGTGTGAAATAGGAGCATCGATTATCATCTTTTTGAAAGCATCAGTTTTGAAAGATTGATAGGTATAGAGGTATATATCTTTAAAGCTTATATATCATTATATTTCATTTTCATTTGATTGATTTTTTTTTCTTTTTGTTTCATAATCATATTTGTTTGTTTGTAGCACACGATGCTTACCTTCATATTTGATGAGATAGTGGTGAGAGTGGCTGGTGGGGGCAGTGAGGGTGATGTCAACCACGTTGCTGCTGGAGCGGTATACGAGCTGGTTCTTCTTGAACTCCCCTCCGCAGATGCGGGCAGGGGCGCTGGTGCCATCCTCAGCCACATGGCCGTATGGGATGCACTCGGGGACAACAGGGGCAGATGGGGTGGTGGTGGCGGTGGTGGTGGCCTCAGAGGACTGGTGGTGGTGGTGGTGGGCCAGGTAGAAGTCGGACAGGTAGACGTTGATGGTCTGACCGGGCTGGGCCACGATGCGGCGGGGGCAGTGGTGCTTCTTGCGGATATCGGTAACGGTGTCTGCGGGCTTGGCGATGAGGCCGGTGGGGGCGGTCATCACTTTGTCGCAGGCTTCCTTGTTCCACTTGGCTACCTTGACGCATTCGTAGTCAGCCTCCAGGTAGGCGACCAGGTCACGGGGGCAGGGCTGGGCGGCGAACATGACGGGGTCGGGCACGGCCACGCGGCAGTGTTGGCGGCCGGAGCAGCGGCCGTGCATGTAGGCGGACACATCAGCGGAGCACCCTACGAAGTAGTTGCGGGACAAGCATTTGCCGACGCGCATACGACCGTAGCGGGCATCCTTGATGACTACCACCTCGTCCTCCCCGCAGGTGGCCTCGAAGGTCTGCCATTGGCAGACCTCCTTGCCGGCGACTACCACGAAAGTAGCGGCCAGGAAGATGAGTTGCTGAACGGACATCTCTGTGTTGAACATCTTGGTTTTTGTTAGTGATATAATCGGTGTAGATTGAGTGATTTTTTTTTTGTTGATTATGAGAAGTGTCTCTCGGTTAGCTTCAGAACGGTCACTTGACTTGAACCACGGGTGATTGTTGCTGGTGATTGTTGATTGCTGGGTTGAAGTCGGGTATTCTGTGCAGAGGCGTTGACTGGCTATGTGTCAGTGCTGTAGTAATGAGAAGTGTTGGCTTCTGCTGTGCTGTGCTGAGCTGTGAGGAGCTGTTGCTGCTTTGCTGCTTTGGCAAATTCTGATTTGACTTGGAGAACGGTCCGCCTTTTATACAACCAGAGCCGGGAGAGCCGTGACGTCGGAGCCGGCGCCGACTGCCGTAGATGGCAAGCCCCGGCGGAAGCCTGCTGCCGCTGCTTAATTGCTGTGTGGGGATCCGCCTCCCGCACATTCTATGAGCTGCTCCTGTGACGTGAGCAGCTCGCGAGCAGCTCCCACCCTCCCACCTTCCCCCCGCCGGACGGCCTAGCTGTCCTCCCCCAACGGAGCAAAACACACAACTCATTATTACAGGTATTTCGGGAACACACTGTCTGCACTTGCTTCTTGGATGGAGTTATTTTTAGTGGGTGGTCTTCGGGAAATAGCGATGCAGGTGTAATATTAGGACGGAGTCCTATTCCGAAGCATCAGTTCAATTCAATGTGAGCTATTTCAGGAAGGTGGATTCCCCTTGATGTCAGCTAATCAGTAGAATTCATTCAGATAAGGCTGCAGAAGACCATGGTTAAGTGTTGTTAGAGTTAGTGAAGCACTCACCGGTGATGATATAGGCTTTTAAAGTGCAGGAAGTGTTAGAGCAGTAATTCTAATGAAAGGAGGAAATTATGTGTCAATGATTGCAGACCACCTGCATGGGTGGCGTTAATGAGCGGAAAATACAAACTTTTAGAAAGTTATAAAGCTGTTTGAAAGGGTTTCATCATGGATTAGCTGCAGGATTGATTGACTGTTTTGCTGGCAGTTTCATGCTTTATTAGGTTGAGATGAATATAGTGCATATGATCCTAAGCTAGGTTTCAACAAGCTTGTCTTTATTGCTGCCCCCCTATCCCCTCAAACTGCCCCCAATGCAGCACACATAAATAGCCCTGTACGATGCACTATATATTTACATGTATAGTTGAGACGCCATAGAACACCATACCCATAGATGGGAGCAGGTGAACTATATGCTATTCAGATCAATGCATCCTCTATGCCAAGCACATAGCCAATTGCCTCCATGCAATGCACAAGGCACCTATATAAATAAACATGGATTTCCCCCCAATTTAACTCTGGACGAGCTATAGCGAGGCGGCGGCTGAGTCGTCCACAGGTGACGTAAATTGCCAGGTAATTTCCACAGCAGCAGCATCAGCACCCTCCTTCGGGGAACCTGAGAATAAAGGAAGGTCGTCCCAAATATGGGGGCTCCTGTTCTCAACACTGAGTAGGCATTTTCCTCTGGGCTGCTGCATACATTACCGGCGCCTCCTCATGCCTGTGGCGTCAGGTGAGCCACATTAACATTTCCCGGTCCTTAACGGCAGGCGCTGAGCTGCTCTAGCTGTGGGACGAGCAGCTCATGAGTAGCTCATTGTGTGTGGACTGCCGGGGAACTCCTCCGTCATGGTTAGACAGAGGAATGCGGAACCGGGGAGCTGCTCTTTGGCTCTTTGGGTGGCGGTTGAGCATATAGGGAGCCTGCATAGCACTGCTCTCCTGCTTAGAGGCATGGTTAGTTTCCGGGCGCTGTATCTAAACATCACACCAACACAAACAGTGTCAACAACAACATTCTGCAGCAGCCAGCCCACCTAGAGATGCTTCTTCGGTGGCTGATTACGAGTTGGTCTACTGCCCACTTATCTCACGGTCCTTTGTCTAACTTGATTGCCTCCTTCATAACACTTTCTTACTCCCTTATATCTACATCGATCTTCCTACATGCAATGTTGTTTGTTTGAGCTCTTAATTGACTGCCCACCACCGACTACAGATGTTTCTTACTTTTCACACAGCAATGAAATTGTTGGTGAATAGAGTACCTTCCCGTTTTATTTAGCTTGATAGTTTCCACATATCCTATTAATTTCCTGTTGTATTCATCGCTCCATTTTAGTTCATATCATTCTTTTATTATTCAAGACTAACTTTTTCATCGGGTAACAGATGTTATTGGCAAAACCATGGATTTGGTCTCTTGTCCTGATCCCAACGCACATCGCTCAACAACTGGTCTGCACCCTCTTGATTTGTCTTTGTCGTATTTTAATTGTTCTCTGTACATGTCCATGTATAAAAATGGCTCAGTATTATTACCACATTATACACATTTATACAAATGTATATGTGTATACCTCACCTCACCATTACACTGGTCAACCCACAGACATGCACTTCTGATGCTGTGACTTTCTATGTTCATGTGTCGGTCTCATACCTTCCAGCCACCCTTGCTTCTTATGTGTTTGTCCCCATCATTTCTTTCAACCATTAACAGTCTCCCTTCGCCATGTTTCTTATCTTTCACTGTCTCGGTGTATATATAGCAGGTTCTAATTAATTTGCGTGGCTTCTTTCCTTCTAGGGTTTCTTTGTAATTACGTGCCGTAGGATTAAATGAGCAGATCAGGATGTGGATGTCTTATCTCAATATAGGAAACAATAGAGCGGGGTAATTAATATAAATGAGAGTTACTATACAGGGCTGTGACATCCCCAAAATAGCAGAGATATTCTTGAATTATCCTTTCTATTAAAAACGTGTTGTCTAATAGTTGATGACTAAGTTGTCGTCATAACGTATTTTGCCACAGACACTTATGGTAGTGGCTATTCTAGATCTGTGACCGGTCATCAAGACAGGCTAATTGGAGCAAGGACGTTAGATCACTAATTAGCTATTAACCTTCTAGTATTGTATTGAAGTTAGATATTTAAATAGCTACAAGGAATCAGGATTCGGGGGACAGTCTTCAGCACGTGTTTTGTTGTTCAAGTGACGACGTCACGTATACTGCCGGTCACTGCTTTGTGCTGTCCATCTAATTATCTACTGGTCTGATGTCGTCCGACCTTTCAGTTCCAAAATTAGGAACGTCTATTTATGTTGTCTACTTTCTAAAACTGATCCGTGGTTTCTAAAACAAGCTTCCGATTGTCAAGTTAGCAGAAAAGTCTTCCTAGTGCAGTTACTGACCACTAGTAGGACACGCGCCACTCTGTGAGCTATTTTGATGAGTTACAGCATGCTCTTTTCAAGAGTAAACAGTTAGGTTTTCCATAGTGCATCTACTCAAAAATAGCACGAGACAAATCGATGAGCTATTTTAACGAGTTGTTCCGTGTAATTTTAGAAGATGTGAAATGGCAGAGATATGTATAGAATCTAAACTGCTAAGATTAAGATTGGTAATTTTAGGTCCAACTCCATTGTTTTGGTTATGAGTTATTTAATGTTCACAATATTTAGACAATGCATTGTTTAGGCGGTTCTATCTAAGGGCATGCCCGTTTGTATACACGATCGACTATACTTGTCTCACGTGTTCTATTCTTGGCTCATTTTGTTGTGGATAGGGAATAATTATAGCATTACGAATTCGACAACCCCGTCACAACTTCATTTTATACTTTCCATGGTGGATGTGAGATTACTGGAAATTAGACTAAGTGTAAACCCAAACAGAGAGATGCCCCAATGAGAGTCTCATAGAGGCCTCCACGTCAGGGTACATGTCAATGCTATCGACTTGTATAAGCTGCTACGTGGAATGGATATGGAGATTCAAATGTGATCCGACTTAATACCCTGCCTGCAGGCTCCGCATGGGCTAAGGAAGATTGACGGCAGCAATTCTATAGGGCATATATATTCCCCTAGGGCGAAACACCAATCGGCTCTTTCCACTTTCCATGATCATTGAAATCAAATTTCAAATACCAACTCCAGGATAGACATAATTGAGCAACTCTACCATTTGAATAGAGGCAGTTCTATTGGATATTAATCCTGGATCAGCATACCTTTGGAGGTATAATCCTATATACCATGAGACCACATATTAGAATTCAAAATCCAATTTTGATTTCACCATTGTGCTGCTACACCCACACAATCAGTTTTACCATGTACTTATAAGGCCCATTGTTATACTTTTCCCCTCAGGTGTGGCAACACTTAAGCTGAACAAAGCCCCAGTAAACACCCTTAACCTGGAGTTCCTAAGGGAAGTAATTAACACAGTGGATGTACTGGAGAAGGAGAAAGGCGTCAGGGGACTCATCATTACCTCGGTAAGTCCTTAGATTAAGTGAGTATAAAATATATAAAGAAGCCTAGTACTTTGTAACGATATGCCGATCCCTTTGGGTCTCTCATTTTATAATAAACGGTCGAAATACCCATGAAAGGTTGGTTGGACCTATATGCCTTATGAGGTGGGTTAGAGCTGATGAAATTCCAAATTTCCAAAGTCATCATTATGATAAGTGTGCATTCTGATATATTGAAGATACACAATAGGAACGTCATATCATACCTCAATGAAGGTGAGATGAACAACGTTACTTAATGTTAAATCTTCAATATAGAAGTGTGCTTTAATTATTCTTTAGGTAGCAGTAATTCTATATATAGTGTTTCATTTTTAATACATATACGCCTTTGCCATGAAACAACCCTTTCTTAATATGGTGTTCTTTATACAAAATGTTCAGTTATGTACCATACTGTATGGCTCTATATAGGCTTACAACTAAAAGTCAGACTCTCACGCCTCACAATTAATGAAGTGAAATGCAGTGGGATGACGGGTTTTTATTTAATATCATTTACCATTCTATATTAAAGCCGCCTTAATGGGTTGCAATATCCCGACCTTTGTGTGCTCTAATTGTCATACATCACAGATCAGGTTATTGCGCATAAATAGACTAAATATCATCACCTACACACACTATAATAAGGAGACCGAGACATCACAAAACCAATCTGCCTGTTCTTTTGCAATGATAATATAAAGTTAAAACGACAAGCGTTAATGAAAGTGAATGCACGTGTGGAAAGAAGAGTAAACAGAGTGGTTGAAAACACTGACTTTTAATGTTTTGGAAAATGAGTAGCCAGACGTAGGCGGGTAGCTTTTTAGGTACCATCCGGCAAACCGTAGTTTAACTCACAAAGTAGTTGCTGATTTCCGAGATAAAAGACCAATATCGAAACCAAAAAGTTTATTCTGCCCTTTGTAATGAAAGGTCAATCAGTGTCGGTTCATATGGACGACACGTGTTTGTGTTTGTTATTTATTAGAAAGGGAAATCATTATCAAATCGGACATGGTTTCCCTCCCACTGAGTCATATAGTGTAATATTTTGTTAATTTTCATTCAAAAGCAATTTCCGATGGTTAAATTAATTGGCCATGTTTTAAACAAACACACAAGAACATCACAAGCCACAGAACAGGAACTCAATAAAAGCCACATGAAGATAATGGTTATTGCAAGTGATGTGTTTCATATTGGACATTGCGATGGGTTTCATATTGGCCATCATGTATAATTCTGACAATACATGTGCAGTATAATTGTAACAAACAAATTAATGTGTTCAAGAGTGAAATACAAAGAGTTGGAATGCATGCAAAACGCCATAAATCCATCCCAGGACTGAAGAACTGACTCTAGGGTCAATTATAGTACATTTGACACTGAGTGTATCCTTTGCAGGCCCCAATGAAAGTAAATATGTGGAAAATTGTCCGAGAATTACATCTAAACATCCCTTACACTTACTTTTGTCGGATGTTTGTCTTTTTTCAACAATGGTGTTTATGTCGTTTTGCACCCAAACCCTTCAATTGTTCACACATGACTGTTATTATCATAGAATCCATGCTATTAAGTATAAATAGTATTGGCCCCTACGCTAAACCATGCATTTTTGTGGAAAATTGTGAAATTTTGAAGCACCATAACTCCCCGTATGTTCACAAACAGTTAAGCCAGTCCAGACCCTTTTTGACCCCTTTTTACTTTAGGCATGTCCCCCCTCCCCCGCCCTCCCGGTTGCCACGCCCCTTTAAGGGAAAATATCAGTCAATTTAATTTTCATAATTACGGTATTGTGTTCTTTCTGTTGTACGACATGTATTTTTCATTGTGTATGCCGCCAATGTTATTCTGCTAGCCTCTTTATTTCACCCATGCATATTGCTTGTCCTTACCATAGTTTGAGTTTGAGTTTAACTATTTTTATGGCTCAACGTATACATAATACACATTAACTCTTTTAACAATTGCCAAGTAGCGAACCACCGGATCAAAAAATGACGCTCCAACATAAGTCATGTTTCTATGTAAATTATAACAGAAATCTAATGTCTCAGCTTATATCATATAAATACGGCATAATTGCAGCAAATGATTCCATCCTCTTGCAGACTCTGCCAGGCCTGTTCTGTGCCGGCCTGGACGTGACAGAGATGTACAAACCAGACCATGCCCGTCTCAGAGAGTTCTGGCACCACGTACAGGAGCTGTGGCTGCGCGTCTACGGCAGTAAACTGCTCGTCATGTCTGCCATCAACGTGAGCAACTCAAACCCATTATGTTCCCCGCTGATCTAAAATAGCAACAAGGATAACGTATATGTATATGCATGCAGAAGATGATATAGAAAAAAATGAGTTATTATCTGGCTGTGTCTCACGAACATGGGCCAATGTTTCCATCTATGACCGGGTGCAATCTATGACCGGGTGCAATCTATGACTGGCTTGAAGGAAAACGGTTCATTTAGGGCAGATGTAGATATAAATTTAAATAAAATGAGTGATATAAAGTCTTAAAACACCTATTAACATTTTCTACCATTTATATCTTCACATGCCTTAAATAAAGCATTTTTTTCCAAGCCGGTCATAGATTGCACCCGGTCATAGATTGCACCCGGTCATAGATTGCACCCGGTCATAGACAACAACAATGGCCCGATCTCATGAGACACATGGATCTATGCATATCTGTGTATATCCATCTGTATGTTTGTCTCGCATTATCTTAGATGTGTTTTTAAGTTCTGTCCCACCCTAAAGAGGGTTATAGCAAAAATAATTCACGTTATTTTAGATGTCTGTATGCCTTTGCTCTTGCCTGGATGTCTGTCTGTCTCTGTCTCTGTTTCTCTATTCATGATAGAATTAGGCCTATAGTCAGAGATGAGATATACGACTACTAGCACCATTGAAATGTAATGTAAGGTATAGAATATCCTACACGGGCGATTACACCATCATTAGTTTAATAGTCGTTTATGTTTGACGTATACATTGTTGATACTACCAACTGATTGTTCCCAGGTACATGGTCACCGTCCACAAGTCTGTAAGGGAACAAATGACGTCACTTTTTTGGAGCCTTTTCCAGGACCCCGCCCCCGGACCCCTGTCACCAGCCAACAATAACCCCACCCCTATAGACAGACGTTACTAAACGTCACGAGCCCGCCCCCAAGTCAACCCTCCAAATTCACACAGTTTACATTTTATAGACAGACACAAAGCAACTGTCTGGTAACTACATGTTATTCAGATAAGTCCCTCTCTGCACCCTGTGACAGTGGTCAATTAGTCACAATCCTACCAGGTTGTTATAGATGTAGATATAGAGAGTTATCGGAAGAAAGACAAAGATATCAGGAATATTATTATATTGAAATCAGAAATTTCCCTCCCCCTCCAATCTAGAGGGGTTAAATCCTTGTTTAGACCCTCACTGTTAAATAATGGCAATTTTCTTAGTCACTCCTTTATATTCATGCTGATATTGTAGTTCTGTGATGTCAGGTATACAAACCCTGACAACTCCCCCTTCCCCACTATTTGCCCAAAGACCCACTCACCCCTAGCAGGTGACGTCATTTGTGAACGTTCCCTATACAAGCGGATTTTGTATATAGGAAGCTGCTCGCCCACTGGGTTTTTTCTGTTTGTCTAAACTTTTTTTAATTTTGGGGTAATTGTATTCCTAGTGATACTTGAATTATTTACTCAAATAAAACATTTTACATTAAAAATAACGCCGAAAAAATCCATTTCGTCGGCCAGTGGATGACCAGTTCAATCATATATGATCATTCGGTATGCATTGGACGGTTGAAATCATTTAACGTAAAGGAAGAAACGAGGGCAATGGTTATTGTTGTTACTTTTCCTGTTTGTTTAAGCCCTGTGTAGAGAATCCTGTTCTTTCAGAATACATGTGTACCTTTTGTCCATGTCCATACAGGGTCACAGTCCGGCCGGGGGATGTCTACTCTCCGTTACTCCTGACTACCGCGTAATGGCAGAAGGAAAATACAGGATTGGACTCAACGAGACGTTACTGGTAGGTCTACGTATATACATATTCACCCTAAACAGTCGAAATGCCAATTTTATATGTTACATAGGGCAAATATCGTGTGACTAGACCTTCTTGTAAAAATATACGCTTTGTATTAGGCTCAGTGATACGGAACACAGTTTAAATTTAAGTATTTTGATGCATTAGCAACATATCTTTATACCAAGTTGCCCTTTGTAATACAGTAATTTGACCTGCATAATAGTTATTTAAATGGAAGGACTACTATACATGCTTCCCGTGCCCTTTCTTCATCACAACATCTGCACACATAACATCGATCACCTATTCTAAAACACCTTATACATAAGTTAATCATTTCAAATGCAGATACCAACCCAAAGAAGACAATAAACACTATATTTGTACATTTTCAATGAAAAAAGGAGCCGCCTTGTTTCGCTAAATACCATCAATATAATGAACACTCCTGCGAATGTTAAACGCTGGGCCGGGTATCGGGTGACTCATCGCCCATACACACATAGTGAGATGGTTGTGTCTGTTGGCACGGCCACTTCCTATCTGACTCACTCACTACGTATTGTGGACGTAGACTATACATATACATGTTCAGGCTCACCAAAACAATGATGCCACCTTTGAAATAATGGATTATCATATCAAATGTGATTAATGGTTCAACTTTTGGAAATGGTGTTATTAATTGCAATTACTATGCCATGTTTTGTGAGTTTTTGACGAGCCGACAATGAGTTGCTACTTGATTGTTTAGTGATTGCAGCTGGCTGGTCTGTGGTGCACACCTCTTGGTTGTATGGGATAAACCATACCCTATATAAGGCCACTATGGACCTCTCCTGTTGTAGGCCTACTGGGTTACCCTGGTAGGTCTGCGCGTACTAAAGTTGGAACGATACAGAGAAGATCAGCATGGTCACCTGCGCAAGGTTGACACGCTAGATCGTGAAGCAATCCAATTTTTGATGGTTTTGACATTAAAATTTGTACTTTCTTTATTTCAGGGAATGATCGCTCCACAATGGTAAGGAACCGATATACATCTTTTTAATCTTTTAGCAAGGGGTTTCGATCATTATATCTATAGTGCGATATTAAATATAATGACATTGATATGGCCTCCTTTCAGTAGTGGATCTTCATGTATTATTAAACTCGATCTCCACGCTCCACCCATACCATGTCCGTCATGGCGATATTCTGTTTAAAGAGTTCTTTGTGTCTTTATCACATCATCTTTATGCACATCACCCATGTTAAACCCTCTATACATTGGCTCCTGTTGCAGTGGAACAATACCTAGCTCTTAGGCTTAGGCCACTTTATAAACACTAGTTTCTCATCACCGCGTGCGTCATGAAAATTGGGTCGTGATTTAGGGGAAACTTAATTGATAAAGAATGATCTTTTAAAGACGCCCCCGTCATATTCTTCAGTACTTGGGGATGAGAAACCATTTTTGAGTGGCCTTAAAGTCCCGGGGGCACTCTTTCTTTTTTGACACGATTGCGACTGACCCTTTGACAACCCTTACCCTTGGTGAGGGGGATTTTGGTCAAAAGTGACCCTTGCTGAGGGGGATTTTGGAAGAAAGTGCCTAGGGTTTTTCTGAAGAATTCACCCTTGGTGAGAGGGTTTTTGGTCAAAAATGACCTTTGTTACGAAGAATTTCGGTGAAAACTCCAAAATATGACCCTTTTTGCGGTAATTTTGTTGACATTTCCGAACATTGACCCTTGACATGGGGGATTTGGGTGAGAAGACCCTTGGTGAGGGGGATTTTGCTAAAAAAAAAAAAATACCCTTCCCAGCCGCACACTTGTGTAGACAAAATGTACCAACCCCGGGCTTACAGTGTGCTTCTATTGCCCTGATTAAATTCGACTGAGGCATTACAGGGAGCGTCTTCTGCCTGTGGCACCTCGGTGCGGCAAACAGAGGAACTATATTCTAGTGTATGGATCACTCATAGAAAAGAGCAAATGCCCATAGTACTTTTGATTGTTAACGTGTGACTCTTCCCATCTACTCATCACTCATCATTATTGATTATTTGAACTTTCCTGGCTCATATGGAGCCACACAACGATGGCTGCTCAAATACAAACTTTATTTAAAAAGAACCTTATTTTTGCTACAAGTAAAAGTAATCTAAGGATGAAAAAAATGAACTCTAAGTTAGACACCGAACTGTCCAATGTCTGACCAAATGAACATTTACTACACTTTATATATTTATACTGTACATTTGCTTAATTAGTTATGTCGTCTGTTATGACTGAGCCGGAGGAGCGTGATCATTTTCATGAGTCTTGGTCAATAAAACTATTAAAAAAAAAAATAGAAGCACATTGGAATATTTGAAAAGCGGTTTATGGTGTTACTCACAGGTAAATTCAAGTATGGAATTTGGCATTGCTATTTTCATTTCAAATATCAGCTCAAAACAGTTTTTTCATGATCCATGTTGAGGGCTCCGCCGGGGCTCCGGAATTGAATGCTTCATGGGGACGGTGTTCAAGCAGGTTTTTAAAAAATACGGGGTGTTCCCATCAATCTCATCCCTCTTATCAGTACATAGATGAAAGAAATTGTGCGGATTACTAATTTAGTAATTTCCCTTCTTTCCAAAGGTTCCAGAAAACGATGATTAACACAGTTGGACACCGTGAGACAGAGCGGGCCCTTCAGCTCGGCCACCTCTACCCCGCCCCAGAGGCACTCAAGGTCGGCCTCGTGGACAAACTGGTGCCTGAGGCCGAGGTCATGGATGCCACCTGGGCAGAAATGGACAAGTGGCTCAAAATACCAGGTGAGTGTTACCAGTGACAATAGCCCGGGTAACAGTGAGTCAGTTGTACCTGTAGTACCTACTATGATATGCTCGTCACATGGTTGGTCGATTTGCTCATCACACGCCTATACTATTATAGCTGGACCCTGCACTGTGGTAAAGAATTTCGTGATTTGACCTTACTCACTCTAGTGAGGAAATCAATTTGCAACTATTGCAGATATAGTATATGCCTATAGTATAGTCGTTAACCCAGTAAACAGTTGATAAAAATATGTAAACGTAATTATTTGAACACAATGGATTATCTAAACCTCCCATTGATTACGCCACTGCTTTCCATTGTAGATCTGGCACGTCAGAAGACTAAGCAAACCATGAGGGGCCCCACCATCCAGTGGATGCTAGAGAAGAGGCAGGAGGACGCCGACTTTTTCTTTGATCTTCTTACCCACGATAGGACGCAGCGCAACATGGGCATGTACCTAGAGGGCATGAAGAAAAAGGCAGCACGGAACTGATCATTATAAATTATGTCCATCATGAAACTCATCATCACGTTTAATCAAAATCACCTGCTGTATCAACACGTGTGATGGCAACTGAAAATGGTAATATGGGAAGAATATAACTGTATGAAAGTAAAAACGCACGAGACTACCTCTTGCTACTGGGTGAATGTTGGGTCTGTGAGCTTCAATATTGAAATTGTATGTAATACAATGCCGTGATATCCTCTACATCATCGTACCATTTGAGATTCCACTTTTGTAAATAAACCGTTTTAAAAAGATACATGATGTTGTTCCTAGTTAATTATATATACGCCTTCCCAATTGAACTTGTAAAAGGAATGTCAAATGACGCTTGTCTTTAGCTAGGCAACTCCACTATACCCGATTCCTTTTTGGTAATTCTCACGCTCCGATCATACCCTGGTACCCCTAGCTATTCCATATAGGAACACCATCAGATCAGAAATAAGTTGTTAGGGTTTATTTATATGTACATCACATTTATTATGTATACAGTTTTATTTGGTATTTAGGTGTAGAGGTTGCACCGTTCTGACCCATAAGATTCAACCCTGTTTAATACGATATCAGGAACCAAATTCGGCCTTGGATGCAAAATCGGGAGCTAAATCGCGTTAATTAGCCATGGCAATTCTATTTTTCACTTGAGCATTGAGTTCGTATAAACTAAAACATGAACATTACTTGTAAACATAAACCTAATGCAGTGTATACAATACCCTATCTACTATATACTGTTAGCTGCATTTAATTCCCAGTTAACAAAAATATGTTATTTTACGTCAAAATAACGGTTCTAACGTATATTATAACGCTTTGCTACACTAAGTAGCTATAGAGAAACTTCTTATATTTGAGTCGGAATTGTGAGAATAGGATCACTCTGAGAATAAAATCGGTGAGTGGAGCCTCAGTTTTGAGGGAAGACACGAATTGATTGATTCATACCATGTGGACGCAGTGAGGAGAGTAACTGACCAGTAGGCCATCTGTCGTAAAGAACTCATTCTGCTGCTGCTGGGGGGACGCCGCTGCGGCTCCGCCTTGTGTGAAAGGCATGCGTAATAACGTCCAGTCCAAGATCCAAGTGGGTGTTCCGTGGTCAGAGAGCCATCAAGTAGTGACACCAAAGGTAGTTAGGGGGACTTGCTACTATGCTTCAATGTGGCATGTTGTGCTCATTGGACACAATCTAAAACATTTATTTCAACCACAAGCGCTGATGCTGCATTATGCTCTACTTGACATTTTTATAAAGCTTTTGGGCTTCATGGACAGCCCAATGTCAGGTCAACTCACATAGATTTCTCTATTAGCCTACATAGTCATGCCTCTAACATGTATCAGACTCAAAGGGGAGAGTCTATTTAGTGTGCAGTGGCGTAGGGAAAGGGGGGGCCAGGGGGGCCCGGGCCCCCCCCCCCCCCCAATCACTGAGGAGGGGGGGGGCTGAAATATATGTTTGGGCCCCCCCAAAATTTGTCAGGACCAATATAATACACACAATTTCCAATTATTGCCTCTCCTGTATAGGGGCCAGCGGGGGCAGAGGAACCTGGGCCCCCCAATCAGAAATAAAGGGGGCTTAAATACAACTTTTCTATACAGGCTAATATGAGATCTATCGTGCATAAAAGTCGATACTTAAAGTTGGTTGGAGTGGGCCCCCTGCCCCCCCCCCCCAATGAAGATTTGCTTCCTACGCCTCTGGTAGTATTGACTAGTCACATGCAGTGGTATTGCAATACTATCGACTATGGCATTTTCTCAGACATGCTGAGTCGAAGAGCCAACAGATGAATGGTCAATGTTACGCATGCGTTTGACACCAGGCGGAACCGCGATGTGGTCCCCCTGCTGATCCTTCTGCCGTTTAGATGTGGACATTGCTCAATAGACATAATTTAACCATATAATTGTGGTTTCTGCTATTATTAATTTTCAGAAGCTATAAAAGGGAACGTTCTTCTTCCATTCACATTCCACAGCTACCAACGTTCCCCGGGCAACGTTCCAACTGATGGAATGAATCTGAAAACGGTATAGTAGACATTCGTAAAATAGCTTATCTTCAACAAATCATATACACATGTACGACCCTGAAATAACATCCATAAATAAGGCAAACGTTGTAAAAGTAATATCAAAAGAGAAGTTACCATGTCTATGGATCGATTTGTTCTTTATAGAGTGATTTACTCGCTGCTGCTTCTTAAAGGTATGCTTAGTATTTATAATTTGATTCGGAACGTGTCATGTATCCGCTTATATTATAATGTCTGATATGGCCATGGGTATGCTAAACACAGACATGTTCATACCACACAGTACCCTCCTCACCCAAGCACACTCCATGGCCTCATACATGACCTTTCACGTCATTCACTAAATGATAGTTTTTGGAGCTAGTGCAAAGTATGATTTTATTTGATTGATTTTTATACGCGTTTATAGACTACGACCACAGGAGTTCACAACCAGTAGCATTACAAAAGTGTATTTCACATGTAACACACTGTATACCATCCCATCCCTCGTGACATTGGCATTACAGAACTATTTTTGCCATGGCTATACATTTGCTCAATTAATTGTTATTGCTATATACGCATTGCAAAATATAGCATCATTTTGGAGAGAAAAAGAATACCATGATAATGTACGAGACAGGCTGACCCCCTTTTCACTAAATGTATCTTGTAAAATAATAGATTCTTTTGCAGTTGTAAGTTTCTTTCTTCATTTTTTTTCTTATTATCTGTGGTGACCATTTTGAAGAGGAGATCAAGGGCTTCCCAATGGTGTCAAGCACTCAGGGCTAAGATTTTAAGGGTTTAAGGCTAAGGTCTACGCGGTTTGATATTATAGATATGAAGACTTTTTAGAAAATGAGCCATTATTTCAGGAAAAAGTAGGGACATGTGGTACAAAGCCCCAGTAGGCTAGATGACTTCATTAATAGGACCCTGGGTTGCTACACAGGCCCTCCTGTTAGAAAACCTTCACACAACTGACGACATTTGTACATATTGGCTAAGGGGTGGGGGTATTTTGGTTCAGTGACGAAACGTGACCTGAGCCGTACACTCTACCAATCTGTCCAAAAAGGGGCCGACGTTATTTGTGAACGTTTCCTAATATGTAATGTACAACTCATCCAGCTAGCACCACTTGCATGTGTAGGTCAGGTCAATACTACAAGAAACTGTAAAAAGAAAGGGTCGGCTTCACATGATACTGCCGCAATTCGGACGATTTGTGCTAGTAGGGCAACTGTTCCAGCTCGATAAGACCGATGTAAGTCTAGCCTACTGTCGTGAACCATTCTCACACACCCTTTTTGTATATCTTCTCAATTATTTGAAGAAAAACGGTCCCAGACCTCTCCCAACTATCGTCACTTGTAATCCATTGGCATGATAGTTTCCAATTGTACTCTTGGCAGGGACAGCGGAAGGTAGCTAAAGTTGGGGGGGGGGGACACCTCCCAAGGCCTGCTGGGTATTGGTCGGAGGGAGTTAGAAATGGGGGTCTTGGGGCCATCGACCCCCAGAAAATTTAGGAATTTGACATTTAAATTGGTGCATTTAGAGTGGTTTGAAACAAATTATATGGTCCATAGACAATTTTGGAATTTAACCTTTAAATTGCTGTGTTCTGAGGGAGTTTGAGCTTGCGATTAAAGTACATTTTTAGGAATTTTACCACTTATTTGGTGTATTCTACACTGTAAAAAAAATTACGTCAAAATAACAGAGATTCACTGGCACCACTGGGTGCCCGACTTTCACCGTAAAAATCAAGGTCACCGTTGTTTTAAATTCTCTGTAATTATAACGGTGAAAGTCCGGCACCCAGTGGTGCCAGTGAATCACCGTTATTCTAACAAAATAAGGAACATCACTGTTATTTTAATACAGTGCCTAAACAATAATATATGGTATTTTGTATAATTTAATTAATTTATCCCAGTGGTATTCAGTTTATTTATCCCCCTATACCAGGCTCAATATGGTTTCATGCCCTATGAATAAATGAAAACCACAACCATTAAGTGCAGCAATGAACTTCAAAAAAAGGAAAGAAAACAGAAACGTACAAAGTCAGGAGTAGACTAAAGCTCAAATCCCACGATGCTCACTTTGCAAGAGAAAATGCCAAATTGCCTAAACCGTTCACTTGAACAAGGGGAAATATCTGAATATCTAGATCTATATTAGAGTAGGCCCAAATTGCTACAGATTCTTATATGTTATACCTCCCAGTTATCGTTACATCTGTTGCGCTTTGGATCAAGCTAGGCTACAGATTCTTATATTGCATAAACTTTCTGGCAATGATTGCATTGTGGGATTGAGCTTAAATCTTAGGTATATTACGATGTCTGTTTCCTTCAATGTCTACATTGCAACAGATATGCCCAAATCTCAGAGATGAAGTGCAATAATATACTCAGATTGCAGAGGGTTGCAAGGCATAGAAAGCATCATGGGATTTGAGCTTAAGATAGGTCTACCATGGTATTACCATATGCTACTACAGTGAATACTATGACGAACTCCTGGCAAACTCCATGGTATCGTTGTCACAGTGGCACACAGTCTCACATTCTACATTGTTGTTGTTGGACTCCACCCACTCTTAGTCCATGATATATGCCATCACCTTCGGCACACTGGATCTGTTTCTGCAATAAATCCCTCACTGCCTGCGTAGTTGCTTGTACAGTTGTACGGACACTTAACACAGCAAACCCAGAACACATCCACTCTGTCGGAATGCGCATTCTGTGTTAAGTATTCTGTCAAACATCTCCTGTACATGAGTGCTGCATGGGACGGTTGTGCATCTACCACTCTTCTACCACATATATACAACACTATATTACTACATACATACGACAAGTATGTATATTAGCCATACATTGATCCCTGTTAACCCCCTGTATCTACATGTGTGATTTTCCCATCAAGCTAGCGGCTGTTTCCGATAAATGTGCTAAGAGGTTGCTAAACTGTATAGTCCTATTTTCAGTAGCTCCCTCTTGAAGTATGTCATGGAGGAGGCAATAGTTCAGTCAGACAAATACGCAGAAGGGGGCTTTAAATACTATTTATACTAGGGATTGAGTTTGAGTTTCATATTTTTATTTGGCATAATTCCATCATATGTGACACGATCTGCGAATAGGCCCTTAGTGCAGGTTGCACTAAGGTCCTCTTTCCCAGCGCATGTCACATGTGGGCAACGTATTTCCAAAAAAAAGCCATCGGAGATTCAACGCGGTGTAACTATGTGTAACAATATGAATAATAATATCATTGAAACAAGACGTGAATATAATCACAAAAAGAGCCGGCCAAAAATAGATCAATAGATAAATGCACCGTGGTGTATTTTGTTTACACAGGTGTGTGGCTGGGAAGGGTACTTTTTGAGCAAAATCCCCTCACCAAGGGTCTGCTTTTCACCAAAATCCCCCTCACCAAGGGTCAATTTTCACCAAAACCCCCCTCACCAAGGGTCACTTTTCGGAGATTTCAACAAAATCCCCCCAAAAAGAGTCACATTTTGCCCAAATTCTTCGCAACAAGGGTCACTTTTGACCAAAATTCTTACATCAAGGCCGACTCCTCGGGGAAAATTGCTAAAACCTAGGCACTTTTGTCCAAAATCTCCCTCAGCAAGGGTCACCTTTGACCAAAATCCCCCTCACCAAGGGTCACTTCTGACCAAAATCCCCCTCACCAAGGGTAAGGGTTGTCAAAGAGCCGGCCGCACACCTGTGTCAAAAAAAATTGAACCCCCCCCCAGGACATGTATACATACACTTACAGGCAATATTATTTCAACTACGTCGTGTTGTTTGATTACAACTACATATCTAGTTATGGTCAGAATTATACAAATTCAGACTAGACTCCAATAGATTAAACCCAGCCAACAAAAAGCCAAAACAGAACAGAACATATCAGACACAAGTTACCTTTCCCAAGGCAGTGAATGTGATAACGGTGACCCCTGAAAAAATATACTAAGTACCCATAATTATAGGTATACGCCGTTTCGCTCCCATGGGACTGAGTAAAGGTCCTTTTCGATCCAATTTCTGCCAACACCCCATGGTATGCTGGGAGTTGGGTTACCCCCTTGGTTACCAGGACATTGCGACATTTCAACATTAACACAGCATTATCATTCTAAATCATAGTAGAACCTTATCAAAGCTATGTATAACTTTATGGCTTCAGACGAAATTCTTATTAATGAATTCCAAAAGGAATAATCAACATATGTGACATGTATTATAGGAAAAGTGCCTTTTCGCAGATCGTGTCACATATCTTTAGAGAGAGAGAGCTAGAATGTATGAGTAACTTTAATAAGCGGATGACAACTTACAACAATACACGCCAATACACAAGCGCGTATCTGAATTATTATAGTTTTCTATAAGCCTATCTACTGTGCAAAACACACTTGAACTTTAGGCTTCTAGTGTCTGGCTGATGAAACATTCACGCATTGTTTGATAGCTGTATCATTAAATCAGTATATACCAGCCGCTGCTGGAGTTTGCCCCAGAGGTGGCAGTCTATATAAGGACGGCAGTGACTGCCTGGGCCTCACTTGATCACCAACCGGACGGTGTCCCACACCACTGGGAGTAGGCTACAGGTCTTCAACTAGGGCAGCAGCAGCATCAGTGGTAAGTACCTTTCTAGTTAACAAAATATGTAATTTATTCAAAATAACATTTTTAAACATTTTACAACGTATGGACACAATAAGGAGCCAGAGAAAAATGTTCTGGATCGTCGTACATTTGACCCCCCCCCCCCCGGTTATTAAAAAATGACCACTCCCTAAGTTGGAAACCTTTTCAGTTACGATCTTTCTCCACTGAGTTAATTTGATTATGTCAATTCATATAGTACTGTATCATAAGGCATAGGTATATGTATATACATAACTGGCTTTCGTTTCAGTGCTATCTGCATTTAATTTTATTAGTAATTAATGATTCCATTGCATGACTTGAGCAGTGACTATGCAAAACCTATTCGCAAACAGAATTAAATGGTTCACCATTCACTTTAATTAGGTACATGTCTCCAGTTACATGATAAACATGCATTGTTACGCAATTTTGCTTTCAGCATGACTACTTCCCATTACTATTCAAAACAACAAATACACATGTGTAGACTCTGGTCATAACATCTTTAGTGAAACTAGTACATCACTTTTTTGGGTGTTTGCGTCTTTGGGGATATACCATACGCAAACACATCACGGGTATTGGAAGCCGTTTGGGTACCAGTTGAAATAAACTCAGTTTAAAACCCAAATGGCTTGCCATACACGGAACCCTAGTCTCTGCTGCCTGACCATAATATAGTATATCACACATCAACCATTTATTTAGCTAATACAATCATATCTATAACTTCTATTATCCCATTGCATTATGCATTGTGATAGCTGTTGTATTAATAAAATATGCATGTCCAAGCCCACAGGGAGGGTAGGCTACTTGAGTTTCTTGAGTAATCTTCCTGTTTTGAACAGTTTGCCCAGGTAAATAAAAGGTTGACCACCAGTCTGAACTGGTTTCAGGATGGGCCTCCCTGTATTATATGTTATATATCCACAACATTGTTTAACGTTATCAGTGCCCCTGCCCACAGAACCACTGCCTCCGCTGTTGTAAGGGCATTTGAGACCAGAATTAGATTACTATACACTTGTTTCATCAGTGATAGACAGTAGATGGCGCTAGTCTCAACCTGGCCAGTTTACCCTGACTACAGGGGCAGATCTGGTTACCCACTTTCTTGGTCAGCAAAGGAGGTTGAGAACCCCCCCCCCCTTGTGGTGACAGGACCAGACACTAGAGGAGAGATACTAACCCCAGAGATAAGATTTTCAGGCCTGTGATCATAGATTAACACCATCCCCTGTGGTGGAGTAAGCTACATTTAATGAGCTTGGTGCCCCCTATGGGCCGTTTTTGTTTATGTATTGCATTGGTTGCCTTGATATGTACATATTCTTAAACTACATTTATACCTCGTGTTTCCTTAGGCATAAATGGGAACTCTGATATCAAAACCAATTCATGGATCATAGCCTACAGAGGCGTTCGAAACAATTTTTCAATGGGATGGGGGGAGGGGGACCTACCCTAACCAGCTTCAAGCAGGGCGTTTGTGCTTGATGCCGCTTGGACATGCATATATTAGAATTGGGAAGAAAGGTAGTGGTCTCACTGAGGGTAATCCCGCAGGAAACTGAGTCATATACGATTCTGGTCAGAAGTGAATACTGCAGGGGCACTGAATGGCCCATGATTATGTTGGAAATGATGCCAATATTATGAAGACTTGTACACATGCTGCTGAATGTCAATCAAATAATAGGAAAGGGATTCTCAGTGAGTTTACATTTTTTTCAAAAGCTAGATTGGGGATCAGTGAAAATGCAAATTACTCAGTGCAAATTCAGGCGAAATTCAGGTGGTTTTACACTACAGACCAGTGCTCAAATTTTCCGTGGTCAGTGGCTAATTTTGGTTGGAAATAGTTTGTAGGAAAGATGTATCTTTTAGGTCAAGGGTGATTTTCAGAAATTGTAAATGTCCTGGTAGCTGTTATTGCATTTTCTGCTATATTAAAGTATATAGTAAAAGGATTTCCTTCGCTGAGACCTAGTGTTTGAGCCCCTTTTAGTTCTGATTGGGACCCCATGCCTCTCTGTCCCCATTTTTTCCTTATGTGGGTGAGGTAAATTTGGGAATTTTATGTATTGTATTATAGGGTCTTGGCAATTATTTCTTTGCCCCCCCCCTTTCCTACGCCACTGGCCTACGATTTGATTTATGGTATTTGTCAAACTGGTACAGACATCATCTTAGGCAAAGGAAGGATGCCTCTGTCCTTTACCAAACTACGGGCGTGGCTCCAGATAGGTCAAGTCAAAGTGACCTGGCGACCTGGTACAATGATATTTAGCGACCTGATGACTTTTGGAAACGTCTAACTATAGCATAAATGGTCTAAAAGGCCACTTTCTGACCTGGGACCCTTGATTTCGGCGACTTTCCTACCTGAGGGGGGGACCCCTCGACACTCCCATGTCAGGCATCTGGGCCAGTTCGTCCCTACGAGCATTTATGATCTTCCACAATATACCAGGGGCATATTGGTATCAGTTCCTTATCTATCTATCTCTTCAGTGTCAAGGTCCAGGTGGGATGCAGTTATCCAGTCTGCCTAAAAATCTACCAGCACAGTTTTAAGGGCCTTTTTATATATCGGTAGTTAAAGTTACAGTCAGCCTCCTTTCGCCCACTGGTATTGTATAACATAGTATTTTGGAATTGATGTTGATTAATCACTTTAAGAAACATTTTGTCAGTGAGAAAGCAGATACCATTGTGACGCATGTGAACTCGACTTGAACTCAATGTACTAATATAGTAAAGTGCATCTGCCAGGAGCAAAAACGGAATTTCCCCAATTTAGAAATAGCCCGGGGGTGTCCGGATGGCCCACAACCACTTACCCTTCCTTTGAGGGATTTTGGTAAAAAAAAGAAAATTAAAATTAAAAAAGGCCAAAAAAATGTTTTCGATAACTTTGCGGAAACGTGCATCTTAGTGAGAGTGATTTTGGTTAAAAGTGTTTGTGTTTAAACAAATTTGTCGAGAATTGACCCTCAGTTGGAGGGATTTTTGCATGAATTAAAAAAACAAAAACAAAAAAACACATTTGCTTGAGGGATTTCGGTGAAAACAGACCCTTGGCTATAGAGGGGTTTTGGTGAAAAGTGACACTTGGCTCGAGGGATTTTGCTCAAAATATCCAACATCTAATGAGTTGTTTTTTTAAAATCTAATTAACCGAGCACAAATGATTGAAAAAAAGAATCCATTCAGTAAGCAATTGATATGACCCTCAGGCCAGTTAACAGTCGTTCACCCTCCGTCTGAAACTAATCTGCCCCTAAGGTTGGCGACCTGTGACTTATACTGTACAACAAACACTGTTTGACATCGACTCCAGCCATTGACCTCCCCTTGGGGATATTTATTGGCCTGTCCTACCCATACCTCGCCTCCTCGGGTTGTCCACTTGTTATTTGATATGTGTGTAAATAATACCAGCTAGGGACAAACCGCACCCCCTCACATAGTTGACGATACACACACACATTTTATCGTTTGTTTGGAATGTTTAGTGTTAGATTTCTCACTATGCCACCCGATCCTGACATTCTTTACCCAGTGGGCACAGAACATTGAATCAACGTTGATAAAGGGTTGTCAATGTTGATTCACTGTTGATGCAATGTTGATTCAACATTAAACTGAATTTTGTGCTCACTGGGTAGTTACCCTCCATCCCAAATACAAGCGGTCGTTTAGGGTAACCAACTTCTGTGGACTGGGACTTTGTCTTAGCTTTGATTATGGCAGTACTTTTGTTTATTCCCAACCCCACTGTCGCTTATATACTACCTATATACGGAATTCGTGGGGTTTATGTTGCTGACCGATTTAACAGTATGTGATTGTGTTTTATCATTTAGTTAGAAGTACTTGTATGGGTGTGGATCACCAAATTCGACATGGCGACATGGCTATTTCTTAAAATCGACAATCCACATGAGGCCTAGTGACATTCAACATGAGGCTAGAAAAAGATAGTGACAGGCGACATGAGCTATTCTTAAAATCAACATGGGACACGGACATTTTAAGCGACAGGCCCCCACTCTTTTAGGGCATATTCAGCTCTCATCATAGGGCCCTTTCCCCCCGCTGTCTATAACCAATACCTGTTTAGTCATAAGTTCGTTTTTTGTTTTTGTATTTTAATGAAACGTCATTGATAAGCAACTATGTTGATGGATCCTTGCAACTCAGCAACACATCAATATGGAACATTTACCACATGGATTTCATTATTTAAAAGCATGGTCATAAAGAGTCTAAAGAACATTTCCGTTAAATTTGAGTTCATTGGAAATATGTATTTTTGTAATAGATATTTAACTATTGGCACTATAGAAAACGTTCATTCAATGAGATATGTCCCAATAGCCCTGGAATTGTCCTGGATTTAGTGTTGTTGTGGAATACCTATCATTATTCCTGGCATGTCATTGACTGAGGTGGTGTATCATGCGCCTATTGAAACTCTATGCCTCACACACTGCCTGCCCACGTAGTGCTAGACCTATAGTGGTCACTCAACTTCACAAATACTAGCCTAAGTCACAGTGCTGACATACTCAATTATATATACCGTATTCGACGTAATAGGCGCCCTGGGCGCTTAAATTATTATTTTGAGTGTAAAAAACGGCCTCAAATATTCATTTTAACAAGCGCCCCCTACTGGCCTTTCTCAGTAACTTCTACAGGGCTTTAATCACCCCAATGCGTTCACATTTGACTACACATTAAACCTGCATAAGTATCAAGTGCACCATGTCACATAAATGTTCATAAAACAGTAACAAAATCGGAGGAACATTAAGAAAAATTGTAAAATTTCTGGAAAAAAATCTGAAAGAGGGCGGGGGGGGCGCTTATTAGGGGGAGGGCGCTTATTAGGTCGAATACGGTATATATATATATATATATATATATATATATATATATATATATATATATATATATATATATATATATAATTAGTATGGAAATACTGAATCCCAAATCATGTCTAAATAGTTATTTGGCTAGACGAAATCAATGTATACCATTGTGTATTATGTTGATTCAGAACTGATGCAGCATAGATAATTGACAGGTGGTTTGAACGTTAATAGCATTAAGTTTTAAACTAGTAAAATATTCACTGTTGAATCATATAATGGACTTGACTCAATTCTGTTTGACAGACCATAGGGTCAAATTCTCTGCAGTTTGTAATAGTTGGATGGCCGAAAATAGGTTTGGGCTGGAGGGTCAAGCTCCCAACTCCTGCCTGACACCCCCCCCCCCCCCACCTGATAGCCCTTGCGACAAGCTTCAATTTGCACCCACTCCCATGTCTCTAAGGCTAACGGTTTGCGAGATAGAATTTAATGTGTTCTGCACCAATAAAGAAAGGGAAGAATATTCACTTCCCACCCGAAAACTTCAAATCGCGATATTTCAGCAACAGCTGGTCCGATTGACTCGGGATTTGCAGCGTTTGAAAGGGAATAATCTCTACTTTTTGATGAACTGATCATGTGGCCCTTAAGCACAATGCCCTCAGCTTTACAAAACTGTTAAAATTGTGGGGATCGGACAATTATTCGCTGATCTATGAGGATATGTAGGAAATTTACTCGGAGTTTTCCTCCCCCGCATCGAATAAACATCATTTTCTGATGGTTTAGGCAGGGACCAATCCCAGTGGGCACAGAAAATTGAATCAACACTGATAAGAGGTTGTCAATGTTGATTCAATGTTGATTCAATGTTGATTCAACACTGCAGGGGATTTTATGCCCACTGGGATAAGGTACGTTTTCGCTGCCTAAGTCACATATGAGCATAATATCTAACTATGATTCTACAGTCAGATTTCTGATATAAGGACATAAAGATCATTTTGTGTTTACAGTGTAAATGGAAGAAAAAGATAATTGTTTAATTACCAGATTTGCTAACTTCAGTCGCTGTCTGCAATGCGAATTGACCTGTCTTCAACATGGCAGTATACAATTTATATAAAGGTGCATGCTTCCTATGTGCACTGGCGGAGCCTTTCCAGGGGTGGTTTTCAATGCCCATTAGCTATTTATAAGACGTGTTTAAAGCCAGTTAATAAACAACGATAAATATAAGATCGCCCAACGGTAATAAACATTAGCAGTATGAATAAAAGAAGTTTAATTTTTTTAACACAAAAAAACACACACTAAAAGAGCACCTCATAAAATCAACAAGCGTCCTACGAGTTGGACCATTGCCAAAGCTTAATAACTCAGAATATAGATAAAGAAATTAATAAAGAATATATGTATCAATGCACAAGTAGAGAGGTAATCTCACGGACATGGGATCCACCCATCAACATCACGAGAAACACGGAAAGTTCTTGGTACTGGCTGTATCAGTGACGTTGATCTCTAACCTTGAACAATACAGACACTGATAGATGCACATACGTGACATCTACACTGTAACCACTTTCACTGTTTGATAAGGTAATTCATTTCGAATTGTTGTTCTCTCTGCAGAAAACAAAGCAGAATGGCGGAGCGTATTGCTACCGTGACCAAGGCATTGGCCGGTCATTGTGCCAAGCCAGAAGCTGAAGGTAGGTTCGAGAGGATTCTCACTTTTATGTTCTCTGTTATCTGTAATTGAAACAGACATTAGCTCAAATATATTGATCGATGAAATATTCTACTTGTATATAATTACTTAGCTAGTACAGAGCTAAAATAATTGTCACTCAGGGTTCTGTATTCGACGTAATAAGTGCCAATGATGCTTAAACAATTATCATAATGGGACTCTAGAAGTTAATAGTTTAATTGTCTTAAACATTCTTGAAACCTTTCCCTTTTCCTAGTCAAAGGAATGCCCCAATGGGGGTGGGGATGCTTATCGCTTCACCTCGACCATACAGTAATGATCAATTCCTGAATGGTCAGCATGATGCACCAACCTAATAGGAGGATGGACGTGAAAAGCATTTCCTGTGCTAGAACAAAAATCCCCCCCCCCCCTCTATGTTGTTTTTCCTTTTATAAACCGTTGTGGGCATTGTACAGTGGCTGTAATTATGAATTTGGTTCCTACAAAAAAAATACATGTGTGTGTTGCAGCATGCAGTGGCAGCTCCTGTGCAGGCCCTGGCTACAAGACCCCCATGGATGCCTACAGGAATGGTGCCAGGGAGAAGATCATCTACCTGCCAGCTATCTACACACAGACTCCTATCAAACGGCCGGATTACCTGGCCACTGTGGATGTAGACCCTACCTCTCCCACCTACAGCCAGGTAACACATAAAGACACAATCACCTTTACACATATAACAGTGAAGCAGTGGCATCGGGCCCACCAAAATAAGTCAAGACCATAATATCACGCACACAATGTCCAATCCTTACCTCTCCCTCATATGGAAACGTGGGGGCAGAGGGGCCTGGGCACCCAATCAGAATTAAAGGGGGCTCAAATATTTCTTTTCTATCCAATATACGAGAGTATATATGGTACATCATTCATAAAAGCCAAAATTTAAGGTTGGTTGCAGTGGGCCAACCGGCCCCAATAACGATTTGCTTCCTACGCCTCTGTGAAGAAACTTTATGGAACAGGAAATGACACCAGAGTTAAGTTTAGTAAAACGCACGTGGAGATAATGACTAGATTGTTTGACTGTTGCTCTATGCTCTCACTATGTACATGTGTATACGTAGCTGATGATACTCCATAATATACTACAAGCCTAACTTGTGCATGAGCCACACTCTTAACTTAGACAAATCCTATAAGCCTAAAATCAGGGGGTCTGAAAATTGCTATTTTCTTAGTACTGTACTTTTCTAGCAAAAACTGTATGTATTCATGTTATAGGTGATTCACCGACTGGAGATGCCCTACATGGGAGATGAGATGCACCACTCTGGATGGAATGCATGCTCCAGCTGTTGTGATGACCCAACCAAGGTGCGCGACAAGCTCATCCTGCCTTGCCTCCACTCAGACCGTATCTATGTGGTAGATGTGGGTGCTAACAGCAGGGCCCCCAACCTGCACAAGGTAGGATTACCTGATATCTCCTAAATCAGATAATGCTGTGCATGCTCTGATCTATCTCGGTCAGCACTATCATGATACTGTTACCGATTGCTAACTTGACTATTCCTGTCCTATACATTTATAAATATTTATGGTCACTATTTCTAGAACTGAAATGAAGCATTATTTAAGCAATAACACAAACCAAACTGCAAGCATAATCCTGTATCCCCATAGGGAAATACCAAGATATTCCACACTTAATACAAAGTGCTGTTCAGGGGAGAACTATGATTTCAGCAGATAGGATTGAATGCTGAATAGCTTGTGTTTATGATAGTGAGTTGATTAGAATATTCAAGAGAACTTTGGTCCTCTAGTTTCATTTGATAATGAAAGTCTATTGTCATAACTGGTGGTAGCAACTCCATTATTTTCTCATCAAACTAGGAGAAAGTATAGTATTCTTTGACTCACCAGTGTATGGCTGATTAAATTCAGTTCTGATAAATTAATGCACACATGGTTGTGGCCTTAAGTGAATGACTTGTGAAGGTATAGATGGTCTGTTCCAGGTGGTGGAGCCATCAGAGGTTCACAAGAAAGCTGACCTAGGCATGCCACACACCACCCACTGCCTGGCTAACGGTGAGGTGATGATTTCCAGTATTGGCGATGTGAGTGGTGGGGCTAAGGGTAGCTTCATGCTGCTGGATGGTCAAACATTCCGGGTGAAGGGTGTGTGGGAGGACCGTGCTGCCCCCATGGGCTACGACTTCTGGTACCAGCCCCGCCACAATGTCATGATCAGCACTGAGTGGGGTGCCCCCTGGTGCATCAAGTCCGGCTTCAACCCCAAACATGTTGCCGAAGGTATGAAAATTGATTTCATGTCTCCCCATGTAAACCAGTTTATGATAATTAGTAGAATGGATAATGTTTGAGCTTATCAGCTAATCTAGAAGCTCCCATACCACATGCAGAATCTTACATATTAACTTTTGAAACACCAATATTGAATTCAGATAATTTTATTTTGAATCGAGAAATGTTGATATGGCTATTGAACCCAGAAAGTTTTATATTAAATCCCCCCCCCCAAAAAAAAATAAAACTTCAAAGGGTGGAAACTGTTCTTGGTATAAATGTAAACACTGAGAGGGAATATCCTGATATCACCTGGTGTTAACCACAATTTCAAAAAGATCTCCCTCCAATCAACAGCGCACACACATATCCTTGTTCCCTCTTTGTGACTGTCAGAAAAGAGTTCTACATTTTGACACTATCACTCTCGCCACACAAACATAAGTTTATGTGACTCTCAACTGAGTCTGAAATACACGTGAGGGATCATAATTAGCATATATTTTTTCTACTGTTATATATGATGGATGGCTCATGAAAGATCAAATCTTGGTATAGAGATCAAACTAAAGTATGCTTTTGATTATTAGGCATGGGTTAAGAATGGGAGTGAATTTCAATTTTAATTATACTAGGTAGCTATCTATCATCCCTAGTGCATGTGATTGAAAATAGATCTTTTTCTAAGATGTTTAGGTACATCATTTCTGATTATTTCTATACCACATTTTGTACCTACATTTGAAGTGTTTACTACACAGGTTACTATGGGCAGCACCTGAATGTGTGGGACTGGGAAAAGCACACCATGATACAGCGGATAGACCTAGGTTCTGATGGACAGATCCCACTGGAGATCCGCTTCCTGCACGACCCCAGTGCCACAGAGGGTTATGTGGGCTGTGCTCTGAGCTCCACTGTCTTCAGGTTCTACAAGACAGAGGTGAGCTGTCAATTCTCTTAAGAAAAACGCCTAACCCACACCTAGAACCTAACTGTAGATGCTCTATGCACATAGAACCTAAATCATGGGATTGTTCAGTTGAAGTTCAATTTCATGTGTCGGGTCTTTTGTTATTTAATATCAGTGCCACGGTTTGTTAGCATTCAAAGTAGTGAGTGGGGAGGCGGTGAGGTTGGTGGATGAAGCAGCTTGGTGAAGAGGCAATTACTGTTTGTCTATCCTATTATATGAATCACAGTCATGATACCATTTATGCCAACTCATGCTGCGACCATGCCCTTTGAACTCAAGTGTCATGGTGTCCTATTTGTAATAATGGACTATGATATATGTTATTCAACCAGAGGTAAGCAATCAGGGAGTCGGTGGGAGAGATATCCTAGTTTCCCATACGAATTTGCTGTGTAACTGCCCTACATAATATGTATTTGTTTCAGCTCCAATCAGTGTTTTGATGTTAAATGGCTGTGTCTCATGAGTTTGGGTCAATGTGAACTTCTTTGACTGGGTGCCATCTTTGACTGGATGCCATCTTTGACAGGGTACCATCTTTGACTGGCTTGAGAGAAAACGGTTTATCTAGGGCAGATAAAAATATAAATGGGCTACTTATTACTAATTTAAAGTGTTATAACATCCATTAACCTTTCAGCTCATTTATATTTTCTCACAAGCCGGTCAAAGATGGCACCCAGTCAATTGGCCCAATCTCGTGAGACACCGTCAAATACTCTTTTGTTTTGATGTCAGTCATGTAAATTAGACCCCCTTTAGAAAAAAAGGACAGAGATGTGATATTTATTTGCCAAAAGCCACAATGTGGACCGTGCAGAATCATCTCTTAATTTGTCCTGATTGTTTCATAAATAAACTATAAAAACATTGTGAGATAAATACCATTGTATATAGAGGATATATGAGGTAAAGGCAGAAACAGGACCACCAGAATTGTGCACTGGTGAGTGCAGGGTCTGGCACTGCATCATTCTTCAAAAAACTATCTTTACAAACATGTTATTAGAGGCTCTGTGTTTATTGTTTCATGTATTGGGATATCAATAAGTTGTAATAAATGATTTAATAATTACTGCATTATTTGTTTTGCAGGTAGGAGACTGGGCAGCAGAGAAGGTGATCAGTATTCCGCCCAAGGAGGTAGAAGGATGGGCACTACCAGTAATGCCAGGTAAATAAGGGGGGAAAAGATTTTTTTTTTTAAATAACATTTAGCCATTTTGAACAACATTGTGCTTTCATAGTGGGTATATTTATTGTAAAATATTGAGATTCTCTTAAAGATTGACACATTTTGTGTGTTTCAGGTCTAATCACTGACATCCTGATCTCCCTGGATGACAGGTTCCTGTACTTCAGTAACTGGCTACATGGAGACATCCGTCAGTATGACATCACAGACCGGCGCAACCCCAAACTGGTGGGACAGGTCAGTGGTACATGTAAAACACCCTTAAAGATGGGTGAAGAGCTAATTTGGGGTCGATTTTAATTTTTCATTTAAAGAATGTATCAGTGTTTATGATGTCCATACAAACATGTGTGTAGCTTATAAACTCATTCCTATACTTATAATTGCATTGAATATAGAGAAAACAAGGTCAGAACAGGTCAGGGGACCCCGTCACTATTACAGAGAGGGATCCCATGACCTGGTTTTCCCTATATTTAATGCATTTGTAACCATCAGAACGATTTTAAAAGCTACACACATATTTACATGGACATTATTAACACAAATATGATGTGTAACTGAAATATAAAAATCGACCCCAAATTAGGTACCTCCTAACCCATTTTTAACACCCCCAAACTGGTCAGTCCTCATAAGCTTTCAGCAATCATTTACTAGTCAGTGCTTCTTACCCATACATAAAGGGGCGACACATGGCTTCAGCCATTTTGTTTGTAATCGGTGTAATTTGTAGATTTGTCTATGGTGTAAGAGGGCTATTCACTACTTCCGTGCACTTAAATTGATAGTAGAGCCCAGAGGTAGGCATCTCTATATCTAAATAAGCTTCATATACATTGTATATCCTTATCTTAAGAGGAATACTGTTTGTCGTGAGGATTTCAAAAGTGTTGCATCTAGATGCACTGCAGATGTATACTCTCAGGTGTGTGTCAAAGCAGTAAATGATAGGATATTTTTGATTAATGGTGTCTACTGATACACTGTTCTATGCTGTGATTGCCCAATCATCTAAAACTACAATTTCTCTGATCGCCTGGTTGGACGGGCCAGTCTCCTTGTTTATACTTCGTCCTCTATCAATAGCGCAATACGGCAATGGCATAACAGCTATCTCATGTAGCTCAGTTGGCAGCGTTGGATCTGTAACCTCAAGATTAGACGTCCCACAGTAGACTCCCCATTGATAGGTGGTGCCCTCTGGTGAAAGTACAGAGCAAAATGAGACCCTCCCGAATGTAGACCCATGCAATGGCATATAGAGGCCTGCTACTGCAGCCCCACTGTGTGCTGTAAGATGCAACTAACCTATACCTACATGTATGCCAAATATTGATATTATTACTCAAAATGTCTAAGAGTGGCACCAATGACCATCATGGTCGGTCGTTCACCATAATTTATGTGGGTTGTCCAGTCCACCAAAGCAATTTCTACCCTCCCAGGCTGCAACATGGTTCATGTGATGGAATGTACATAAGCTGGTAAACCTTATTATTGGATTTGGAGCTGTGGAATTCGTAATTGCCTCAGAGATCTTATATAGCAAATACTACAGCTCCTCACACATCCTGGATCCAAAATAGGAGTAACATGTGTTAAACCATAATCACTCATATCCCACATAGCAGTCACATTCTATTTACCATTCACTACAGGTCTGGATAAGCGGAAGTATCTGCAGAGATGACCTTGTCAAGGTCACAAAGGACACAGAACTTAAGGTAGGACTACCGGTAGTAAACCAATCAATGCTTATTTCTCTTACTAGTATATAATTTGTACATATATAGTTGTATCATAATCTTAAGCCTACATTACTAAGAAGTATATTGTGTACTAGATATTCCATCATTATCTATTTAATATAACATTAACCATTCTTTATTAAATCTTTGTTTTCAATAACTTTCATATAATCAGAGCCAACCGAAGGCCCTGTACCGAAAGGGGAAGAGGGTACATGGTGGACCTCAGATGATCCAACTTAGCCTTGATGGGAAACGCCTCTATGTCACAACATCCCTGTATAGCTCCTGGGATAACCAATTCTACCCTGAGATGGGAAAGTAAGTCCTAGAGTTCTAAAGAAGGCAATATTCAAATAGTACTTCAAAATATTAGAATTTATTCAAAACAACTCAACTGTAACATACAACTATGAAAAACAATAGTTAAATTGAATGTGATAAAAAGAAAAAAATAATACACAGTTTAATTCCACTCCATTGACTTTTATGATTGCTGTGCATTGTGGTAGAATATGATCCTTGTGTGTGGTGTGCTTTGTGGAGGTTCTTACCCACAGAGTTTGTTTGCTTTTTGATATGATTCAACCTGCCCCCTCATGTTTTGGAATACTTTTTAGTACGATCTGACCTCCATGTTTTGGTGTGCTTGCAGGAAGGGGTCATGGATGTTTGTGATAGATGTGGACACAGTTAACGGTGGCATCAAGCTGAATGAGGACTTTGGCGTGGACTTTGGAGAGGAGCCCCATGGTCCTTCCTTTGCTCACGAGATGCGCTACCCAGGCGGGGACTGCACCTCTGACATCTGGTTGTGAACAAGCACAGACGAGCAAATGTGGCACCTCGAATGGCACCAGAATAGGCATAACTTATCACTGTGACAGTTTTCCTGGGAAATTAGTGTTACTTTATGTTAGGGTACCTAGTTAATAACATCGTGAGTGATGCGAAGAACTGCCCATTGATTTAAAAAAGTGTTTTCATTGCATGGTGCTATTTAGCCTCTATAAGTCTCTAAAACTGTTTAAATCGATTGACTAGGGAAAGCGAGATACATATGTATAAAAATATGCACACAAGCAGACATACTATGTTCACTCAAATTCCTAACATTGAGTAACCTCAGTCTCAATACTGTTGGAACTGATTATCAGTCAAGGTGATGAATTAATTGTGGTTTGTATACATACAATACTCTGCAATTTCTACTTTTTCCTCTTGACTGAAAATGTGGTGGTGATTGTAAATGTCACCCATGGTGTCTAAGATTTAATCATACATAGTGGTACATTAGAATCAAATATATATGTACACACATATATGTAGCCCAGCGGTATTTAGTAATCCTAATATCAATTTCATAACCATGTATGTTTACGTAAGTGGCATTATCACTATCAGTGGATTATATACAGCTTGGGGTGAATGGCAGGTCAGTTTTTCAACCCTGACCTCTAGACTAATAAATATAAAGCCCAAATTATTGACTCTTTTTTCTTTGTTGCAGTTTTACTTTTATTTAAGTCCTAAGAAAATATTTTCATTATTCTCATGGATATAAAGCAGAGTTCTTATAACAGCATAACAAAGGTGGCGGAACACACTCTATACCGATGTTGCAGGTTCCTTAGTAGGGGGCACCATTGCTTGATCTGGTAACCAGCGAGATAAGCACTGATACAGCAATCACAATGGGTACAGGCTGTTACATAATGCCCCCTAAGAATTCCGCAGTGAAGGCCAGGGAATTTTCTCATTGGTTGATAATGCAACCGGCTAGACGCCTATAAGAACAGTGTTTTGCGGGAACATGCACAGGGAGTTACATACACATAGTTGCAACACACGTTTGAGACCAACACACTTTTGGCAAAGAGTGTGTTGTGTGTTACACCAAAATTTGTGTTAAAAGTGACTACAGAAAAGCCCGAGAAAAGCGTGTTGATAAGTGTGTAAATGTAATAATAGTTGTGGACCACCAAATTCGACACGGCGACATGGCTATTTCTTAGAATCAACAATCGACATGAGGCCCAGTGACAATCGACATAAGGCTTGAAAAACATAGTGACAGGCGACATGAGCAATTCTTAAAACCGACATGGGACATGTCCCGCCTCCCAGACAACCCCCTCGCTGAACTATACCCCTCCCATGATCAGAGAGCGACACCACCCTCTCAGAGTGTCCCAGACTGGGACGTGGAACCTGACACCCAGAGCGTAGGACACTGAGAAAATGAGAGGTTCAGGGCCCCAGTGTAGGTTATATAACAGGCTGATGTAAGAGATGGGTGAGATAGGCCGAGGTTGTGCTCTGGACTGATTACCCCTCACCTAGGACATTACCCCTTGGACATCCTACCTCTTGGAGTTATGATCGGGGTATATGGTTTATGTGGAGACCAAATTTAAGTGAGTAAATACATGTTACCGTCTTCAACGTAATAAGCGCTCTCTCCTTATTTAGGGCATTTTTCAGACTACAGGAAAACCTTAAATTTCACGATTTTGGAGACAGTTAAACTCTCAAGTATCAAAATGCCATGAAAACTATTTCTTAAAGGTACACAGTCCAACTAATTATAGATCGACCAACAGTTTTTCTCAAAGAAAAGACAAAAAAATGCCATGTTTGTCATTGGGAGGGTATTCTAATCTGGTGCATAACATAATAGGCCCTCATGAGAAAATCATATTTTTCTACATTTTTCCACACACTGAAAACCTCAGGGTCGTCATTTTGACAATACCAAAATTGACAACTTAAGGTAATCATTGTGACTACTATTTAGACCAAAGTTGTCAAAATAACTTGTGCCTCAATATCTTTGTCAGATCTACATAATTCGGGGACAACATTGCAGGATTCCGATAGCATATCCTTTACATAACAAATCAAACTGCCACCAGATTTGTTTACCTCCCTATCTAGTCTTAGGGTTTGGTAGTTTTGTACATAGACTTTTGAGTCAGGCAAGTTATCTGTAAGCCATGACTCACTAATACAGAACACATCAAATAGTGAGACCATTTTTGTGACTCCGGTCATTTTTAACCCATTGGCTACTGACCCAGAAATTTACCCAGATCCTTGACTATGGGCATTCTCAACTGCTATTACTACAAAAAACGGGGGATTTCAATGTCATATCATGTAAGGCCCAAATCTGCCATAGTGATGGTAAAATGTGGATATTTTAGAATGTGGGCTGAAAGAAATATATTTTATCTATAATCTCTGAAAAAAAATTATAATTCGAATATTTTTTCTCCCCGAAAAAGAGATTTTTGTATTCTTCAAAATGATGCCCAATTGCATCCCCCGTATTTTGGTGGATGATGCCAATTGGCATTACCCGTAGCTAAAGGGTTAATAGCATACATTAGAATCTATGGTCTCAAAAACGAGGAAAATAAATGTTGAATGGGCCAAATCTGTGCTCTAAAGGCTAAAATAAGGCACTGTCACTGAGAGGGGCAAGCATCCCAAATTCCCACACTTTCTCTGAGAAAATGATGCTCCCACTCCAGCTCAAAATACACTACTGTAAAACCTCGCGTATAAGCCTAACTCGCGTATAAGCCGCACCCCGACTTTGGGCCGATCCTATAAGCCGCACCAGCGATCTGATTCTGCAGGTGACTTTTATACTGTACTATAGGAACAAAAACTCGCATATAAGCCGCACCCTGACTATGTGCCGATCCTATAAGCCGCACTGGCGATCTGATTCGCGTACAAGCCGCGGCTTATACGCGAGGTTTTACGGTAGTTTATAATAAATTTTGCACAGTCAATTTAATATGATAAGATGTATGAATGTGTGCTCTATAAGGGTAGATAATAAGATGTATAGATGCATGTGCATATTAATACAACCAAGCCTAAACATAGGCTACTGTCAATTATTCATGTGTACCGACTCCCAGACGGAACTTGTGCTCAATGCATCAAAAACATACTGGATATATGCAAGAGCCCTGCACTGGATGGGAGGGAGTTGTGGGTTGTGGGAGATATCAGCATTGCCCCCCTCAGCCCAGACAATTGGATGACTAGACTATATAAGAAGTGCATGTCGAGTATTGTTTTAGTTGATTACATCACTAATGAAATTACACGCCCTAATACAAATCCAAATATTCCTGGCGGAAATTGTATAGATCTGATGGCCTCTACTTGTAATATTGTATCAAACTCAGGCACTTTGCCATGCTACTATAGTGACCATCTCAAGAAGCCAGTAATAAGATCTATGACTGGTCGCTCTTACCGTAACTATAGACGTGAGGACTTTGAAGACTATCTTCTGAATGTCAAATGGGACAATTATGATACAGAAACAGATGTGGATGTTAAAATTAATGGTCAATAATGCTAGAGTTTATAACTGACTATCTAGATGTACACTGCCCAATAAGAAATATGGTACTTAAGGATTATAATAAACCCTGGTTAAACATCGGGCATAACTTCCATTGGGGAAGTTATTCCCATATTAGTGGTCCTACCAGTGCCACCTAGTGCCTCCCCCGGCACCAGCCGTGGAACTCTTCTCCAGGGGAGGGGAGGTAACCAGCAGCAAGCAAGCAAGCAGCAAGGCCAGCAGCAGGCCGGCAGAGACTTTGGTGGGTTTTTTTTCTTTTTGTTATTTCTAAATAAATAGGCCGGGTCACGGTTGTGACAAAACGGTTAAGCACCAATGTCCCTTGTCGTTAACCTTTACCTTAAACTTTATTTCATGGTGGATACGATGACCACTATGCTTAAGTACTAGAAATCCTGTATCCCATGCCCCCCATGGGATACGGTCCTCCTGTATCACATGGCCTATGACATCATCATTTGTTCAAATTCTTATGGCCATTTATATGCAATTAAACATATTTTGAAGAATAAAAACCATGAAATAAAGGCAAAGGCCCATGGCCAGAAGATTTTTGGTACCGTTCCCCCCTCGGTGGGGCTGGGGCGCATCCCACTCAGCCTGCGGCTTCGTGGGATACTGCCCCAGCCCCACCTTGGGGGGAACGATACCAAAATATCCTCTGGCCATGGGCCTTTGTCTATGTAGTCTTAAAGGGCGGCTAGCACCGCTAAGACTACCCGCTTTAACAAGTCACGTGACCACCGATTGAGGGGCGCCGCTAGGGCTCCGCTAGTTCCCGTGCGTTTTGTACGATCTGTGAGGCCAGGTACCAGTCTTTGCTAGCATCCGTGCTAGCCCCCCTTAATGCACAAGTTTCTATATTCAGGGAAACATATAGGGCCTATGCATGAGGATAATTATGTAAGCCTACTTTATGGTGATTTCTACCCCATGTAGGCCCTATGGATACCCGGACCAAAATGTACTTGCTGAAAACCATAGGGGAGGCCTGGGAGAATTGGGACAAAGGAGAACTGGGACACTGTCTATTCTGCCCATTAGCAATAACTTTAATGCATAACCACCAATGCTGTTTTTTGGGCCAATAATATCTAAGTTTTTTATAATAAAAAAAATTACTGTCATGTTATTATAATTGGAACTATAACAAATTATAACATTTTTAGGAAAAAAAGTTTTTTTTTCAGGTCTCGGACGATTAAATTTACGTAGTGTTACCTTTTGATGAGAAAATATTTTAGTGTTGCATTATGTAGCATTGATAGATGGCAAAATGACCAGCTACTTACAAAAACACAATTAAGCATATTTTGAACTGTATTTTGCTTAAAAATCTCAACCTGGGGAGAACTGGGACACTCATTGCAGGGAGAACTGGGACACTCTTGACTATCAGGAAAAACTGGGACACTCCAGGTGAAGATTTATTGTGCTTTAATTATTTTTCTCTCAGACCTATGACTAAAGCTAATATGTTACATATGATCATATTGAATGTAAAGTAAAGCAAAATGATGTTTCATAGGTTAATAATCACACTATTTACACTGTCCCAGTTCTCCCTGGTGTGTCCCAGTTCTCCCCAGGTAGTGTCCCAGTTCTCCTCGAAGTGTCCCAGTTCTCCCTGGAATTTCTCAAAATTTCAAAAGACCCTAGACGGGAATCATGGCAGGCTAGGATGAATCTAAATAGTCCAAATGGAAGGTTTATTGGTAGCCTTTCTTCATGAAACAAAGACATTTGGTTAGCCTATTGTTGGCATTGTAGAAATCATAAGCAAACATGTTATGACTTTAATTTAGTGTCCCAATTCTCCCAGGGCTCCCCTATCAATAAACCGTTATGATGGCATAAAAAAAAAAGAAAAAAAAGGGGTCTCCCCTACCAGGGGGCGCCATGTGCGTTCGCGGGAAATTGTCGAGTGGACCCTCTTAATTACCGGGTAGGCTCTTTGCTTAGCATTGGAGTGCGTCACCGGCTCAGAGCGACACACCCGCAAGCCTGCTCTGGGCTGCAGTGGAGGGGAGGCGGCGAGAGAAACTGTGTCAGTCCGAAACCATAATAATATGCCTCAATCTCAAATAGCAAAGGTCTATCTGACGTTGGCAACTACAAAATATTTGGTTCAAGACCCCGCCTGAAGGTAAGCGAGCTAAATACGGTATCGCATTCTATCCCATTCTGGGACATGATGATCCATATTCATACGATAGATGTCAAATGCGGGGTCAAGTTCACCGTCAAAACTCAAATGTCTAGCCCTTTTTTAATAGTTTTAAACTCAGTCTACTCGCACATGCCGAGCAAATGGAGCCCTACCGTAACGTTTTGTAAACTAAAGTAGGTGGGAGGGGAGTCGGCCTGCTCACTCTCATTTAAAACTCGGTCAAAAGTTGGACTGTTGATGTCACATATAGGCCATGAGCCAGACTGTTGTTGACTGCCACTCTATGGATTAAGGTTGATCGCTACTCATTGAATAGCTATGGCCCAGCGCCTCCGGCGCCGGAAGCAGTAGGGCCTACACACCCCTCCAACACACAATAGGGCTCTCCCGGTTTAGGTTCTAGACATTAAAGGGCCTGTTACACTGGCGGCATCTGCCGCACTGCATCTGCTGCAGAACTTGCTGTGCGACAGATGCAGCTAGTGTAGGGTAAATTGGGGCAATATCGCGCACCTGGGTTATATCACGCATTTTTGTATCTCTGACATCATAGAGAGGGAAAATGATCAAGGAAAAATGTAAAAATAATTTCTAATAGCAATATATGCACAGAATACAAGCATTGAAAAAAACATTTTTTTTAGGCATTTCTTCTGCATTTTATGGGGTACTGAAGAGGTTAGGCCACGATCTAACCGTTTTCTCTTTATTTCTTGTAATATTTCAATTAATTTCCATTATTTTTGATGAAATAAAAATCATCATCAAACTCAAAGTAGAAGTTATAGAAGAAAAAGATGTTTGTATATGGAACTTTACTTCTACCATACATGGTAAATGCCTATAATATATGGTAAGAACATAACTGAAACTGTTTTTCAAAAAAGATTCATAAAATTGGGTAGATTTGGGTTATATCACGCACATATAGGGGTTATATCACGCAGTTTTGTATCTGTGACGTCACAGAGAAGGACCAAGCACAGAGAAAATGTAAAAGTATGTTTTGAGACTAAAATTGGTCTATCAATAACAGAAGGAAAAAAAATTGGCTTCTGACATATTTTGTGGCCGATATGGGTCATGATAGCACTAATGCACGATATTAGCCTGTGGTACAAAGTTTTGACAAATATTTTTTCATGTGCGATTTTTTTGAAATATAAAAAAGTCCTTATTGAATTTAATAATCATTTTTGCAATCGAGATATTGAAGATCCAATGATATAAGTTATAACACTATGCACACATGGAAAATGGGTTCAGTTGATAGTAGAAATCGTTGCATTAGATTCTGCCTATTTTATTTGTGGAATTTGAGGTTATGACCTTCAGATGTGTGATATAACCTCTATATGTGCGTGATATAACACTGTGGTGCGTGATATAACCCCAAAGAAAAAGAAGTAAAGACCATATGTTCCTCATACCACAAGAAGATAAAAAAATAAACAGACAGAAATCGAGTTTTCTGTTTTCATAAGTAATGGGACATCAAATGTTGGAAAAAGCTGAGAAAATAGCTGTCAATACTATACACATCAATCTAGGCTATTACAATTAATATTTAGCCTTATTTTTTGTGTTAGATACGCGATATTGCCCCAATTTACCCTAACAGGCACAAAACTTGCTGCAGCTTGCCGCAACTACTTGCTGCAGCAAAAGCTACCAGTGTTAGCTTTCCTTGCGGCAAGCTGTGCGGCAGATGCCGCGCAGCAAGTGCCGCCAGTGTAACAGGCCCTTTAGATCTAGTTCTGTCCCAAAACCCAGCCTCCACGTTGTTCCTTCGTTATGGATTGCTAAGGGAAATGTATTGGGAATACACTGTTAAAATAATCTGATTAGAATCTTAACAGAGTTAACCCACAAAATAGATATAAGGCTAAATGTCATTGCATGTGCGGCATCCACCACTAAGTGGCTATATGTATTCCTCCCCCTGTGTTAGTGGGGACCTTCATGATGGGGCATGAAGGAGTAGAATAACTTCATCGGGAGCCTTCCATAATACCAATGGGCATACCGGATTCGTAAAAGGCGACAAAACGTGAGGGGTCTCGTGCCTTACTGCTGTGATCAGTCACGTAAGCTGTTTGGCAACCGCTGCCCATATGCGCGGGCCCGGGCCTTCTTGCTTGTGGTCTGGCATGGGATCCCTCCTCAGTGAACCACGTCTGAGATATCAAAGGCCGTGGTTTGTCTGGCCCTGCCTGCTATGTATGGTACTAGCCCAGGTAGCTAGGACCAGGCAAATAAAAGAACACTTGCTATCCTTCGAAAAGAGTAGGGGACGTGCCCCGGTAGCGGTCTTCTCCCTCACCTCATAGATGCGGTCATCCATTTCATAGATTCGGTCACTGCTGTATTGGGCAAGCAGCATATAAATATCTGTCCTACTACTGCAAGGCAGACTACCACTATTTGTGGATGACTCCTTGCCAACTTGAGATGTCCCGTGAGGTACTTGATATACGTCTGGATGTAAAACAAATCAATCAATCAATCAATCAATATGTATTCCGCATTAGCAAGATGTCCTGTGTAGGCCTACAGCGCCATGTTGATTGGTACCAGTGTAACCAGTGTAACCTCCAGCAACCAGCTCAGCCAAATCTCAGGTCCGAAATTAGGGTACAAACAGGGTGTGAGTATGGTGAGTGGGTTGTACCTGGGCATTCCTTAAGTCACCTTGTAACGCGCCAAGCTGAGAGCGACAGAGGGTATGGGAATGGGAAAGACGGAGAACTTACCCCAAACGGCTGTCAGAGGCCTAGCTATATGTTATATGTTTCTTGTTGGCTACGAATGCGGGTCCGTATGCAAAGTGAGAGGGTGTCCTATGATAAAACCAGCGTGGAGAAAACAGGGACGGGCGGGAGGGAGTGAGAGAAGACAGATTTGTAGATGGACGAGTCCAACATAAAAGGCTTCAAGGTGATATATTGGAACCCCCAGAGCAGGAAAAGGAAGGCTGAGACTTTAAGGTATTTCACCTACACAAGCAAACCACTAGTCATAAGTTTCTCAGAAACCTGGCTGAAACCGTGGACCCCAGACGGGTATTATGAATTCACAGGATACACAATGCACAGACTGGACTGCATAGTAGACAAAGCCGGTGGAGTTAGCATCTATGTCAAGGACACAATTCCCCAAATAAGGCTCAAAATGTGTGAATACAATATCATGACGGAGCATTGCGAATTACTGGCGGTGAAAATCCATAGAAAAGAATGCAGGCCCGAGGTCATAGTAAGCTTGTACAGACCAAGCAGAGGGAAGGAGGAGAACTTCAGAGATGCGTTACAAACTGCGCTGCGTACCATCACAACTTACTACCCACGGGCCACCCTATGCGTGGGAGGTGACTTTAACATGAACCTGGCGCAAGAAGTACATGATGGCAGTATAATGGACTTACTAGTGAGAAACTATAGCCTGACGCCGCTGATCAATGAGCCTACTAGGCCATTTTATAATGAAGTAAGAACCATAGACCAAATTTACACTACAGCTGACAACATACTGGCGTCAGGGATAATCCCGGTTAATATAAGTGACCATGCGCCCATCTTCTCGGTGATGAAGAAGAAAAAGGGACAACACGTTAAAACAGAATTCACTGGGGATTCATATTTCACCTATGATTACCGAAGGATGGAAGGAGTCCTAAGAAGAGAAGGCTGGGAGGAATTAATGAGAGGGAAGGACGTGGGGGAAAGATGGGAATGCATAGAGAGGGGAATAATAGCCATGGCAGATGAGCCCTATCCGCAGAAGAAGTACAGATTCAGAGACTACAAACCCGAATGGTTAACCCTTTCCCTGCCGATACTGCATATATGCAGTACCACTGTAAAACCGATACTGCATATATGCAGTACCGTAAATTCTCGCGTATAAGCCTAACTCGCGTATAAGCCGCACCCCTAACTTTGACAAATTATATAAGCCAGAGGGGTGGTCTGAATATTGCGATTTTGGTACTGTAGTATAGTGATAAAAACTCTCGTATAAGCCGCACCCTATATAGGCATGTTTGGTATCAAAAGAAAGCTGAGTCTGACTCGCGTACAAGCCGCGGCTTCTACGCGAGAATTTACGGTACTGTATTTTAGTACCCAAAAACCGATACTGCATATATGCAGCACCAGGGCACTATCTGTAGTGTAGTGCCGGTTTTAATAGGACATATTCATCTGCAATGTCCCTGGTGGTTGGGAACAATCTTTCAAAAGTAAAGTGGCAGGGAAAGGGTTAACAAACGACCTACTGGAGTTGATGAGAGAGAGAGAGACAACACGTATAAAAGGGCAAGACGGACCAGGGACCCAATAGTAACCAGAAGGGCTCAGGCACTGTGTACACTGACGAACAATGCGATGCACAGAGCAAAGGGGAATTATATAGGGGAAAAATTGAGGCAGCACAAGAAGGACCCCAAGAAATTCTGGGAATCGCTTCAAAAACTACTACCTGCAAAGAATACACAGATGGTGTAATGCAAATAAGATGACTATCAACCCCACCAAGTCCCAGACCATGATGATCTCCAGGACAAGAGAATACACAGAGTTGGAGATAACGATAGGAGGGGTGCAATTGGAAAGCACAGATGCATACAAATACCTGGGGATCACGATAGACAGTAACCTTTCATATGAACAGCAGTACAATAGAATGGTCCAGTCAGTCAGCTATAAAACCTGGACTTTAAAATTTGTTAAGCCCTTCATAGACGTGAATACGGCACTACTCATCTTAAAGGCTATGCTGTTGCCGTTCTTAGACTATGGCACTGTGTTCCTGACAAGGGTAACTGTGGCACAGCATGCCCGACTGCAGGTATTACAGAACAATGCACTGAGGATCTGCCTCAGGGTGGTTAACGTGCAAGATGAGCACGTCACTCACCTGCATAGGAGAGCAAAGGTGCTACCATTGGAACTGAGAAGAATATATCTACAGAATACGACATGTCATAGACAATTATATGCTGGTAATCTAGACACCCTCCCCTGTACCAGTACCCGTGCCACGGGAGCCCCAGTTGTAAGGCAAAGACATCCCAGGCAGAATTATCTGCTACACAACCCAACATACCAAGCCTTCACACGATGGAACTGTCTACAGCCCGACGTCAGGTGGACACTTGAAAAAAAGGCTTTCAAAAAGCAAATACGAGGTAAACTAGTTAGGTATTTCTATGAAAGGTGGTGAAATGACAACACCCACCTACTATACGATGGACATGATGTGAGGTTGCCGGACCGCCCTATTGTCAATGAGGCAGCCCGAGCCTGAGGTAAAATAAAGAGGTAAGAGTAAAGTAGAGAAGGGCAATACAGTTGAGGGCTATTGTCAATGGCCAGTAGAATAGAGTAGAGTAGATTAGATCAGAGAAAAGAAGGAAGCCATGGATGAGAATGAGAGGAGGTAAAAGACTGTCATATGAATCAGTATGTAAATGCGGATAGAGGTGTATAGTGTGAACCGATCCCCCAGTAATTAGCAGTAAAATATGGGAAGATGGATAGCCTCAAGGTATGCGCGAACCTGACATTTGGCCAACTGTATGTCCAGTTTGTCCTGTGGCTATAAGCCTTATAAACTTGGTTGTTGATAATCTCTTGAGTGCATCCATTTAAGTTATAAAGTTCAAACTTCTATTACAAATGAACTCAAAATGCGAAAGAAACGGATCATATACACACATGACCCGAGCTGGGGTAGTGCGGGGAGATCGGGGCTAGTGCTTAGGTCCTCTGCATCATGAATTCACCATGCTAACCATTACTCTATGAGGGACAGGTGACATAAGATATGCCAAGGTACAACCCACTCACAATACTCACACACTGTTTGTACCCTAATCACGGACCTGAGATTTGGCTAAGCTGCTTGCTGGTGACAAGGGGGATATAATTGGTACCAGAACAACATCTGGTGGCAGCACCAGTATCTCGCTAGTGCCTAATACAGGGGTAGTTGTACCTCATGGAGGTATCCATTAGGTACAATGTCTAACTTGGGATTCCACTATAGGACCCGTCCCCTACCCTGATCCCCCCCCCCCACACACACACACACCCACGCTATTCAAGACCATCCCCTGTCCCAGGCCCCTACTCTGACCCCCCCCCCCCCAACCATCACTAGGCCTAGGCCTACACCAAATAGGACCTCATCCCCTAACCCGAGCCCCTATAGTCTGACCCCCCCCCCCCCCCACACACACACACAATAGGACCCCTCGTCCCTGTAATGTTAACGACGAGCGTATCTAGGTCGGAAGTGAAGTTTATTCCTCATGATAAAAACGTGACGTCACTACTACGTAGCAGCGTCTACTTTGAGTTCCCGCCATAGGCCGGGTAACACGACATCCCCCTTTTTCTATACAAGTGTGAAACAATATATGTAAAATGATGACTCAGTCCTTTGAGTATATCTTAGTATAATATACTAAATCCAATATGATAGTTCAGTCTCTGATTTTCAATCCTTGTTGGTATGTGCACAGACATAAATAGTTCAAGTCTGTGGTATGTGTGAGTCTTTGTTTATGATGTAACTTGAAGTGCCTTAATATATAGGCCTATGTAATATAATAAACATAATATAATATTTCAGTCTCTCCTGTAAATCTTTGGTGTCTGCATAAAGTCTATGATTAGAACACATTTAGTTCTCTGCCGGTACTTAAGCATTAAACACATGGTAAACACAATAAGTTACACCTTTCTCTCCTTGATAGTCCTTGAGAGATGCACAGTCTCTTGTAGTATTTGACCTGTATACATATATATTAGGTTAAACACATACCCGATACAATATACACTAAGGGTATCTTTTCCCTTTTAACACTGAAAAAAAATATCAATATTATTTTTAAACTATAATGCAATTTCTCAGTCTCTCCTCCAGGTGTTTCTTGGTGGACTCTCTGTCCTTGTTTTCAGTCAGTCTCGTACGATTTGACCTGTATACATATATATTAGGTTCAACACAATAAACACTAGGGTATCCTCTCCCTGTTTATATTAACAAAGAAAAAACATATATTAATGCTACTGTAAAAATATAAAGCATGTCAGTCCCTCTGGAATTTTCTTCGGACAATTCTCCTTTTTATATCTTTATGTCACTGATGATGGACACACCTAGTTTGTCAGATGCATTCACTGTTACTGATAACTAGCACCCTAACCAGTTGTCAGGCGCACACTCCGCTGCTGTTGAGGAGCACACCCAGTTGTCGGGGGGCACACTCAGCTGTTGTTGGCGAGCACACCCGGTTGTTGGGTGCGTACTCTGCTGCCGTTGACGAGCACACCCGGTTGTCGGTCGGTACTCCGCTGCCGTTGACGAGCACACCCGGTTGTCGGGTGCATACTCTGCTGCCGTTGATGAGCACACCCGGTTGTCGGGTGTGTACTCCGCTGCCGTTGACGAGCACACCCGGTTGTCGGGTGCATACTCCGCTGCCGTTGATGAGCACACCTGTACGATCAGATGTGAGGGCACCGTTGTGGTCCCAGTTGTTCCTCTTGTTTTACACACCTGTACGATCAGATGTGAGGGCACCGTTGTGGTCCCGATTGTTCCTTTTGTTTATACATCTGTACGATCAGATGCGAGGGCACCGTTGTGGTCCCGATTGTTCCTTTTGTTTATACATCTGTACGATCAGATGTGAGGGCACCGTTGTGGTCCCGATTGTTCTTTTGGTTATACACCTGTACGATCAGATGTGAGGGCACCGTTGTGGTCCCAATTGTTCCTTTTGTTTATACACCTGTACGATCAGATGTGAGGGCACCATTGTGGTCCCGATTTTCCTCTTGTTTTACACACCTGTACGATCAGATGTGAGGGCACGGTTGTGGTCCCGATTTTCCTCTTGTTTTACACACCTGTACGATCAGATGTGAGGGCACCGTTGTGGTCCCGATTGTTCCTCTTGTTTTACACACCTGTACGATCAGATGTGAGGGCACCGTTGTGGTCCCGATTGTTCCTTTTGTTTACACACCTTTACGATCAGATGTGAGGGCACCGTTGTGGTCCCGATTTCACAATATTCGCTTTCACTTTGCAAATGTCACTTTTGATGATGATGGGTTGTACTTTTCCTGAATTCTCAATATTCACTTTCGCTTTGCAAATGTCACTTTTGATGATGATGGGGGTTGTACTTTTCCCGAATTCTCAATATTCACAATGTTTCAATGTACACTTGCTTGTAGCCTTAGAATGCACACTGGCTCGATGTACTGGCACAAATGCCACTGCTGAACACTTCATCAATTTCTTGGGACTTTTACTTTTCCCGATTTCACAAAGTTTTTATGTGTAATTCTCACGGTTAACACTGATTCCTTGGGCGTAAGGCCAGATTTATTGGACGATTTCCTATGCCGAATTCACTGCTTTATTTACCATTGATTTGCAAATTCACTGTTGAACACTTTGCCGATTTCTTGCGAGTATTGCTTTTCCCGAATTCGCCCTGTCAATGTACAGGCCTATACTTGTCTCTATTGTCTATAGGCTTACTTTTCCCAAATACATATTGTCTTTTTCATTTTGTGTTATTTCCGACTTCTCTGGCGAACCCACGTGGAGTTTCCCGGCGCCGTTATTTACCTTCAATATCGCTCACTCGTTTTGCATCCTTCAATCCTCCCTTTTCTCATATTTTAGGTTGAGGATCGGTATCTAGACTTGTTCCTTAGGGCCTTGTGTCATTGTCACCCCCCGCATGCATCTCTGGATACACTTGGGGGGCCGAAAACAACAATATCCCACGAGCGTATCTAGGTCGGAAGTGAAGTTTATTCCTCATGATAAAAACGTGACGTCACTACTACGTAGCAGCGTCTACTTTGAGTTCCCGCCATAGGCCGGGTAACACGACAGTCCCCTACCCTCGAACCCTCGCCCCCGGCCTGTAGGCACAAATCTCACGTCCATATCATACGTCTGACCCCCCCCCCCCCACACACACACACACACAATAGGACCCCTCGTCCCCTACCCTCGAATCCTCGCCCCCGGCCTGTAGGCACAAATCTCACGTCCATATCATACGTCCAACCCATAATCTCACATCCAACCCCGTCCCTCACTACCACTTCCTCACGTCCACTACCATTTCTTGGACGTGATCAGATGGTAGTGGACGTGAGGAAATGGTAGCAGACGTGAGGAAATGGTAATGGACGTGATGAGATGGTAATGGACGTGTGGAAATGGTAGTGGACATGAGGGGAAGGTAGTGGACGTGTCAGGGGGAAAGGTAGTGGATGTGAGGAAAGTGGATGCAGATCTGGAGGGCCTGAAGACAGGGGGCCTGTAATCAGGGTGCCTAAAATCCAAGTGCCTAAGGGAGTGATCATTTTTTAACAACAGGAGGGGGCGGTGGGTTTCCATGCGGAGCGCGCGAAATTTTTTACACGAGGGGTCAAATTTTTTACCCCCCCCCCCCTTACCACCGAAAATCTGCTCGCGTGCAGGCCCTTTGAAGCATAGTAACGCGCGGGCTTTTTGGCTCAAAACAGGTTAAATTATTTTGACCCCCCCCCAAGAGGGGTCCAAATTTGTTTGCCCCCCCCCCCTTACCACTGAAAATCTGCTCGCGTGCGGGCCCTTTGAAGCATAGTAACGCGCGGGCTTTTTGGCTCAAAACAGGTTAAATCATCCCCCCACCCCCAAGAGGGGTCCAAATTTTTGAGGTTTTGAATGTAGGTGATGTTAGCGCCAAGTCCTATACATTTTATAGAAACACAATGCAAGCTCATGTGGTTTTAGACAATATATATGTGACAAAATCAAAGTAATGTCAGCCTACAGAAAACGGCCAGTCCCATTTACAATTGAGGAAATAGAGAGAAAATACTCTACAAGTGAAGCCTTTTACTCTTCAACTTGTAAGTTTGCTTTGGGTTTATCAAAGTATTCTAGCACGACGCTAGCACTAGGTGAATTAGGGAGATTCCCTATGGAAATTAAAATAATATTACTTAATCTATTTTACTGGCTCAGACTTGAGCATGGGTCCTCAAACCCACTACTAGACCAAGCTTTTCTAACTATTAAAGGGGACAAGCACCCATGGTTAGAAAATATAAAATATCTTTTGTTCAAAATAGGATATCGTGATGTCTGGGAAAGGCCTGACATCTGGACTAAGGCCAGATTAAAATTTAGAGTCAAAACAAGACTGGAAGATATGCATAGCCAAAATTATAACCAATACATACAAGATGAGGCCAACTCTGACAAATGTCAAGTACTTAAGGGGTGCCAGAAGTTACCATACAGAATGAAAGAATATTTGAATTGTGTGCGCTCTCCTCATGTACGAAGTATTTTAACCAAGCTTAGATTAGATGCAAACTGTACTTTGGATAGCATAAGTAGTAGAATAGATAAAGCAGTCATTTTGACCGACATTGGCACTTGTGGCGGAAAGCATGCAAATTTGCCTCTAATAGTGCTTGGCCATGTGGAGTGATTTGGGGTTCTCGCGCACACAGATGTTAATTTTTTCCAACATAAATAATTATCTTTATTGGGTCCCTAAGAATGCAAAACCACCTCTTGGAAATTTTTACTACGATTTTTGGTTGCCATGGCAACCATTTTCCTTGGTAACACTAAAAACACCAAAAATGCCCATTAGGAGGTAGATAAATTGTGTATTTCAAAAGAACAATCAACTGTAGCCCCAACTATAAACCCCAGGCATTTTATATTTATTATTCGGGTTGTTTCTATGGGCCATGGTTACTTAGTAACAGCAGTTTATTATGATTTTTGCCTAGCAACCAGCATACTAAGCCAATATTATTAGGCTAAAATCTATATTTATCCATGGAAATAGTTGTGTAATAGCTCAAAATGATGGTATCAATGAGTTTAAACTTCTCATTGCTGATTTTACCTTATGTGTGGAATATGGTAACCATGGCAACCAAAATATACTTATATTTTGTGATATTCTACATTTACTCCATATTTTTTTAATATAAATTAGGTTTATTTAACAAAAAAAAGTATTTCAACATATCCCTTAGTTCTGAAACACTTTTCTAAATATGAACATGGTGTGATGCATATGATGCGTATTTGAGGAACCTATGATTATTTGATAGGCATATATCTTTAAGGTTAAAATAGCTATTTCAACATATCCCTTAGTTATGAAATATATTTTCTTGAATAACGACTATGTTCCGTATATAAATATACTACATGAAATACTACAACATATCCCTCAATAACCATATCCCTTATGATTTTCAAAAAAAGATACCACAATATGGTACCAAATTTACATGTACTGGTTCTAAAAAAAACGTCATATAGATATCTGTCCATGATTTCCTTTGAATTGAAATCAAAAATGTAAAAAAATAACTATTTCACCATATCCCTTAATTTTGAAAATAAAGGTAAATACTATAACATATGCCTATGTTGTGTATCTCAGAAACCTATGACAATTCTTTTTCTCATTTTTTTAATATAAATTAGGTTTATTTAACAAAAAAAAGTATTTCAACATATCCCTTAGTTCTGAAACACTTTTCTAAATATGACCATGGTGTGATGCATATGGTGTGTATTTGAGGAACCTATGATTATTTAATAGACATATTTTTAAGGTTAAAACAGCTATTTCAACATATCCCTTAGTTATGAAATATATTTTCTTGAATTTCTCAGTACATAACGACTATGTTCCGTATATCAATAATACTGTTTCCAAATATCCCCAATTCCAAAATATGTATTTTGCATGAGCAACCATACCATAAGGCAAACTCATGAATCTGAAAATTATTAAAGTAATTATTTTGGTAATCAAAAAATTATTTCAACATATCCCCTAATTCCAAAATATTTATTTTTCAAGATAAATCATACCATAATGCTTACTCAGAATCTGAAGACAATTATGCATAATTTTTGAAAATATTAAAAAAATTATTTCGGTAATTAAAAAAAACTATTTCAACATATCCCTTAATCCCCAGAAAATCAAATATACAATGTTAAGGCAGTATTAATTTTTAAAATAAAATTCTAATATAATTTAGAAAAGATAATATTGTAATTTGGTTCAGTTCTGAATATTTTTTTAAAATACGAAACTAACTAAATACGAAACCAAAACACCAGCTAAAGTTGACCAACTCTACATGTTGCTTGACAATCCAAGATGGCTGCTTTAGCAGACTGAGTTCCTCTCTGCTGACTACATTTTGATTGTTTTCAAGTCCTTTGAAGGTGAGTTCATCTATCTATTATCACCAAACAGTTAGATAAGTACTTATAGATCAATATTCTGTATGTTATAGACTTGTTGCAACCTTTTATATATGATAATAGGTTGACAAGTACATTTCTCATCTACATTGTTATGCTAATTCATGCCAATTCAGGCTAAAGGTCACAGCACTACTCTTACATGCAGCAGTGAAGACTGGTAATGTGAAGATCAGACCTTAAGATAGATGTGGATTATTTTTTTATGAATTGCACACCAGTTAATCAACCATTAATAATAGTCAAGCTAAGACAGCATTGTTGTTGTATCATATTAGTAGTATAAACAATAGGCATTATGCTGAGTCATATCACTTTAAGGTATCACAACAATAAATCAATATGCAAGGTCAAAAACTGAGTAGAGTTTCCCCTTTTTTGTCCATCCCTTACCTGTTGCACTCTCTATACGTTTTCTTCCTGCCTGACTCTTCCCTTCCTTAACTCGCTTTCTCTATTCCTCTACTTGCCTGTCCCTCTGCCTACTCTCCTTTCCTTCTCACTGATTATAACTGCAGGAGGTATGATAGGCAGGGTAATTGGCAGGATAGTCAGGGGAAGGGGATATATAAGGAAAGGAGATGTCTTGACCTTAATGCTGCCTAATTCTTGAATTCTGTGCGTCTCATATACAATGTTAATCACAGCACTTGGTATGCAGTTTTCTTATATGTCCATCTGATTTCTCTTAATTTAGAGCAAGAAAGTGTCACAGAACAAAATCTGCAAAGGAGGCTCAAAGAGTTAAAAGGTAAATACACTTATCTTAATCATAATGAATGATTTAATTGCCACCTCAGTATGCCTCTAAAAACTATAATGTTCTTTTATTTGCCTCTTATTGCTAGTAAGGCTGGTAGCCGCCCCTTGGAGGCAAAATGATTTTTTACCATTGGACTATATACAAAATGCTAAATTAATGTATGGTAGTGTACCTAGCTGGATGGACATGTTTATCTACATGTACATGTGTGGTGTACTGGGCACCCTGTTAAAAAATAACCCATATCTCACACTAACACTGAGGCTGGCTTCATGGGGGCAGGGCTATTGTCTTAGGGGCCTATTGTTGCATGGTCGCATCTGTACCCCTATCACAATGGGTGTCATGGTGGTATCTTCACAGCTACCTCCAGACGTGCCTGTCACCAGGAGGTGGGTTGGGGTGGGGGGAGGTGATGACCAAGTAAAATAATGAATTTCTTTATTATCATAAATAAGTTGTCAAGGCTGTTATTATCTAGTTCTATATATTGTTAGCATTATGGACATATTTTCATTCTCCATCTGTGATAATAAGAAGCAGCTCTATGAAGATGCACTAATTCAACATTCTTTGTTAGCACATATATCAGGGGATGTACCCCTCTAGTCTAGATTTCTTTAAAATAGTGTACAATAACGGGATTCCGGTTCTCTAACACCCCTGGTTGATATCATGGGTTGGACCCCTCTAGATGTCTTCAAACTAAGGTATAATAACGGGATAAGGGTCCCCTAACTCCCCTGGTTAGTATCACGGGTTGGACCCCTCTAGATGTCTTCAAATTAAGGTATAATAATGGGATAAGGGTCCTCTAACTCCCCTGGTTAGTACCACGGGTTGGACCCTCTAGATGTCTTCAAATTAAGGTATAATAACGGGATTAGGGTCCCCTAACCCCCTTGGTTAATATCACGGGTTGGGCCCCTCTAGATGTCTTTAAATTAAGGTATAATAACCGGATTACGGTCCCCTAACTCCCCTGGTTAGGCCACCTTATTTTGATAACTTGGATTACAGACTTTTGGCTCCAACTTTTTGGAAGGGCGGAGGAAAAAAAAAAAAAAAAAAGCTGCCCTAGGGGGGGGGAGCCCGACCACAAAATATTTCGAAGGGTAGAGGCAAAAAAAAAAAAAAAAAAAAAGCATGGAAAACCTGTATATTCTCTGTTATTGGGTAATCTAAAGAAGATATGTTGAGAAATATCCCCAATCTGAAAGGTCTCATTCTACCTTTTGCTGGTCAACATGTCTTTTTTTTTTTTTTTAAGAAAAATTCTTTAAAAAATCTCGGAGGGGAAAGGCTAAAAAAAAAAAAAAAACTTTTTTTTTTTTTGCAAAATGCCTAAAATCTCGGCGGCGGGTCTGTAATCCAAGTTATCAAAATAAAACGGCCTTAGTATCACAGGTTGTGCCCCTTTAGATGTTCCTCAAAATAAGTTATAATAATGGGATAAGGGTTACCCTAACTCCCCTGGTTAGTATCACGGGTTGGACCCTTCTAGATGTCTTCAAACTTCAATTGTCCCATGTCTAGGGCCATAATTCTGTCATAATCAACTCCCTTTTTATCCCTCTATTTTTACCTCTAATTATTAAAATACCTCTAATGCAGTCATGATAATACAGGTCGACTATGCCCCTCTACCTGAACATCATTTTAAAGCAGTGGCCTGAGGAAAACTGTGGACAATGAGAATTTAAACACTGACCCTTTTTTTAAATTTCAATTCTAACAGATGACTGCACCAGAAGTTCTACTATATGAATTGGAAACGGTATTTCTGTACGAGTGAATGCCTGTGATTCCTTTAGTTGTGTGCTGGACTACATTGATACAGGATCTAAAGGTATTTACATTGTATACATTATTTCTATGAGCCATAGCAAGCATATTTCATTATCTGCCAAACTTCATAGGGAACTATTTCTGCTACAATTATCTATGACACAACACAAGTGTATTTAATTAAGTTCATATGATAAGAATTGTCATCATAGTAACAAAATATCTACCCGATTCGCCTTGCTAGTTGTATCCACGTGTAATGTTATTATCAACAATCCTAATTACAGGGTTTCCTTTTTCAGGTTTACTGGACAGATCCTATACTCCAGTTACACATTCAGAGCTGGTGAGCTACCATTAAACTAACATACAGATACAGGATGGATCATCTTGCTGATATCATCCCAAAGAAAAAGGTCAAAAGAAAGAGCAGTCAATGTCTCATCTGCCTTGCAGATGGAGACCTCGTCAGCAACCCTGCAATTTCAACATATGACACACTTCTTTACTACATACATGAAAGGTCAACATTTAAGGAGGAGCCATATCCAGCAATCTCATCTCGTTTGCAAGGTGTCACAAGCACATATTTGAAAGACAGTTCTGCTAGCTGGCACACAACGTGTTACTCAGATGCATGCCACAAGAACACATTGACAGCTGCAAAGAGAAGATATGATGAGGCAATGAAAGTAGGACATGCCCCCCTTCCCAACCAAAGAACTGGGCGTCCTGTAATTCCTGTATCACAGACCCAGTCATCTACTACTGTCACAGGGCCATTCACAAGATCCTTATCAGAGCCATATTCAAAATGCTTGTGTTTTTTCTGTAACAAAGATAAATCCTTTGGCAAACTTCACGAAGTGACTTCTTTCAATGTTGGAGAAAAATTGAAGGCTGCAGTCGAGGCGTCAAAATCAGATATTCTAAAAGTCAGACTAAATACATCAATTGATCCCCAGGATGCACGTTCAATCGATGTAAAATACCATCTCAAATGTTGGATAAAGAATGTAGAGCGTGTACCTAGTAAAGAACAAGAGTCTGCAACAGTGGAAAGTCAAAAAGCTGCATTGGCAGAAATAGAATTCTTGAAAATGGTAAAATCTCTCCTACAGGATGGACCAGTTCAGATGGCTACTCTACAAGAGACATATATTGATATACGCAAAGCAAATGGTGTTCAGTGTCATGACATCAGTAAACCAACAATTAAAAGGCGGCTAAAAGAACATTTCCCTGATGTCCAGTTTGGACAGCCCGAAAACAGAAGAAAATCAGAGAGAGTCTATCTTAAACATGTCGGTGATGCTGCTATAGAGCAAGCGTTCAACTTGGCTGACTGTCAAAGAGACAACATGAAAACTCTTTTCAACTGTGCTGAAATATTAAGGAAGTCCATAAAAGGTGCATGTTCTGAAGAATGGGAGTTCAATGGGTCTCTGCTAGAAAGCAGTGATCATGTTCCTCCGGAATTATATTCATTCCTGCGTTGGGTAATAATTGGGCCAACGTTAACTGTGGGGAGTGCAAGCCGTGGGGAGAAAATTCACAAAGAGGTTTTGACCATTTCGGATGTCATCCTGAATGCCTACAAATCAGACAAGCAAGTAGCACATAAACCAAAATCAGAGATGACAGGCTTCCGTTCTCAGAGAGAATGGCCATTGCAAGTTGGTGTTGGTCTGACAATTCATCAGGCAACTAGAAGTAAAGAGCTCATAGATGTCTTACATGGGTTTGGACTCAGCATAGACTATGCTAGGGTCCTGAGAAAGGAGACCCAATTGGCCAATTCCATCGTGGCTAATGCCTCCAAGGAAGGTCTGTATATACCACCAGGCCTAGTACATGGGCGCTTCATTTTCTTTGCAATCGATAACTCAGACTTCAACGAGGATACCCCAGATGGGAAACGTACTACACATGCAACTGCTACAGCCATCTTTCAGCAAACATTCCCTGGGGACAACAAAACTGTGGCAACTACAGTGAAGTCAGCTATCAAATCTTTTCAAAATCCAATTGAGATCCAACTTCTGGAATGCCACATCCCTACGAACACAAAGCCAGAGGTACCAAAAAATGAAACATTTGTACTTGGAGAGGATAGGGATTTACTTCTTCATCACAATTCACAACACATGACATGGCTTTTATCAAAGTCTCTCACTAAAGGCCAGACTGATAATCCTGATGACTTGGAATGTGTTTCAGAGCAGCACTCTTTAACATGGGCTGCCTATCACTCTCTCATAACAAAGAGTCAGCCTATCACCAAGGTATCAGTTCTACCACTTCTACAAGCACCTGCTTCAAACTGGTCAACACTTTTGACAGTTCTGAAGCAGGCACAACACATCAGTGCTACTGTTGTTGGTCCTGAAAGAAAAACAGTTATCACTCTGGATATGCAACTGTATGAAAAGGCAAAAAAACTTGAGATGACGAGGGACGACTGTAAGGGAAAGTGGGTGTTGCGCATAGGAGAGCTCCATACTGTGATGGCTGCGGTTCGAACAGCAGGCAGCATGATAGAGGGAAGTGGGCTCGATGACGCCTGGGTGGAAGCTGACTTGTATAGCCCTACCACAACGAGACAGATACTTGACTGCAATCACTTGAAGAGAGCTGTAACTGCACATGTAGTTACCTTGCAAGCACTCTTCTCCCTCTACCAGGAAGCATTCTTCCGTGATCATGCAGAGTTACATCACGAGTGCATGGCACTATCAGAGGCATTGATGAATGAATGTTATGAGCATTCCATAGACTTGGCAAAGAGACACAATGAAATGGCAGAGAAAATCAGAAGCAAAGTAATATTGCATATGGATGACTTCAATACACAGAATATTGAAAAACCCATGTTCAGGTTCTTCTTAGACTATATGGAGCTAGTCTTGTTGATCCTCAGCTTCATCAAAGCAACAAGACAAGGGGAGTGGGATCTTCATTTAGCTGCTCTGGAGAGCCTCACAAAGTACTTCTTTGCTCTTGATAAGTTGAAGTATGCCAGGATGGTCCCTTCCTATCTATCCGATATGAGCAGACTAGAGAAAGAAGACACAGAGATCTGGAAAGAGTTCAAAAGTGGAAACTTTGTTGTGAACAAAAACAAAATTCCCTTCTGTGCCATAGGTCCTGACCATGGCATTGAACATGAGAATCGCTGGATGAAGGTAGCAGGTGGCCTGATAGGCATAACTCTAAATGAAAATGCTAGAACAAGGCTGTTCCTCATTGCCCCTGAGTTGGCTCGTTTGGTAGAGGAGACCTCCACTATGGCAGGTATGCAGGAAAAAGGTCGAAAACATCATCATGAACTATCACAGACCTTGCAAGCAAGACAGGAGAAACAAGTTGGCCAGCTGAGAGAGGTTATCAAATCATCCACTGATCCTTTCACATGTGAGGGCAAAGAACTGATCAGTCTCATCAGTCAAACAGTCATGCCTGCTAAGGTTGCCAATGACCTCTACAACCTACCAACACTTGGAAACAAAGAGTTTGAGGCCTTTGTGCAAAAGCGCATCACTACAGGGGAGATCAACCTATGGGCACCGATGAAGAAACTCAACCTGAATACATGGAAGCATGCAAACAAGAAGGCATCAGAAAAAGCAGTGTCTCAAGTGGTGCAACTCAGAGATGAGAGGGCACTATTTGCAAGGTGTCTTATTGTGTCACGGTCCAGGCCAGAAATTGATGTGAAAGAAACGCTAGGAGACTATGAATTCTCAACATACCCAAGATCATTGTTTGGTAGTGATGGAAAGCTTTTGCCTACCAGAGACAAGAGTAAGCTTTTGGCAGCTCTAGAGACATTGCCCTTGAACATGGATACTGTTGACAAGCATCCAGATGAATCACTCCCTGCTGCTGCTCCAGATACATGTGATGGCCAAAAATGCACAGTCATTGATGGCATGGCTGTTGTACAAGAGATGGGAAAACCGCAATGGGTAAAGACATGTTCAGATCTGGCCAAACATTTCTGCATGATGTTGTCCCAAAAAGTGGAATCTTATGACGAAATTCACCTTGTGTTCGACCGCTATGATACTGGAGTATCACTGAAGGAAACAACACGACAGAGACGGCTTGGGTCTGATGCTGCCATATCGTACAAGGTTACAGACCATACACCGATTGCGAAGGTTGCTCTGAAAAAGTTTCTTTCCCATACAACTACAAAAGACCAGCTGACCTCTTATCTGGCAGAAAAGGTTATTGAGCAATACAAATCATCACCAAAGAGAATCATTGTGGCCTTTAAACAGAACGTCCTCTCAAATGGGCTTGATGTCGGACACCTCAGGAGTTCCCAAGAGGAGGCTGACACAAAGGTAATTCTACATGCTCGTGATGCAACATTACGTGGAGCCAAGCAGCTAGATATACAGTCACCAGACACAGATGTGCTCATCCTAGCACTGTCAAGCTTCCCACTCCTACCATCAACAACTCAGTTCCTCACAGGTACAGGAGCCTCAAAACGTACAATACCTTTGAAACCAATCTATGATCAACTTGGTGAGGTAGATGCAGCAGCCCTGATAGGCTTCCATGCTTTCTCTGGTGCTGACCTAACAGGTCATTTTGCTGGCAAAAGCAAGCTGACCTGCTGGAAGACCTTTACAAATGCCAGCATGGATGTCAAAAATGCATTTGCATCCCTAGGGAATGATGGCAAACCATCCAGTCAGGTAATCAATGGCATAGAGAGATTTGTGTGTCTCCTTTATGAACCAGGAACGTCTCTGACCATGGTAGCAGAGGTACGTTGGAAACTATTTTGTAAAAATCAAGCAGAAGGGGAAAGGCTTCCTCCTACAAAAGGTGCTCTCCTCCAGAAGATACTGAGAGCACATTATCAGGCCATGATCTGGAAGTCAGACATCATTGCAATGCCAGAACTACCATCTCCATCAGAGTATGGGTGGAGTTTTGTGGAAGATGTCTACATGCCTGTGCCCACATTGCAGCCACCTGCTCCCAAGGCAGTTATTGAACTTGTCCGGTGCCAATGTAAAAGGTCACAATGTCAAAATAGGTGCTCCTGCAAACAGCATGGTCTGTTTTGTACTGAAATGTGTCAATGTGGGGCAGAGGAGGATCAGTGCCAGAATATCATAGAAAACAGTTCAGCATCCCTCATTGATGATTCTGACATTGAGGATGGACCTGATGATCTCATATAGCTTCAGGTAATGTAGTCAACTAAAGAAGCTTGTACTCTTATCCCATTACTGTTGACTCAAGATTGACACATAACTGGTAGTAATTTACCATATCATATATATTGCAGTACAGATCATATATATAAAAGACTACCCATTCATTACTCCTATAGTTGAGTGAGTTAATAAAGAGTAATAAATCAATATAAATAGCTTTGTATGTTATAAATGCTTAGTTTCAATGTATTTATATGGTTTCTAAGCAGACCGACACTAACCGACTGAATAGTTATAAATATGAAATGCCTAAAATGATGGCAACAAAGGGTGTCCTTTGTTGGTTCTTTTATTTCCTTTAGTTCAAATGTCCCTGCAGAGGCATTCATCTTCAATTCTGGTGTTGCCAGGAATGATGGTTGCCATGGCCATGGTAACCAAGATGGAGGATAATATTTTAGAAAATAGGTTCCCCTAACTCAATACATAATATATGCAACTGATAAATTTGATCAAATTCATATAAAGAAGTTTTTATGCTGTCAAATGTTTAATAATGATGTATTTATATGGTCTCTAGGCAGAAATTTGGACTTAATTACCGTTGCTAGGCAACCAGGGTCTCTAGCAACACAATAAGAATGAATATAAACTGTTCATGCACAAACAAGTAGAAGACTTATAACTTAGGATTGGGCGTTCATTTATTCCCGACGACCTCTGGAGACTGGATAATTACAGCGGCACTAACCAGCTTATACAAACATAATAACAGTTATGACAAAAGAAAAAAGTTCAGTCTCTCCACCCCGGTAACCAAGCAGCCACTGGTCAGGTGCGGTCCAGGCCCGGTCCAGTGTCCACCTGTGAACCCAGGGGGAGCCATGGTCAGTGTCCCTCACTGCCCTGCCCCCTGGAGGAATAGTTGGCAGTTCCATTTTATAGGCCCATAGAGACCGCGTCTCTCTATGCACACAATAAACTGTTCATGCACAAACAAGTAGAAGACTTATAACTTAGGATTGGGCGTTCATTTATTCCCGACGACCTCTGGAGACTGGATAATTACAGCGCCAACCAGCCCAACCGAAGGCAATAAGTCTGATGATGAATAACCTGCCCGCAGCACCTCCTCCTACGGAAAGTTCCTTAACTTAATAGACCCAGTTGTAGACCTTGGGATTCTGGAATATGTCCTTGACAATGCTGCGCTCCAGTTTGACTTTTGAGTCCAATGTACGAGATAAATATAACAGGACACTCATACTTCGCCAGTCACCTAGGTTTTTGATGTCAATTAGAGAAATGCCATTCTCTGCTAGAAGGCTGGCCCCGCCCCTGCGCATGGAATGTGATGTCATTTTGTCTAGTCCCAACACAGTGCACAAGGTTGACAGTTTTTTGGAATACCACGTGTAGGATGCTCTAACATATCTGCCCCCCAACATATAGCCCACTAGCTGACTGTCTTTGGACGGGTAATCCACCGTCGACCACAGCTTTGACATGTATACAAACAGACAAAATAGGGACCCCGGGATGGGAACAAAAGGTATGAATAACTCCCTCTCCTTGAAGCATATGGTCTTGGTTCGGCGAACCACTACCCCCACCCCCCAGTTACACCAGCGTACGTCTGACCTCTTTACTGCCAAGTCCTGCTCCAGCATATTTGATTTACGCAGGAGGCCCCTGAATCCTAATAAGACTGTTACCCAGAAGGCCAAGTCCTGACTGTCCTCCAAGTTCAACCCGGCAAAGATGGATATTAGATCTTGTAGTGTAGCCGGCCTTGCTTGTTCCGAAGTGTCTCCTAGAGTCCTCTTCACTCCTCTCATAGTAATCATTAATTCAAACCCGTTTTTATCTATGTGGGCCTTCCCACTCATATCGTGCAGGATCCAAACTGCAGAGAGGTAGTTTTGAATAGATTTGTATTTAAGTCGTTTTGCCATGTGGGCAATGTAGCACAGGATCATGTCCAATGAAGCCGGTAGAGGTTCCCCATAATTATATTCTTCACAGAATTCCAGATACATTTTCCACTGTGAGGCTCTGGTGGCCTTGGTTGAGTCTGCCATCCACCTGGATTGGTACATACGTACCAACTTCCTCAAATCCTCACCTGAAACAACAAAGGGGACTCATCATTGTTGGTGGTAGTGTACCTTTGCATCTTCGATCAAAAATGCGTGATATGTAATCTGCTACCACATTTTGCTTTGTAGTGATACGTCTTGATACCAAATGGAAGTTGAACAAACAAGCACGCCAGAACATCTCTCTGATCCACCACATCGCCTTAATGCTGGTGGACCTACCGGTAGTAATCATTTGCTGTACCTGCGTGTTGTCCGTCCATATTGTCACTTTCCTGTTACCCCAGGTGTGGCCCCACCTTTCCATGGCCGCAATTATAGGCCAGACTTCCAGAAGGTTGATGTCATCATCCTCGCTCCACTCTACAGGAGGCTCCGACCAGTGATGATCCAGGTAGTCCCTACAGCCGCGGTGAACCTCAGGTTCCCACACCCCCCCTACCCAATCCTCCCCCCATCTAGCCCCAAACCCAGTTTTTGAGGAATCTGTTTCCACCTGCGGGGACTCCATGCTGCTCCCTTGAATGACCTTGGCTCGTCCATTGAACACATCTACAAAATGATACCACCATTTTAAATCTTCTTTCATCCAGGACGGTATATGCACTACCTTCCCATCATCCTGTATGTACCTGAGCAGGTTTATCAGCCTGCGAGAGAATGTACGTCCTCCCCGCACCACCTGACTAGCATGAGCTAGATAGCCAGTGAGCACCTGCAAATCCTTCCTAGTGCAACAGTCCTTGCCCATGAATTCCTTGACCAACTTCATGGTTTTCCCCACCTTGTCCTGCGGCAATCTCAATTCCATCTTTAGGCTGTCTAGCTCTAGGCCTAAGTAGCGCACCACCTGGGTGGGCGTGACCACTTTTTTCCATGAGATGTGGAAGCCTAACTTCCTCAGGACATCAATTAAGGCCGCCTGTTTGGCCCTGCACTCCTCCATGGATTGTCCTATGACAATGTAGTCATCCAGATACCCGTACACTCCTTCAATGCCCCTCCTGTGCAGACATCTGACAATAAATTCCGTAATCTTGGTGAAAATGTAGGGGGCGCATTTTATGCCAAATGACATGGCACAATCCACTAAGTACCTGTCCCTTCCATTGACATTCCATACAAAGCCCTGTTTGGTTCTGTCCTCGGGCTTGATGGCCACCGAGCGATACGCTGCTCTGATATCCACCACTCCGAACCAACACCCAGGAGTCATGTCCTCCACCACCCTGTCCACCTTTACATAAGAAAACTTGTTGCATGTTGTTCCCATGTGGTCATTGATACTTTCCTCAGTCCCACCCCACTTCCCCCTACTGCAGTCTGTTATGGGCCGAATAGACCCATCCTGCTTGAAGATTGCCCCCAAGGCATGCACGCACTGAGGTTTGTGCTGGACGACCTTGACCTTCCCATTCTGTAGCTCCTCCTGTACCACCGCGCCCATCTTGGCGCGTGCTTCGCGCTTCAAAATAGAATCATAGTTAGGGCGCTCATATGTCTCACCAAACTCGTCGTCCACAATTTGGAACCCGTCCCGCACCCCCTCAAATATATATTTCCCCTCTATGTCCCAACCCCCCGTATGTCCAAAACATTCGTCAAAAAAGGCACATGGGTTAAGTTGAAGAGGCATGCCTGCTAATCTGTGCTGACCTAGGCATTTGTTCCCACATGGTCGGTGGATTGTTTGACCATCGACAAAAACAGAGTTTTCTATGACCGGTTCGATTTGTTGTGGCGAGCGATAATCGGGGATATTGTAACCACACGCCGAATTCCGGTTTATACCTGCCACTTCCTGTGCCCACTTCACCTCCACATCCTCTACTTCCCAATTCTCACACTGATAACAGCCGATGTCATAATGCAACTCACAGATTTCCAGTTTTCTTGAAGCTGCTAACCTTCCGCCGCCCACCTGCTCGTCTTCTCCGCCATTTGCAATCGTGACGTCACAAGTCTCGCGCCCGTTCTCGGCTCCCGCGTGATTCAAGATGGCGGCGCCCACCGAGTGTAAACAATCCACATTCCCAGCGCTTGACGAAGGCATATTGTCACGAATAATGCTAATATTTTCTACCTTCTCCTTACCAAAATTGGATCCATAGATGCGGGGGAGGACGCTCCTGGTGCTAGATGACGCCTCCCCTCCTTCAGCTTCCCCTAGTGACCTCCTATCGGTGATTTGGCGCCCCGTGTGACGCATATGTGCCACGCCCCCTTCTCTCGGGCCCATCTGTCGTGGCCCCCGCATACGGTATGATACTGAACCAGGGGCCCCCTCATCCTATTCTTTACTGGGTCCTCTTGGGGAATCACCTTTGCCTCCCTTGCATCTGGACACAGGGTGATCCCCACCACATTCTTCACACACATGGTAGTAGCGACAATTGACCCACCTGCATCCAGCAGGTTTGTTGAATTCCCAGCAGATGTTGGAGTTGGAGTTGCCTCCTCTGGCATTGCCCCAGCTGCCCCTGTCCCCCCCTGACCCCTGATAAGAACCCCCTTGCCCATACTTCCCTCCCCCCCTGCCCCCCTGTCTCCCCCCCCTATTCCTGTTGCGGTTCTGAGACCTATTCTCCTGCTCTCTCCTGAGTTGCATGATGGCTTCCATCTTCTCCATGCCTAGATGTTCTGTGAACTGGTCGTGGTCCCCATAGCAGAATGACCTGATCCCTTTCCTCTCTGCCCTCTCTCTCATACCCCTGTCATATTTGACCAAGGCCCCCCCCTCATAGACCCCCACCTTGTCTGTTAGGTATTTGACATGCCTGGCGTAATTGTAAGTCCCAATAACATTGGCATCAATCATACTAGTGAGCAGACTCATACTGGCAGATATTACATCCTGAATACACGGTTTCTTTATACTGTCATAGTGCATGTGAGGTTCTAGATCAAAAGTAATCAACTTACAAAGTTCAGTCTCTCCACCCCGGTAACCAAGCAGCCACTGGTCAGGTGCGGTCCAGGCCCGGTCCAGTGTCCACCTGTGAACCCAGGGGGAGCCATGGTCAGTGTCCCTCACTGCCCTGCCCCCTGGAGGAATAGTTGGCAGTTCCATTTTATAGGCCCATAGAGACCGCGTCTCTCTATGCACACAATAAAATATCTGAAGATGATAATAAGGGGGTAGAGCTAGTTAGTTCTTTATTTTTCATTATTTAAAGGCCCCTTTATAGGCATTTTCTATCATTTTTTGGTGTTGCTAAGGAAAATGGTTGCCATGGCAACTCCAAAAAAAGGAAAAAAATTCCAAGAGGTGATATAAAATATCTGAAGATGATTATAAGGGGGTAGAGCTAGTTAGTTCTTTATTTTTCACTATTTATAGGCCCATTTAGAGGCATTTTCTGTAATTTTTTGGTGTTGCCAAGGAAAATGGTTGCCATGGCAACCCAAAAAACTGGAAAAAATTTCCAAGGGGTAATTTTGCATTCCTAAGGATCCAATAAAGATATTTTTTTAGGTTGGACAAAATTAACATCCCATGTGCGCGAAACTCCACATGGCCAAGCACTATAAGGGTGTTTTAACATGCTGAATCCATTTCTAAGTGGAAACATCATTTTGGAAAATTGTTTCTACTTGTAAATTGACTTTGAAATAAAAAAGTAAAAAATAGTTTTTTTTTAATCACATTAAAATCGCCATGCTTCTAGCAGAACAGGAAAGGGTGTACACACACTTAAAATCACTGATACTCATTCATTTTAATCAGTTAGTCTTAGAGTCGAAATTAACAATGACTCTCTTTCTGACTCTCATTTTGAATGGAGTCAGGGTCTGACTCCCTTTAAAAAGAGAGCAATATAACTCCCTTATGTGAGCCCGGGTTTTGCCTTCATACTGCTTCTGGAATTACTGCTACCCACCAATATAAATCTTAGAGTCCAAATTATTAATGACTCCCTTTCTGACTCTTTCTGAATGGAGTCAGTGCCTGACTCCCTTTAAAAAGAGAGCTATGTGACACCCTTATTACAGCCCTGGTTTTGCTTCCAAACTGCCTTTAGAATATTGCTACCCATCCATATAAATCATATAGACTCCAAATAATCAATGACTTATGAATCTCCTTAGAACTGAATGGAGTCAGGGCCTGACACCCTTTAAAAAGGGAGCTATATGACTCTCTTATGTGAGCCCTGGTCTTGCCCCCAAACCGCCTCCAGAATTACTGCTACCCACCCATATAAATCATATAGATTCCAAATAAGCAATGACTCTCTTTCTGACTCTCTTTCTGAATGGAGGCAATGCCTGACTCCCAATCTATAGTGAGGTTGGTGCTAGATCTCCATCTGTGAGACTGAATTCTATTTCTGTGGTCTTCAGCTTTCCATCACTTTCTAATATCCACCGGTAGATAATATCAGCCACTCCTTTCAAGTCAGTACCAAACCTTTGCTTGAGAGTGAAGGCTACGTTGGAGATTTGAGGTGCGCAAAGAGGACTCTTAGCAGATTGCCTGTCTCCTTTAGAAAGGGAGCAATGTGGCACCCTTATGAGAGCCCTGGTTTTGCCTCCAATCTGCATCCAAAATTACTGCTACCCACCAATGCTAATTATATAGAGTTCATATTCTCAATGACTTAATTCTGACTCTCTTTTTGAATTGAGTCAATGCCTGCCTCCCTTTAGAAAAGGAGCTACCTGACTGCTTTATGTGATTGAGCCCTGGTTTTGCCTCCAAAATAACTCCAAATCAACAAAGACTATTTTTCTGACTCCCTATCTGAATGACTCCATATTGTTATTTTATTATATATATTATGATATCCTCATAATAAACATATAGTAAAGACCATAGTAAAGAAGAAAGTCCATTCCAGCTGTGTTGGTGTTGCTTGAAGGTGTATTAGTTTACTATATGTGTTCACAGGGTGGTTCCTTCCTTGGTAGTGGCTACCCCAGCCAGTAGGCAGGCGGTACTTATAGAGGTAGGGATTACTTCATACAGCACAGTCAGCTGCATTTACACACATGTATTATGATACGTAGGTGCACAATTAAGATGAATAAAGGGGTCATCCATTAATTATATACACATACTTTTGGCTAAAATAGACCAACCCACCCCCTGTACTATGTACTCATTAGGACTACCCCCATCCCCAATGCATACATACTGAAATGCATTAGGAACCCCCCCACCCCCTCCCTCTGACGTAGGGTGTCCAAATATGGCCTCCCCCTACATAGTAAAAGGTTGTACAATATGTGTGTGCTATATTTTCTATCATAGCCTATACATATGGGACCAGCAGGGGCGGGTTCAGTGGGGATGGGGTCCTGTCCTGAACCAGGAACCCCCTTTTGGGGAAAAAAGTAGATTTTCTCTCTTTTGATAGAGTGACTTTGGCCCCAAATTAGATCTAAAGGCAGCTCAAAATGTATTTTTCATACAATTTCAATACAAGCGTGTTTGTGCGCCATCATACTATATATACTATCCAATGTTTAAAGCCAGTTGAGGTGCCCCCCCCCCATGAAGATTTACCTCTATGCCTCTGGAAAGGTCTCTTATGTTACCAGGTCTTTTGGTGTTTGATGGACTCCCAGCTTTTCTAAATATAATGGTCTTGCCTAATTGTAAAAAAGATATGTAGAATGTATTCAAATGCACAAGTGCGTAGGCCTTGTTTGATCAGTTCTGTAAGGGCATGTAAGGGGTGTGCTCCCCAGCAATATTTAGCAAATTTGTTAGGGTATTTGGGCCCCATAATGGACAGAAAAATGGACAGAAGAACAATGACCATCCCACCCCCTGTACGCATCTGTATGCATTTGGCTTGACCCCCCAGCCCCCTTTGCTTCTTATGTAATTAAGGGATGGCCCCAAAGCGAATTTGGGGTTCACTAATTTTATAGCAATATAATGTGGAAAATGTGGCTGATAACAGCCATTATATCTATCATATAAAGCAAGGGCGACTGGCACTGCACATTGTATATGTGAAAGATGTATTACTCCCTTCATAAAGGGAGTGAAATATATGCTAGACTCACTTTCAAAGAGAGTCAAAAATGAATTTGACTCATTTACATAAGGGTGTCACTAAAAGGGAGTCATTATGGAAGCTAAATGTGGACTCCCTTAAGGGAGTCACAGTAACTCTCTTTTGAAAGTGCCAACTCTCTTTCGGTAACAAAGAGAGTCATTCTGAAAGCAAGACTTAAACCTTTCTGACTCCCTTCCTTTTCTCTTCATAATTATAATATCATTCTATATGGTAGCAGTAATTTCGGAGGCATTCTGGATGCGTTTTGGAGTCAAATACAGTGCTCACATAAGGGATTCACATAGCGCTTTATCTAAGGGGAGTCAGGCATTGATTCCACCAGAAAGAGAGACAGAAAGAGAGTCAGAAATAATTTAAACTTTTATATAATTACCATTGGTGGGTAGCAGTAATTTTGGATGCAGATTGAAGACAAAACCAGGGCTTGCATAAGGTAGTCACATAGCTCCCTTCCTAAAGGGAGTCAGGCACTGACTCCATTTGGAAAGAGAGTCAGAAGAGAGTCATTGATAATTTATACTCTATATGATTCCTATGTGTGGGAAGCAGTAATTTTGGATGCAGTTTGGAGGCAAAACCAGGGCTTGCATAAGGTATATAGTCACATAGCTCCATTTCTAAAAGGAGTCAGGCACTGACTCCATTCAGAAAGAGAGTCAAAAAGAGAGTCATTGATAATTTATTCTCTATATGATTCATATGGGTGGGAATCAGTAATCTTGGATGCAGTTTGGAGGCAAAACCAGGGCACACATTAGGGAGTCAAATAGCTCCCTTATTAAAGGGAGTCAGGCCCTGACTCCATTCAGAAAGAGAGTCAGAAACAGAGTCATTGCTAATTTTGACTATATATATGATTAACATAGGTGGATAGCAGTAATTTTAAGTATGTGGACACCCTTTCATGTTCTGTTAGAATCATGGCAATTTTAATTTGATTAAAAAAAATCATTTTCTACTTTATTATTTCAAATCAATTTTTCAAGTAGAAACAGTTTTCAAAAATGATGTTTCCACTTAGAAATGGATTCAGCACATTGAGAAGGCCCTATGAGCCGATTTTCATGCTTTCCGCCGGAAGTGCCAATGTTTATGCACTATCTACTGCACTAAAGTAGAAGTTATAGAGGTATAAAGCCCATCGAGACAGAGTGTAAGACATGTAGGAAAACACAAACTGTACAGCATGTTCTATTTGAATGTGAACTGACTGAACTATGTAATGAAAGAAATGTGTTTGAACAAAAAATATGTGGTATTATAAAGGAATATAAAACTATAGAGAACTGTCAGAAACTAAGACAGGTACTATCATTAGAGCTTGACTGCCAAGTGCAGGACAGAACAGAGGCTCAAGGATATATATATGTGGGTGAGAATTTTGAAAAATGTCACTTTTGGGTGTTTTTCACCTTCAAACAGCTCTGCAATAAATCTGCCTGCACCGATCCAGATATTTTTGTTTTCATATAACAGGGACCAGTCAAAGCTTTCAGAAAAATGTAAAATCTTGGATGTACAGTGGATATTTCTCGATTTATGACCCTCGAAAGGGCTAAAATACCCCCAAATCGTGCTTTCAGCCTATCCTTACATTTTTCATAACTCCCCCACATCAACAGAAATAGTCACAACGCTTCCTGATCATGGTTTTCTATTAGTTATATATGTTGTCTAACAGAATCAATTTTCTTTTTGAGATATCTGGCCTGGATTTTTCCCTATAGCCTTTTATACCTGAAATGGCTCATGTAACTGCCGACACTTTTACTTTTGGAGCATCCAGTGGCCTACCAGTAAGGGGCTCCTAATGTGGATTTTATATTCAAAAGTGGGGGACTAATGCATATTAACACTGGGGAAAAATTTGTGAGGCTACACCGATTTTTAACTTCTCCAGGCCCTAAAGAGTGATTTTGGAAAATAATAAAAGTGGCGGCAGTTACGGTAAGTTTCCTCTATAAATCTAGAAATACCCCATGCCTATCATTTCTAAGACATGTATAACCATGAGAGGTATATATTCATTCAATCTGGATAGGATTTGCAGCCTAATCCCTCGCTCTTGTGTAGTGGGACAAGGGGCGCAACATTCACGTAACTGCCGACACTTTTACGGAGCTGCCGACACTTTTACTCTGGTCTATTGTAAAACCTTTCCTGATGCTGTAATATTGTGCATCCCCTGGAAATCTCAAACCAACTTTGGGAAATGGACATTAATACATAATATAGTGTGATTTTGAAGCAGTTTGGCATGTTTTAGTTTACTAAAAGGGTTGTTAAAGGGTGTCTCAGAGAGAAAATGAACAAAATGACAACAGAAATCACTGTTGAGGCCGTAATTATCATCTTAATTGTGTTTTTTTGTGGTTTATATTATGCCTACACATCCCCTTCAAGATTTTAGTGTGCTATACTTATGCTAAGAACATGCTCGTGATAAATACAGCAGAAAATAGTCATTCATATAGTAAAAGTGTCGGCAGTTACGCAGAAATGTATTTATTGCCATACACACCTTAATATTAATGGTATAAACATTTTCTCTGTACAGCATGATGGGGGGCTATGTGCTGTAATAGCTTGAACAAATAATATATAAATTCTGCTGATTTTTCAGTTTGTCAGGGTTGACTAAGAATCCGTAACTGCCGACACTTTTATTATATTTTGTAAAATATACTACTTTCACTCAGTCAATCATCTCCATATTTTAACAGAGAATGCCCCTTTGGGACTTATACCATCCCAAAAAGTCATTTTGAATTTTCCCTTATTTCGACATATTTGGAGGAATACCATTTGGCATAAAATGTGTTATTACTGGTGTGTTTTAGGGTTAAAATATACGTCAAACCTGTTTTGTACATAGAAATATAGAAAAGATAGCTGTGGAAGGTGTTTGAGATATGTAGCAGAGGTTATGCCGACACCTTTACTCTAAAAATAAGCTGGTTATACGAGCTCACCATGCCAAGAGAGGTATCTTTGTATGTGAAATGATTCTTGCTATTGGAAGTACACATGTTGAAGATAACACAAAGTGATTTTGATGGCAAAAAGGACCGTTTTGAGAAAATTAGACTAAAGTTGGTGATTTAGTGGAAATATTTCATCATTTTCAATATTTTCGCAAAGTTTGCTGAGCGACAAATCTAAATGTTTATGGCCAATTGTTTTCAAACTTGGTATGCCTATTCACACATACTAAGGCTACTTGTAAATGAATTTGGAAGTCACTGTGGTGTTTCTTTGATATGATAACCATGTTGTAATAGTTTTGGGCGTAACTGCCGACACTTTTACTCTACGATGTGTTCGCCGGTCAATAAAAACTGCACCGGTAGGGGTAGAACCATGCAATTATTGTTTTCGGACACCCAAGATATATGTCTTTCAATGTAATAAACGTGTATAAAGATGAATTGAGTTTTGTGAATTTTCATGGTTATTCACTTTTGACCCCAGAATGTGACATTTTTCAAAAATCTGACCCATGTACTTTTATAAAAAACATCCACAATATTGTGAACCAACTGCCATCAACCCGGCGCTGACATAAATGTACCTCTCATTTGTCAATAAAGCCAATCTTGAATCTTGAATCTTGAATCCCACTGGTGTTTTCTTTCATAATTTTGAGTGTATAAATTGAAAGGTGTTATGCAGTTGTGTTTGGTTTAGGTATAATAAGAAAATTGATCCGATGAGTAATGGTTAATTAGCGACTATGCAAAGCTGCTGTTGCTAAGCAACCCTGCTGTTGCTAAGCAACTAGGGGTTCTAGCCACACCAATCAATGAATAATTTAATTAGTTTAGTGGGGCTAGGTGACTTTTAACTATGTCGGGATCTTCCTGAATGGTTCTCTGGTGACTAGCTTTAGATATTTGCTCACATTAAGAGCTGGATGCTATGTGAAACTACTGTTGCTGAGCAACCACTTGTCCTAGCAACAAACCAAGAACACCAGCGTATTCCTTGGGCCCAATTTAGGGGAGGTAGGTGAGGTTAGAATCCCCCTACGATCAATATTGTTGGTATGACCTAGCCTAGCTTTTAGTATGAACTCATTATTTTCTTCGGGAAACATTTTATTACGTCATTACTGATTATGTAACCAGGACCAAATAAACTTGTCTCAATGTAATGCGCTAGTCCCAGTAGTGAGTTGCCGACCCGGTATTGCATGGGCGGGAGCAAAGTAGGTTGTACTGTAGGGCGTGTCCCAGCAATACCATGCAGTACGGTAGTTAATATACCAGTAGACAGCTATCATAATTTTGGTGGCCTCATCCCAGGCTGTACAGTGTATGTAGGACATAACATGTCATGGGATGGTGATGTTAGGCCAAGAAAAAAGAAGGCGTTTCCAGTAATATGCTAAAAAAATATATATATAAAAAAAAAGCACCGGGTCAGACACTTTGAAAAAAGAAATAAAGGATTTTGACCAAAATTACGTTTAAAACGGATTAGATATAAAATAATAAAGATATGGAAATATGGATCAGGTTTTCGCTGCAAGCAGTCCCAAGCCCATTGCGTCATTGCAAAATTGACATAGGTGTTGACTCGACGATTTCGCAATGGTCACTGTTGCTCCTAGAACCTGTGAAGGCATGCCCCTGGGTCGATAATACAGGGAGTCTGCCAACGTTTCACTTGGACGTAGAAAGAGTATTTGCGAAGATAAAGAAGAAATGAAAAACTGGTGCTAGATCCTACTAAATTTGGAAGTACTAGTCTAAAGTACACTATACACATATAATGAGAAACCGGTGGTCAGGTTGCACACCAGATATAATGCAAAACACTGGCTTAGGCCTAAAAAAGTGTCTCAGGTAATCCGACCTACCTACATCAATAATTACATTTTTTTGAAACTTTAATATAATAATATAATGTAGATTACCAGGAAACACACCACATAAGCAATTTGTTAGCTATGTTATAACTTTTCTGAGAAAAAAGTTTTGAATGTTGGTCAGTATCATATTAACCAGGATTGTGGGTGTGTACATACTTAAATCAGGACTAACCGAGAAAAACAAGAACCAAAACCATATTAAAAAGCAATATTCAATCTTAGATGTACACTGATGTTTGTGTTTCCAGAAACCGAATGCCTTATGTGGCAATATCATTATATAGACTTATAAAAGTCTCACCTCGACCTATTAGCGCTGGCTATATGACCACATACACAATACTATACCTGACTTTGACCCCATGCTAGGATTTAGGAAGTATACCCCCCCCCCTCCTTTTATGCCTTATCACTGCCACATGGCTCTCTGCTAAAGGGCGTACATAGTCACGTCAATTGGTCACGTTTCTCCTTTCTCATTATGATACATGAATGTGGCCCTGGCGAGTGACTCGCCATTACTACAGTTAAGCACATCGCTGGCCTAGAGTGACTCCCAAGTGCTACATTCAAGCACATTCCTTTCCTACAGTGTTGGTACACTCCCAAAGAGTCGGCATGATGCACTCGCCAGGGCTAAATCCATGCATAATGACATTAAATTAAGCGCTATGTCGCCCCAGCAGACTTTGAGAAACTTTTATAACCGCACCTTTTATAGTACTGTAGCATAGTAATAGATATAGATCGACCAAAAAACAGGGCAATGCGTATTACAACAATCTACAGGCCTCATAAAGGTAAAATACAGAAATTCATAAAGCACCTCACCAAGGCACATGACAGCAAAAGAGAAAACTGGATACTAGGGGACTTTAATGTCAACTTTAAAAATAACAAAGCGGCAAATACAAGAAAAGTTAAAAATCTATGCAGAGATCTAAACATGAACTGGCTAATCAAAACCATTACTAGGCCTAGCACTCTAGGCTCGGGTGGAACAACAATTGACAATATCCTGACGGACTCCAAATATGTAGCCTTATCTGGAGTACTGCCGGATCTTCTCTCTGACCACCATCCAGTGTACGCTGTGAGGAAAAAAAGAAAAGAGTTCTTTGACAGAGTCACAATTACAGCTCGAATGTATAAGAATTATAATGGGGAAAACTTTAAGGAATTTCTCCTATATCAGGACTGGGCGGACTTTTATAGTACTAATGATATAAATGTGATGTTGAACATTCTGATGAGTAAAGCCAGATTATTCCTTGATGATAAGTGCCCCCTAAGGACATTTAAGGTAAAAGAATACTACACACAATGGATGGACTCTGACACAATCAAACTTATAAATAGAAGAAACCTCCATATGAGGCGTTACAGGAAGTACAAAAACACGCCTGACCTCAGGGCTGCCAAGCATCTCAGAACCAAAATTACGAGCAGCGTTAAGAAAGCCCGAGGGGCTTACATTACCGGTAGGCTGAATAGACACAAGAAGGACCCAAAGAAGTTCTGGAGAGAAATGAATAAACTTATAAAGCCTCCTCGCTCCAAGGCTAAGCTAAAGCTAATAAATGATAGAACAGGCAAGCAGGTGCAGGACACAGCAAACTACATAAATCATTATTATGGTACCATTGGCCAGAAACTAGCAGAGGAGCAGAAGACTTATCACCCTTCATACTCCCCACCAGATGTGACATATCAGGGTCCCTCCGACCAGGTGCAGGATTTCACAAAGGAAGAGGTTCTACAAGCCATACACAGTCTAGATAATAGTAAACCCACAGGAGTTCACGATATGTCAGCTACTGTCATGACAGACCTAATGCAAGGAGCTCTGAACCAATTCATACACATTTTTAATGTCTCTTACAAGACCGGCACATACCCTCGAGATTGGCTACAGGCGACAATCACCCCAATACCCAAAGGTGGATGCAAATCTAAAGTCACAAATCTCAGGCCCATTTCTGTCCTACCCTTCCCGAGTAAGGTACTTGGAAAACTAATGCAAAAAATCATAGTAGATTCATGGAGTAAAAACAAAACTCTGTCTCCTCACCAATATGGATTCCAGGAGAATACAAGCACCGCCGAAGCTATACAGTCAACTCCCTCCTAACGGCCACCCCTCCAGTACGGCCACCCCGTCATTAAGGCCATTTTTGGAAAGTACTAATTGTTTTTCTCTTTATTTTAATGTAAAAAACTCCCTCTGGTGCGGCCACCCCTCTAATACGGCCACCTCGCCCTGCGGCCACAGTTTTTTCAGTCCCAAAGGGTAGTTTTCTCCCTCTAATACGGCCACAAGTAATGCAATACAAATATAAAATCCTCAAATTTTCAAACCTTTTATGTAGAGTATGGGGGTGGCAAGGGGTATTTGGCGCCGACTTCACATCACAGAGAAGTCCACTCACTAGGTAGTCGCCCAACATCACAGAGAAGTCATCTCACTAGGTAGTCCCCCCACATCACAGAGAAGTCCTCTCACTAGGTAGTCCCCCCACATCACAGAGAAGTCCTCTCACTAGGTAGTCGCCCCACATCACAGAGAAGTCCTCTCACTAGGTAGTCGCCCCACATCACAGAGAAGTCCTCTCACTAGGTAGTCGCCCCACATCACAGAGAAGTCCTCTCACTAGGTAGTCCCTCTACACCACGGAGAAAGTATGGGTGGCGAAGGAGGTATTGCCCCCCTACCTCCCCTACCCCCCCTGCCATATACTACACTGGTGAGCGACTTTTGTGAGGTGTAGGGCATCTCCCCCCCCCCCTCCCTGCCCGTCATGGGGGATTTTCCTCCCATACACTTAGCATTGACTCCCTCCAGTGCAGCCACCTCGCCAATGCGGCCACTTTTGGATACTCCCAAGGGTGTCCGGATTAGAGGGAGTTGACTGTATATGATCTGACTGATGATATCTATGATGCACTTGACAAAAAGATGGTGGTAGCGGCGGCATATGTGGATATCAGGAAAGCCTTTGATTGTGTGTCACACTCAACCCTACTTAACCTCCTGAAACAAGGAAACACTGACCTACACACTCTAAACTGGTTGGAGACCTATCTGAGTGGAAGGAACCATAGAACTTTAGCAAATGGTCTCTTGTCAGATGACATAACAGTCACATACGGAGTCCCTCAAGGGTCAGTACTCGGCCCGACCCTCTTCCTGTATTATGTTAATCAGATAGCGTCAATAAACTGTAAAGCTAAAATAAAAATGTACGCTGATGATGTGGTCATGTATTCCGCCCACTCATCCCCGGACTCAGCCCTCGATGATCTCCAGGAAGGACTGGTAAAACTAGGGGACACATGCAAAACACTGGGATTGACAATAAATCAAGAAAAGTCTAAATTTATGTGGTTCGCAACTACCAAGAGAATAAACAGGTGCCCAAGCTCCACTCCAATGATCTCGGGGAGATCCCTACAAAAAGTGGACAGCTACACATACCTAGGCGCAGTTCTGGATAAACACCTCAACTTTAAAAAACACACAAAAAAGATTTTAAACAAGATAAATCTACTCAACTTCAAGCTGTGGAAAATCAGGCATTTAATACTAGTATATGCAGCAATCATCCTTTTCAAACAATCCATCTTACCGCATTTTGACTACTGCTCATTCCTAGTGGACGGAACATCCCTCAACCTACGACGACAGCTGCAGGCAGCCCAAAATAGAGTCTTAAGATGTGTACTTCGAGTCAAAATTGGGCAGGAACATCCATAAATTAAGTGAAGCACCGAAGCAGAAGCAACGACGGAAGGAGCTACTGCTCTCTCTAATATATAGAAAACACAAGAAAAATCCCCCAAAGAATGGAAGCAAGCGCACAAGAGCTGACCACAAGTCAAACTTCAAACTACCGAAACCCAGACTGACCCTACTGAAGAAGTCACCTGGTTACAGGGGTAAGGCACTTTGGAACAAATTGAGAATGGCCACACAGATGGCGGAGACAAAGGAGAAATTTAAATTAAGGATAAAAAAATGGCTAGGTACTAACATGAAAGGAAAAAGAAAGGCCCTCCTGGAAGGACGCAAGAATAGGAAACCCCCATGATTTCCTAACACTAAGGGCGATGGCAACAGTATTGAGCGTTTCCCTTTCAAAAAGACATCAACCCTTCTGCGATGACTGCTGAAAAAAGAAGACAAGACTCAATGTACTTTAGTGCTTTTTATTTCAAAACAAGGCAAAACTTTTTCTCACCTCATCTTGTACATTCATGTAGGATAAGTAGTTAACAGTCTGTCATTAGGACAGCAAAAATGTTCGCCGCAAGCTACATAACAGACTCCAGCCCCAACCCGTCAACGGAAAAGCAGCTGTTATATAGTTAGTAATTACATAAAAGGCCTCGTGGAGGCTGAGTCCTATAATATAATATGTAAATGCATTTTATATATCCTAAGCCTCGTGGAGGCTGTGACCTATCTTAAATAACTCTAAAATACATCCACACATCCTTATACTATATCCAAATATTTCACACATGAACGGCGAACCAAAACTTTGTATATTGAAAATCACGGCAAATAAACACTGCAATGAATTTATAACAAACAAAAAAATATATATATATATATCCCTCACCTATGAAACCTGCGTCCAGCCGTTGAACAAGTCATATGTATTAGACATTGATAGTCTAATACATGTTTTACGCTCCAATACACTTCTTCTTCTTCTCTTTTAAAACCATTTTTGGTGGGGACCACCACTTCGTGCTTGGCACAAAAACCCGTGGGCGCCGGCAGCCTGGCGACCTTTTAATATGCAGAGTTTGTCTGCCGAAGTGGTGTGTCGCATCACTTGGTATTAGTTTTAACTGAGGAAAACATTCATGAATTGAGAATCTATGAATACATGAGTGTAACTGAAATAACTATGGTGTTGGTCATATGGGCAGTAAGTGCCCATAAAATTGAATCACTTAGGCACCCTGATCTTGAGTCAATTGTGATGTAAATCACACGTACAATCTTTTCTTGTCCTGCTCTAGCTGAATACGGAATCCCAGTAAACAAAAAACGTTATACAACATTTTATAACGTTATATAACGTTTCTCTAAGGCTCCTTACTATGGCATAACGTGATATAAAGTTTTATTATTTTGACGTAAAAACACGTTTTTATGTTAGCTGGGATAGCATACATGTAATAGTGATGAGAGTGAAGCTATAAGTTTAACCTGTATCAGTGTATGTATCGTTAGGTCTACACGGGTGAATGTCTTTCCCTGAGTTTAAGTTTTTTTATGTCCTGTACTTAATTATTGAGAACCTTTATTCAGGGGCCTCAGTTCGAAACTACTTCTTTTTTATTTTTAGATTAGTCACTTTCATCCATGGGTCTAGTATTCAGCAGGTGATCTGTTACTGGTCAAACCATGCGTGTGAATAGTGTTAATTGCATTACACTCCAACCAGTCTTAAATTTCCAATTCCTACTCACATGCACACTCGGTCACTCGCCCACTCACTAGCACACCACAGTGGCGGGGGTAAATCTAGATCAGTGTTTGTGTTTTGAAACTAGGATGTGAAACGTGCTCACATATCAACATGGGATTCATGGGTGTGGCCTAAAACATACATGGTGTTCCTTACTTAGTAATTTACGCACACATGTACAATACACTTCTCTGTAACTGAGTGTAAGGAGGAGTTAGTAACTCAAACACTTCTACATTTAAGGTGATTCCTGCTCCAATGTTATCTAACGTCAAGAAGTATGATATCTACAGAACCATGGTACCTCTTGGCTGTCTTCAGCATCGCCCTCGTCTATAGAGACCATGGAGTTTCAGGTAGTATTCTCTATATTCTTATCTCCTTTTTATAGTTCATAGCTGCAATAGAAATATAGAATTCATAAGTTCAAACCAGGATTTTATTTCATTTCAGAAAGCCAACAAATTTGCTATTTGTTGGAAATTACTCAGCGCACCATGCGTGCATCCAGTACTATACAATGTAGTAGTATTGTATATGGCACATTTAAGTATTTCCCCCTGTTTCAGCTGACTGTGGGAGTCCTCCAATATATAGCGATAAGACCCACACTAACTATGACAATACGTACACGACCGGTGACACTGCCACATACAGCTGTGCCGCGGGTCACGATGTCCAGTCTGGTTCAAATGACAGAACTTCCACCTGCCAGGCCAATGGGATATGGTCCTCTATAACATTTACATGTACCCGTAAGTATATTCTTTATACAAGCGAATAATACCAATAGCCAACAGTGTTGAACAGCTCCTATCGGTATTTTAGATTTTTAGACATGACAATCATGGGTTAACTTATGCTAGAGACTTAGACAAATTGTCACTTTTATGAAGACCTGAATAATAACACCCCTACATATTAAAAGATACCACAATAACTAACGTCCAGAATGCATTAATATGATAGCATATGAAGCAAAGATGAGTAAAGCATGTGGGAAGTTTGATACCAAATTCCTTGGGTTGAATATAGCAATTTCTGTGTCGGAAAACAGTGCATCCTTCAAATATCTTGTTTTGTACATCAGCTGGTAGCTGTCCAAGTCTCAGCGCCCCAGCTCATAGCACACAGTCTAGCTATGACTACAGGGTTGGAAGACAAGTCGAGTTTACGTGTGACACTGGCTACAACCTCCAGGGGAATGCCATCACCACCTGCATGGCCGATCGCACCTGGTCCCAGGCTGTCCCCACATGTGTTAGTAAGTGATTGATTGACCAGACCCTTTGGGAATTAATTACAGTAAAACTTCGTTATAAGGAGGACCTTGGGACCAGTGCAATTTGCTCCTTATAAGCAAGGTCTCCTTATAAGCAAGGTCAGCCTTATAAAGGTCCAGCAACAGAACACTCACTACATGTGTCTCTTATACCCTTATAGACTTGATTTGAATACAATGCAGAGGGATGTGTGTATTATTTCAAGTCAAACCCCCTTCTAGATCCCCTTCATGGAACTTTTGATCTCCCTTCCTCCCTAGGGAAGCCACAAATGTATTCTCCCTACCTCTATGGGATGGGGCAGTGGGCAATTTTAAGCAGTATGTGACTGTAATCCTGAGAAATAACTTCCCCGGGTAAGGTTTGCACATACGAAATAAGGAAATGAGCCAAAATTACCTCCTTATATCAGAGGTTAAGGTAAAAACACCTCCTTCTAAGAGAGTTTTCCTACTATATAAATGTGTAGGGGCTAGGGTTATACGGGTATGTTATATGACGAGTACTGTTGGATGTTGTGTTGCGAGCTCAGTCCGAACCCTTCAGTCCGACGGTAGGTGGCAGCACCTACCCCGGGCTTGGGGTATGGACAGAGGTCGCTATAGGCTTCCGGTCTGCGTGTGCGCGCGCAGGCTGGCTGCCTATATATACCCAGCATCTGACGGTACTCGTCGGTTACTCTGAGCCACGCTGGCAAGGAGACCCTGTGATCAATACGGCTGATTAGCCTACTGACCCGTTCCGAACTCTATAGGGAGTTCGCACACATAGATACTGCTTGTCTAGGTTTTCTGAATAAACCCGATTTGCAACCTGTAACACTTGATCCGAACTGTGTCGACTTTGTTCTTTAATTGATACTCTACCAATATCATAAAGAGACAAAGTATCGTTTATTACACTGGTGCCGTGACCAGTTCTGAGTGAAACGCAGGTTAGCCTGTGCAGTAGCGCAGACCTCCTGCTCTGGACGGAGCAGCGAGGTCTCCCGATGAGGCGTCAGCCTTATCACCGGAGGGGTTAGATGCCGTTAAGGAGGCAGATACCCGCAGGAGTGCGAATGTTCCATCCAGGACAAGCGCATTTTTGGGATACAAAGGTCCCGAAATAATGAATTGCTCATTAGATGAAATGAGCCTGTCAATGTTCAATGTTGGTGGGTCAAGATCAGCCGCTCCGAATCCACGGAGGGCTACCATCTTGGAGGAACGTCGTTTCGACGACATGAGAGAGGCCAGAATACAGGAGCGTGTGCAAATGGCCCAAATGGAGTTGTTGACCATTCAGAAACAGTCGAATGAATGGAAAAGCAGTCTGATTGCATTGGAAGGTGCAGTCACACATAGAGCTTCCAAAATCAAGGAGAAAGACGCAAGGCTTTCAACTTTGTTGGAGGAGAACGAGAAGCTGGTGCAATCCCTTAGCAGGGTTCGAGTGGAGTTCGATCAGAAACAGGCTGATCTACAAGGACTCCGTTCCGACTTTGTTCAGGCGAACACTGATCTGAATCAGATTTGTGCGGCCCGAGATGCCGTCATCCATGAAGCAGAGGAGACCCGATCAGAACTTGTTCGGGACACTGAAGACTTACGGGAGGCTCGCCGAAGTCTACTGTCAGAATGTGACATTCTGAAGGCAAAAAGAACTTCTTTGGAGAAGTTTTTGTCAGAGACCAGGGAGAGTATACAGGATAGCAGTACCTCGTACGCTTCCGCTGATAATGACAGTCCGAAAGGTCCTCATTACAGGAGTTTTACAGACACCCCAAATCTTCCTATGGGACGTGGGATGACTGTAGAAGGTGCCTTGTCTACTTCAACGCCAGGACGACCACTAAAGGTTGGCCGAGCAAGGGGTAGAGGTAGGGCGAGTGATTACTCACCTAGGGTGGGTATCAGTGGTATCCGTCCAATTCCGAAGCAGGTCTTTTCGGCTCCGACAGGTGTAAACACGGCGGGCAGGGGAAGGTCATTATCGGAGTTGGTGCGGAGTCCACGTTCTCAGTTGAAACTGGATGAGCAGCAACTGGATTCGGAACGCTTGAAGAAAGCATCCGAACAAGATAAGGCGGCCAAGACCGACTTAACTCCCTCGAGTTTGTCGCAATGGCGAGAATGCCAAGCAAACATACTGTTCAATGAACAGAAAACTTGGAATTGGAGAGGCGAGATGTGTATCGCAAACAGCAGGCTGCCCTTGAGCAGCAACAGGAACGCATGAAGGAAAATGCAGCCCTCGCTGAGGAATTAGCAGAGCAGGAGGCGGCGGTTTTGAGAGCTCGACAAGAAGGGCTCCGAGCGGCCGGTGAAGCTGCGAAAGCTAAATTGGCGGAGGCACAGCAAGAGGAGGAGGCTGAGAGACAGGCCAAGGAACTGGAAAAAGAGAAAGCGGCGCATCAGCGATTGCTTGCTCTGGCCCAGCAGTGTCAGTATATGACTGACCAGGAGAAAAATTGGTGGTTCAGTCAAGGTGTGGACCCCACTAAGGATTTGGTGTCGTATGGTACCTACCAGACCTATCTGGAGAGGCAGAATAACTTGCCTACCAGAGGCGCTACTCCGGGGACGACTCCGGGCGCAAAGAGTCCGAGGAGGGCTCCAAGGAGAACAATTCTGAGTACAGAATTGCAAGAGTTGTACGATACAAACCCAGCAATAGCTGGGATCGGATTGCACAACGTGGGTACAGAAAAGGACGCCTCGGCTTCCATTTCTAAATGCCTGGCAATAACCTCTAAAATTAGGGGGTCATCCAACGCTGCTAGACGCATTGCTAGCGAGCCTTTTCCCTACTGGCAGAAAAACTCTTGGGAAGAGTGGTTGGGAGCCACCGTTGAGGACATCAACCTCAGTGGGTGGGATCAACAGGACGCAATTCCGTATGTCTGTAAGGGATTGCGCTTGGGGGATGGCCTGATGGCCGTGGAGCAGTGGAAAGATGAATGCGGACCCCGCGGCACTTTCAAACAACTGGTAGAGATCGGAACTATCCTATACGGAGACTCCGCTCGGATTGACCCGATGGTCGCTTTTAAGAAGCGAGTGCAAGGCAAGCACGAGGCCCCGAGGGTTTTCGGACTTGCACTGATGAGACTCCTGAAGAAGGTACATCCAGCTTCAGGAATCCATGATGCCTTATTCTCTAAGGAATTGTTCTCTCAGTTTGTTGCTGGACTGAGGGACCCAGAAATACAACATGTGGTGTATGATACCTGGAGAGCAGATACGTCATTAGATGACCTTTTTAAGGCCATCGACATACATGCTCTCAAGAAGTCACTGTTAGGGGACCGGGTGCCCACCCGGGCCTCGGCCATTATAGAGTGTTCTCCGGAGCAGTCTGATGGTTCGGGCAGTGAGGAAGAGGGAGCGATAGCTTCTGCAGCTCAGTTTAAGAGGAATGGGAATTCCTCTAAAACGCCGTGGAAAAATAGGAAGCCGGAAGGGGGTGGAAACCCTCCTCCAAAGAAGGAATCATCGGACCCAAAAGCTCCGATAATGGACGCAGCGTTTTTCACATCGCTGTTTGAGAAGATGACGACTTCCATTCAGGGGGCTACACAGCCTAACAGGAGGAAGATCAATCGGCGGACCGCCAAGTGCTATAGGTGCCTGGAGATCGGTCACTTTGCTGCGGAGTGTACGGCTCCGACTCCGAAAGTTCCCGGGAAGGAGGGAAACTAGAGGGGGTGGTCCGAGAAGGCGAGCGGACGACCCCTGCATATGATGTACGCCAACATACCAGAGAGGTAGAGCCTAGTGAAATTCCGAAGGCAGGAAGGGAATCAGGGGTGGCTTCGAGCTTGAGGGGCTCGGATGCCGGCCTGGTTAACATTCCAGTCCAACAGTTGCCCGGCAATGAGGCAGGGAGGCCCATTACGGATCGGAACGAGGAAGTTGCGGCTGTCACAGACACCGTGTGGGTAGGGAGTACCCAGCTTTCCCCGGATCATCCATGTTTCGACCATTTGAAGAAACATGGCTTTGATTTGGCTGCTCCGAAGGATTTTAAACGCTTTACTGTAAACCCGTCTCCGCTGGGGGGGAGGCGGTGGTATGTGTCTGTTACTGTGGCCGGTAGAGCGGGCGAATTTTTAGTAGATACGGGAGCTAGCCATTCCTTTATCTCCTCTAACTTCTATGCTCTTATGCCGGATAGTCGTGATAACTTCAAAACGAGGGTAAACGCCTGTTCGGCCGATGGGTCAAGTATGCAGACGTATGGGCGCGCGTTCATACCGCTCCGAATTGGAGGGAAGGAGTATGTGGCTTCTCCCACCATTGCGGATATTGCAGACGACGGTATACTCGGATTGGATTTTTCGGCGTTGTATGACGCGGTCCTGAATCCGGGTACAGGGGTACTCCTGATAGAGCACCCGTACCGTGCGGTAGAGCAATGTGTGCTCCGACAAGTGTCGACAGTGGCAACGGTGGTCCAAACTGTAAAGATTCCTCCCGGACAGACGTGTGACATGCTGGTCCGAAGCAAGGGGCTTAGGAGAGAGGAAGAGGCAGTTGTGGAGCCGGATGTGGCCATGTTGGGTAGTATCGGTTTGACGGGCATGGACACCCTAGTGGGTGATGGTGCTTGGCCCGTAGTGCCGGTTTCTAACCCCGGGTTGGAACCGAAGTATCTAAGGAAAGATACAATACTGGGGAAGGTGTTCACCAGTGAGGCAGTGATGCCTGCTGGACAGGTGAGCATGAAGGGTGACCCTTCTCCGACCGCTCTGAGTGAGGGACTTGAGAAAATGATCTCCGAAACGGATTTGACGGATCGGAGGGATCTCGATTCCCTAAGGAGGCTGGTAGTGAAGTATCAGGATGCATGGCAGGTGGAGGGGGAGCCTTTGGGCCGAACCGACAAAGTGTTGCATTCTATCAATACGGGTGATGCACAGCCTTTCAAGATGCCTTACCGACGCTTGCCTTTGGGTAAGAAAGCGGTGGTAGAGGAACAAGTGAAGACCATGTTGGAACAGAAGGTGATCGTGCCTAGCACTAGCCCCTGGTCCAGCCCGGTCCAGATGGTTACTAAGAAGGACGGGTCTATCCGATTTTGTATCGACTATAGGCGCCTGAATGGGGTAACCAAGAAAAATGCATATCCTCTCCCCCGGATTGATGAGACTCTGGACTCTTTGGGTGGGAACCAATGGTTCTGCACCCTTGATTTGCAGTCCGGATATTGGCAGATCGGGATGAAGGAGGAGGATAAGGAGAAAACGGCTTTTACAAGTCACATTGGACTGTATCAGTTTGAGCTGATGCCCTTCGGGTTGTGCAACGCCCCGGCCACTTTTGAGGCTATGATGGAAACTCTTCTGAGTGATCTGTTGTGGCGCAAATGTTTGGTATACTTGGATGATGTCATTGTCTTTGGCAAGACTTTTGAAGAGTGTGCGTTGAACCTCGGAGAGGTCTTGGAACGAATTCGGTCCAATGGCTTGACATTAAAGCCGAAGAAATGTGAACTTTTTCGGAAGTCCATGGTCTATTTGGGCCGGATCATCTCCACCGAGGGTGTGCAGGCTGATCCGGCTAAGTTGGAGACTGTGGAGACTTGGGAAGTTCCAAAAGGACCAAAGGATATCAGATCCTTTTTAGGGTTCTGTTCCTATTACAGGGACTTCATCCCCGGATTCTCTAGGGTGTCTCAGCCATTACAACGGTTGAGCCATTGGACTCCGGGGAGGAAAAAAGAACCCTTCCCATGGGGGATGGAACAGAATGAAGCCTTCAAAGAGATTAAGGCGTTGTTCCGAACCACCCCGGTGCTGAGATACCCTACGGAGAAGGGGCATTTCATCCTTGACACTGATGCGAGCAATGAGAGCATCGGGGCCGCATTGTCCCAAATCCAGGACGGAGTAGAGGTCCCGCTGGCGTTCGCTAGTAACAGTATGAACAAGGCACAGAGAAATTATTGTACTACCAAGCGAGAGCTGCTCGCAGTAGTGGTGTACACGAAGAAGTTTCGGCACTTCTTATATGGAGGAAATTTCACACTCCGTACCGATCATTCGGCCTTGAGGTGGCTCCTTAATTTTAAGGACGCCGAGGGAATGATTGGTCGGTGGTTGAATCACCTCAGCGAGTTCGGACTGGAAAACTCTCATATCCAGCACCGAGCAGGCACGAAGCATATTAATGCTGACTGTCTGAGTAGACGTCCGGTACGCCGTTGTGTGCGTCCGGAGTGTGGGGATTGTGGTGCTCACAATGCTGTGGTAGCGAGTGTGCGTTTGCCTTATGATGGGTTGTTGCAAAACCTGTTGGATTGGTCCACCGACACTATAAGGACGTACCAGATGGCCGATCCTACCATAGCACGACTGAGGGAGCTTGTCCCTACTGGGGTCTGTCCAGTGAGACCCGAAATATCACTGGAAAACCGTGAAATGCGACGTTTCTTGGCTCAGTTCCACGAACTGGAGGTCCGAGACTCGTTGTTGTGCAGGTGGAAGACTTGTCCCGGAAAGCGGAGGGTGTTACAAATGGTAATCCCTGCTGCTATGAGGAAAGACATCCTGTACTACTGCCACGGCCATTCCACTAGTGGGCATTTCGGAAAGAAACGCTCGTTGGAAAGGCTGAGTCGGAGATACTACTGGCCCGGCATGTCAGGCGACCTTTTGAGGTGGATCGAGACCTGTCCGGCCTGTTGTTTAGGCAAACCTGGTCCTGGATTAGGAAAATTGCCACTGCAACAAGAGCTATTCGGAGTGAGATTTGCTCGAATAGCTGTGGACATTATCAGTGGAGTTAAACCCACTCCAAAAGGTAATACGTGTATGATGGTGGTCTCGGACTACTATACAAAATACACCCGAGTGTACCCACTCGAGGATCATACCGCTGCTACTTGTGCGGAAGCATTGGTGAAGGGGTGGATCCTCCATCTGGGGGCTCCTTTGATGTTACATAGCGATCAAGGGAGAGAATTTGAGTCCAAACTATGGACAGCTATGTGCCATCAGTTGGCTATATGCAAAACTCGGACCAATCCGTACCGGCCACAGTCCGACGGGCAGGTGGAGCGGTTCAATCGGACCTTGATCCAGGTTTTGAAGCCATTAGTGAACTCCCATATGGATGATTGGGATGATCAATGCGAATTTGTGGTGCATGCGTATAACAATACGGTCCACACTTCGACAAATTGCACACCGAACCTCTTGGTGTTCGGAGAGGACTTGATCATGCCGGCGGATTTGGTATTCGGGGTGGTAGGGATCAGTCCGGAAGCACCATGTACGGTGCTATTTGTGGAATCTCTACGAGAGAGGTTCAAATTTGCCTACGAAACAGTTAGGGCTCATTTGCTCAAAGCTGCGAATTGGCAGAAGGTGGGTTACGACACCGGATTGAAGTTGCGACGATTCGTAGTGGGGGATAGAGTGATCCGCCTACACGAACCGCTCTGCAACGTCAAACTGGCGAATAACTGGGATGGACCACACACTGTGGTTAAATGTATCAGTCAAACGACTGTGTTGATTCAGTCCGAAGCGGGACGCATCCGGACGAGCCATGTGGCTCGGTTGCGTGCTTGGGCTGGAAGGGAGCTCACCCCGGAAACGGAGGTGGAGAAGGGAACTTCGGAGGCTAAATTTGTACCTTTGGAAGGGGTGTCAGTGGATACCCCTAAGAGAGTGGTACAAAAGAAGCTCCGGAAGACCGTGAAAAAGAAAGTCTCGGCAGGCGAAGGAAGAAGGGCACGGAAAACTAAAATCAAGGCTGGAGTTTTAGTTAAGAACGAGTGTCCTTCGGCCAGGTTACGAGAGGTGGACGGGAAACCCGTTCGGCGAAGCCCAAGGCTGGTGGCTAGAGGGGCTGTAACCTAGCTTGTTTACACAACGAATGTGGTGTCCTGTGTTGTCCTATATGTTATATGTATGTTACCAACAGGGGCGCTCAGAGTCAAGAGGAAAGGAATGTAAGAGTGCTCCCCGAGGGTGGTGGACGGATAATCCGGTGGGGTAATCTTCGATTTCCCATAAATATCCACTAATACTCCTGATGAGCTCTTTATTCGAAGTATATTTTGACTTTTGTGAGCCGCCTAAGTAGCAGTGTGATCCCCCGAGCCCGAGCTGCGGGCGGGAAAGGTCGTGACCTGATTAAACAGTAATTGGGTCACACCGGGTAACGGGATCGCGTCCAATCACGCGAGACGCTGCGCATGCGCTTTGTTTTAAAAACAAAAGCGAGGGAACGCCATATTGATTTTGGGCTCGCCCCGGTCAATAGCGGTGTTGGTCGGCAGCGTGGAAGTTGGTGTTTTGGACGGCTAGAAGAGGAGAAAAGTCAGTAAAAGCAGTGAGTACTCTTTCCTGGTGCGTCTGAGACAAAGAGGGAGACGGGGAACTAGTGTTTTCCCCGTCAAAACTCCCGTCGAAAGACACTTTGCCGAAGTGAGGATGGCCGAGCAACAGCTCCGTCAATCCGAACTCACCGGACACTCCGAGGTGGCATCCGCCACCGAGGAGGCAATGGATGCTCAGAGCCCTAGTGGTGATGAGTTGAGCCAGACACTAGCGGATCTCCGTGTAGATCCGGCCGTGTCCCCGATCCGAAAGTCCCCGTCGCCGGACGGCAGCGAGGACTCCGGAGTGCTACAAGGACTCGCCTACACCCAGGTAGCGGCGGATCCTTCCGAGACGACTGCACGTCCCTCCCGGATATGCAGTCTCAGCATATCACCAAACCTCCAGAAGACGGTTGCTCGCAAACTGTCTATGGGGAGTGGGAGTGATTCCGACACTTCACGTCCGAGGACGCGCGGTGGGAAGGGTGCTACCCGAGATCGGTCCAAGTCGGCCGATACTAAGGCTAGTACTAAGGCTATCAAACACACTGGTGTGGGGAAGAAGCCTCCGGGAAAGGACGAGCCTAAAAAGCCCGCTCCGAAGAAGGAAAGTACTGCGAGTACAAAGAAGCCGGGTTCTAAGGCTGCCACTGCAGCGGCCTCCAAGAATCCGAAGACGGTGGACCCCAAGGCTCCTGCTACGAAGGTGCCTAAGGGTCAAAAGAAAGCTGATCCGAAGCCTGGTGCTAAGGACCAGCCGGGGAAGGGGCCGACGTCCGACAGCACTAAAACTGTCAAGACTCCGGGTCCCAGTAAGTCCAACCTACCAATCCCTGCCAAGGGGAAAGGTAGTGGGAAGGCAGTTGTAACCACAGCTGCTCCGACCCCAGCCGTTGACGTGTTGTCCTTCTCGCGAGGGCTGGACAACAGCTCAGCAGTAGCTGCTACAGCCGCTGCGATGGCTAGTACTAAGGGACATGGGGGAGCCCGTCCGAAAACGGTAGTTCCTCCCGAGGCACCTCGGACCGAGGAAGCTATGGATACATCATCCGCAGCCCATACGGTCCAGGTAGTGCAGGATGTGCTGTCTGGCATCACATTCAACCTCCCGACTCCCCTGGAGCCAAGAAAGGAGGTACCCGTTCGGGTGGAGTTACCTCCTCCAAAAGAGGTACCCGTCCGAGTGGATACTCCTCCACAGTCTACCGAGCCTGCTCTGGAACCATCCAATACCATGGATATTTCGGAGGAAGCCGGGAAACTGGACCAGGCTGCAGGTGGTGGTCCATCTGGATCGGGGGTGCAAATTCTCGCTCCACATCAGCATGACGCATGGGAGAAGGAGGACGCCGACGTCCCATCCCTGCTCCGAGGTGCTATCATCGATCAGATGAGCGCCACAGAGGTCAGATCCTTCGATCTGATCCAAATGCGAACCTTCCGGGGGCTGGACGAGTTGTCTGCCAGGTTCCCGGCTTGGTTCCCAGATCGCCTAACGGCGGCCATGAACGATCTGAGCAAACAGTCAGAGACAGCTCGCTTAGTTGCTGAGAGCGAGGGACGTCCCGAACTTATCGCGGCCTTGGAGTACGACCTGCAAACTGCAGCGGAATTCAAGACCGTGCATAACCGGCGGGAGAAGAGGAGACATCTGACGCCAGCGATGAAGCTGGCTCGGAGTATGGAACAGAAGACCAAAGAGTCCATTCTGGATGCCACTCTGGAGGATGAAATGATCCAACAGAACACGGCCGCGGCTAGGTCTGCAGACACTAGTCAAATGGAAAAGGCCAATCGGAGGGACCAATACCTACGAGAGACCATCAAGGTAACCTCTCGGAAGGGGGGTCGATCCGACGAGGAGGTAGAAGCGGTTCTGAAGGGATTGGATGAAAATACAATCCCGGACGACGAACTTCAGGTTCTGGTCCGGAATGCACTCCGAGCCAATGCTGCAAGTGGGTTTAAGTATTTTAAACCCATGTGTGTGAACGACTGCGTCAAGGACAAGCGGGCCTCACACATTCCGGAGGAGGTGGGTCCTGACGGTCTCTCTGATGACGAGGAGTGGATTAAGACGGATCCACTCGAGAAGTCGGTACAGTTGTACCACTTTGAGCTCCTGGACAAGGTCCGAAATGGTAGTACCAAATACCATTCGCCTTTCCAGAAAGCTAAGTTAGCATGGGCTATGGCTAGATGGCATCCATTTAGCAAGTGCCCCTTTGAGCCTTGTCTGAACGTCAACGAGACACTGGAAACGCCCCGAACTTGGCCTAGCAAGGTTCGGTACGCAAGGCATATTACCCGCTTTCATTTGCGTCACTACATGCGGTATGACTGCTTGAGTGTGGGTACAAAGCAGAGCAAGGGTTGTCCGAATGGTGGCTGGTTCTACACTAGAGCCGATATCTTCAGGCATCTTGCTAAGCAGCACGGGTTGGCTCTGGATGTCGCAGCGGAACGCATCCAGACAGCCCATCAGGAAGTCTACTCCCACTTCCCTCCAGTAGTGGGCCGAAATGAGAATCTCGAGGTGGATTTTGGCACCAACGAGAGAGGAAAGGTCCGGGTCTTTTACAAGGTAAACCCGGACGGCAACTACAACCGGGTTCCGGAAGGTGAGCTCTTCGATGAATTCGAGGAGTACCAGAAGCGTACCAGCACGCGAAAGGTGCGGCGCGCTCAGAAGAGACCTAGTGGGTCTTCGGAGCAGGCCGACTCTAAGAAGGCCAAAACGGATGAAAGGAAATCCGTTATGGAGAAGGCGGATCCGGGCTATAAAGGGCCGGCATTCACCTCTCACACGACTGACTGGAAGAAGGGTCCCCAGGGCAGGCCACCTCGGTCTGTTCCGGAGGATCCGAACTCCAGCACGATGGGGTCCTTCGCAGAGGAGTTCCCCGAAAATGAGATGGTTCCGGGTGATGAGTCGCAGACTCTAACCCAGACCGGTAAGACGAAGGCTCCAGCAAAGAAAACGCCGAAGCCAGTTCAGACCCCGGATCTCCCACCCGAGACCACAGAGGAGGGGCGTCTAGTCTTGCGACTGAAGAGCCCTCCTTCGTTCCCTCCCGCCGACTTCACTTCCTATGAAGCCGGACAGGAGGCCTTCGGTCAATGGCAAGACAACTTTCATCGGTTGCTTGCTGGCCTGAGTCAGGAGGTGGCGATGTTGTCCTTAAACACGGTGCATCATCTCCATCAGAGGGAGGTCGCTACCCAGAAGGCAGCGGCTACGGAGTCCGTACAGGAAGAGCGTGAAAACGCTCGGACTGAACGATGTGCTGCTAAAACCGAAAGGAAGAAGCAGAAGTTGGCAGTTAAGAACGCCGAGGAAAAGCTGGACCACGAACGTCGTCGGTTCCGGGACTGCTTCGCGCATGAAATGCACGAGTGGGATGGAACTCGGGCTCAAATCGAGCTCTGGCTCCAGGAGCTGACTCTGGCGGAAGCTGCGTCGGACTCTGAGGAGGAAGAGGAGCCGGCTCAACCCGGTTCCGAAGACGAGTCGGACTCCGGATAGGATTATCCTATTCTAGGAGCCGATTAGGAGAAAGGGGGGGTATCCTAAGTATACTAACCCTACAAGCAAAACCCTTAAAAAGGGTTTAGGAGTGTCCGGACAGAGGAACGCGGCAGGCTGGCTACGCAAGGATCCAGTCTGCCAGGTGGTACTGACGGAGGAGGACAAGGAGATCCGGAGGGGACGCTGAACTCGGGACTGGAGCACTTTACCAACATGGATCCGATACACGATGTTTTTTTATATAAACTATGGATATCAGGACCGAGTGCTCCTAATTATAAGTCCGAAGATCGCCTGGAGGCAGGACTATTTTTTTTTCTCTATTTATCACCTAAAAAGCTCCCGAGCATGAGCTATGAACTTTCTCGTTCCGGTGAGTAAGAGCTGAACGAAGTAGGTTCTGAAAGCCGGGCGGAATGCAACACCATCAACAGAGGATCCGGATCTTCGCTACAAAACCACGTATGATGTCTTTTTGTAATAATACTTTAATATGTCTTTAAAACTTTAAAAGAAGTGATATTGTTTATCACTTATAAGTATTATTCGTTACGAGTTTAATTAGCTCGGGGTCCTGAAGGGACAAAAAATTTTTACTGTGATATTGTACTTTTTCAAGTGTTTGTATACTATATGTATAGATTAACTCCATCTATCCTAGGGAATGGGGCGTAATTGTCATTACGGTCTATATATGTAGAAATGTGTGTAATTAATACCTTTTTGTGTTCAACAGTATATGTCATATTGTTTGTAAGGTATAACTTTAATAAACCCCTAAGGTGGTATTTATAAGATAATGCCAGTCCGAAGTGTTTTCGGACTTTAACCTTAATTAATTTTTTACCTCCCGGTTATTATCTGGTAGGGGGTAGTGTAGGGGCTAGGGTTATACGGGTATGTTATATGACGAGTACTGTTGGATGTTGTGTTGCGAGCTCAGTCCGAACCCTTCAGTCCGACGGTAGGTGGCAGCACCTACCCCGGGCTTGGGGTATGGACAGAGGTCGCTATAGGCTTCCGGTCTGCGTGTGCGCGCGCAGGCTGGCTGCCTATATATACCCAGCATCTGACGGTACTCGTCGGTTACTCTGAGCCACGCTGGCAAGGAGACCCTGTGATCAATACGGCTGATTAGCCTACTGACCCGTTCCGAACTCTATAGGGAGTTCGCACACATAGATACTGCTTGTCTAGGTTTTCTGAATAAACCCGATTTGCAACCTGTAACACTTGATCCGAACTGTGTCGACTTTGTTCTTTAATTGATACTCTACCAATATCATAAAGAGACAAAGTATCGTTTATTACAAATGTATAGGGAAAAATCGGGACCACACAAATCTGCTCCTTATATCAGAGTTCCTTATAACGAAGTTTCACTGTACATGTAACCTGAGAAAAGATGTTTTGATCTGAAATTATCAGGGGTGGGCAGCTGTCGCAATGTCGCAGAAGATGTGCGACAGGGATCATGGGAGATGCGACAGTGACATTAGGAATATTCTGGGCTTTCTAAATCTGAAAAAAAAGTAACTATTCAAACTAGAACCTAAGTTAAGAATATTTCAATCAATGACATTTAAACTTAATACTTTCCTACAAGTGTTCTCAGAGCAATGTGCTCCTGTATTTCGTACAACAAACTAACAATAAGTAGTATGTGCCTATACAATTCAATCACCTAAACACTCTGAACCTGAGTCATTTCTGATGTAAATCACACATTCAATCGTTTAATAGGAAAACAAGCTATGTGTGGCAGTTGTTGTCTTGGACGTTCACCTAATTGATTTCTATCGATCAGAATTTGTTCTACGGGGGTTGCACCATTATAGAAGATCACTTTCTTAATGAAACATGTTGCGTTTTCTGTAACTTGCTATTGCTGTGCTGTAGTAGGATATCAAAATAAAAGTACAGGTACATGTGCCTGCTTGATGCTTGAGTGATGTGCCTTATATATTCTTATTTATTTTACAATTAACTCTACAGTTGTCACATGTCCCTCCCTGGCTAACCCATCTAATGGTCAGATTTCCTCAACTGCCACTACATATGGAACTACAGTTACTTATACATGTACCAGTGGCTACATCTACTCCGAAGCATCAGCCACACGCCAGTGTCAGACAAACGGCACATGGAGTGGAGTCGATGGGCAATGCAATGGTAATAAGACATTTTACACTTCACATAATGATATTGTTCATGCTTTGGATGATTTGAGACAGTTTCAAAGAGCATTAGAGATTATTTGTTGTAGTGCATGTGTATAGTGGAAAGTAGGATTTCAACAGAGAGCCCTCTGTTACTAATTACTGGCAAAAAGCTTGATTATTTTCATTTCTTCTGAATCTTTACGAGCAGTCATTTATTCATTGATTGAAGTCAATGTAACTGATTATTAATAGCTTTTAAAGCTGACAATAAATATCAACCGTATTATTATTCCAGAAATTGACTGTGGTGAACCTACGATATATTTGGGAACATTCGAGGTTAATGGTGGAACAACTTATGCCTATTTTGCACAATTTAGGTAGGCGACTTTGTTGTCCTATTGTCCATATTATACATAATACCATGAATGTTAGTTTTGGAACATGTATCTTAATGTTGTCTTTATTGTAAGTTATTACCCTCGCACCCTTGCAGAAGGTCCTTAGTCCATTTAACATTCAAGCCCTTTTCAATAACTTTCTCTGCTGTACATGTAGTATTATTTCATAAATAATGTTTTATATAGCTGTAATGCCGGTACGTTGAGGGTTCCAGCTGCAGACGTATTGTCCCAGTGTAAGGCACAACAGAAGTGGGACCCACCACCACCCAAGTGTTATAGTAAGTAAGGAACACACACGAATATGTAACATTGTTTCACTTTCAAGTTCGGTCCCATACCTTAACCTAGGTGTAAGGAAAGTGGTTACCACCCCTTTCTGTGCACCGAACCCACCCAGTAACGTACGGCGCGGTCAGATTGTCAGACGGGGAAGTAGCTCAGTTGGTAGAGTACTTTAAAGGGATGATGTGTGATGCTTCCTTCAGTTGGTAGAGCAGCAGGTTACGTGATATGAGGGTCGTGGGTTCGAGTCCCGCTTTCTCCAGATGATTTTTCCGCGACCATTTCCTGTTGCATATTTTGAATAAAGAATAGCACTGCAACTAACTTACAACCTATATCTGTCTACCCCTAATCCAAAGATTTGAAAAAAATAATCTTTCTTAGTGAACAAGATGCGAGAAAATTAGTCAATTTGATATCAAAATACACCTCTCTGTGAATTAATGCGAAAGAATAGCAGAGTGACCTTGAATCCACCCTTTAAAAGAGTCACGTTCACACAGACACCCATAGAGCTCAGTGTTAAAGCAAAGGTGAGACTGTTTTATGAGACGCTTTTGGTGCAATTGCCACTCTAAAGAAAGGTCAGTGGGGACCAGGTGATCTGTAAAGGCCAAATCATGTGTACATTGCTTGGGGGGTTGGGGGCTTGTGTGGGGACTTGTGTTGGGAATGATGGGTTATTAGCCCTGGGTCACATGTGATGTTAATCACACAATCAGTCTTTTTGATTGCTTTGACAAAGTATTAAAGAACCTTCCCCACCCCCATCCCCTACCTCGTCCACATCCAACCTGAAGCAGAACCATGACATGAAACAGTTCAACAATTAAATTGTGTTTCAATAGATAATTAAACAGTTTGTTTAGCCATTTGGGTAGGCTTTGTGTCAACGCTGATTATACACAGGTTTTAAAATGCTACAATGTAGTAGATAATGTTACGCTTGGTGGTACATCTATACCCACACATGTAATTCAGTGTATAACTGTGTTGCTTTTTACTCTACAGAGGCTTGTTCACCTCCTGTGGTAGAGAATGCTGAGCCCACAGCAGCAGGCAGCAACAGCCAACACGGTACAGTTGTCACTGTTAGCTGTAGTACTGGGTACCAGCTATTTGATGGACAGAGTAACCTCAACTGTACCAATGGTACATGGACACCTCAAACAATGGCCTGTGTACTTAGTAAGTGTATTGCTTATTAACGCCTTTGACTTCTTGACTCTACATTTATTCAGCCTCAGACTTCCAAAATTTAGAGATGCCACTTTTCCAGCTTTTTTTGCAGAAATCTATGGATTGGATGTTCCCTATGAAATGTAAAATTTCCTGCCGACCGAACCACTTTATACTTATCTCTTCACTCAGATTTTTGGGTAAAAATCAAATACAGAATTCGTATGTTTATCTTTTCTATACCTATAAACATGTTAATAGTTTAAAAAGGTTTCAAGGACTGATTTAGACTCATCTATATTTTATTATTTCATATTTCAACACTTTTTTAAAGCTCCTACGGAAGCAAGTGTAACTACATGGTCCACTACACAAGAATTACCTCCCCCACAGAGTATGTACACAACTATGTTATAACATTTACAAACTGTTTTTGTCAGACACAACTCACGGATAGATCTATTTTCCCAATGAGTATTAGATTAGTGCATGCTTGACATGTTCACCTTTAGGACATGGTTTGGTATTCAATGTGTTTATACAAATTCAGGGTATTCCCTATAAAATAGTTAATGCACATACTACAATATGACTAAATAAATAGTTGGCAATGTGTATGAGGGCAACAATTTAATATGATGCGGGATGCTTTAAGTACATCTAATAGGAATACAAATTTAATCCATTAACCTAGGCATACAAATGGTGATAGTTTTTATTGTAATTTACTTTTGGCTTACAACTTAAAAGTCCTATTTTGTTTAACCTTGTTGGCAAAACAAATGCAATTTGCTCTATTATCATTTTTATTTGCAAAAGAAAGTAATTTACTTTTGGTTCACAATTGAATTAAAGCTTCTACTGTTGAACCATCGAAAGCATCTGAGGTGACCACCCGCTCAAGCACACAATCAGATACGAAAAATACAACTGGTATCGATGATCAAACGGATGGATTAACATTGGATGGTTAATATTGGATTTTATATTTATCACCCCCCGATTACTCACAGATTCAGACTTTTATAGATCTGAACACCACTGTATGTTATACTTATGCTTATTCTTGTCTTTTTCAAAGTTTTGGTACTTGGAAGCTGAGATGGCTTGGCGTGGGCCTACTATACTTACAAACATAACTAACACTAATATTGTTTTGTAATTGCGGTGGTGCTATTAACATCCGGGTTGCATGTACACAGACTTTAACAACAAAATATATCTGTAATCAAAGTGTGTCGATATTTGGATCTAAATTTGAGGTACCGGTATCAAGTCCATAATATCCAGTGGGTGTGTAAATCATTCTAATATGCGAGTCAAATATTTGTTTTGCTTTCCTCCTGAATAGATCACACTGTAACCATGCACCATGCAATGAGCACCAGATCAGAAATACATCCAATTGTTACCTCACAGGAGACATTTTCAACCGCTGATGGTAAAGTGGTACAAAGTGCATGGAACAGTAATGGTTGCGATATTAATGTATTTCTCTACCCTTCTTCAGAGCATGATTCCCGTATTTCTTTGCCATATGTATATTGTAGATGGTCAACAGGTTATAAACAGTTTTGGGGAACCGCATTTAAACTCCTGCTGGGATTACCTTGACTTTCTATAACAATTTTACAGAGATTTCCTATTGGTATGTTCAATAGTCAACTTCTCTATGATATCCGTGTGCCCTCTTTTAGGTCAGATCTTTTGGATTACGGGCCCGCTGCATTAGAAAACCCAAAATCAGAGTAAAAGTGAAATTGGGAAAATCCACTTATTTTATTCCCTTCGATGTGGGTTCCAGAGAAAACAAATCGACAATGATATATCTCCCACTCTGATAACATGATTATTCAAATTTTCTCAATCTTTGAAAGAAAAAACGATATCAGTTTACTAAAACATCGTTAATTTTCTATTGTTGACTCAGGTAGGTCTACCTGAGTCTTATGCGACGCCTCGTGAGACGCTTTTTTTTGAAAGGCAAAAAAAATTTCAACTCCTTTTTTTAACCAGAAAGACGAATTTCCCATACAAAATTCAAAATGTCACATCAAATACAACATTTCCCCTAACTCATGTCGCTAGAATTACCCTTGTAAAGTGAAGCATTACATGAAAAAAAAGGATTACAAGAAAGCATTCCAAAAATCGTCTTGGTCTTTCTGCCATTTTGGCAAACATCTAAGACCTGTAATCGCCTCCTGTTCGTCTATGGCAGTAGTAGTTAATTCAATGTGATCTCTCGCTGAGACGCTTTTTTTAAGACCAAAAACTCGATACGACAGCGGTGGAAATGATGGAATCGACGCGTTGTTGTTTTGACAATTTTCGGCGCCCCGAGGAGTGGATATCTCGCGAACTACTCCGTTTTGAAGGCTCAAACCTGTCCCATTCTCTTTATTTTCGAATTCTACGCTGAAAACATGTATTGGGGAGGTAGAAATGATGCTTTTTTAGGTCATTTTGACCATTTTTATCTATTCGAATCGATGCGAGTTGACGCCCGCCATGTTGGATTTCAACTCTCGTCTGCTCTTGTCGGGCGCGAGAGGGCGCGAGATTCGGAAATTGTTTTTGTTTTGACAATTTTCGGCGCCCGGAGGAGTGGATATCTCGCGAACTACTCCGTTTTGAAGGCTGAAACCTGTCCCATTCTCTTTATTTTCGAATTCTACGCTGAAAACATGTACTGGGGGGTGGAAATGATGCTTTTTTTAGGTCATTTTGAGCTTTTTCATCTATTTGAATCGATGCGAGTTGACGCCCGCCATGTTGGATTTCAACTCTCGTCTGCTCTCGTCGGGCGCGAGAGGGCGCGAGATTCGGAGTGGCAGTAAACTCGCAGTAAACTGCAGTAAACTCGCGTCGATTCCATCATTTCCAGCGCTGTCGTGTCCACTTTTTGGTCTTAAAATTTCAAATATTTTGACTTTTCCGCCTTATTTATGCGAATACCTGAGTCTTTTGTGATTAGGATCACACGTTAGATTTTTGGAACATCGTTACATTTTCCCCACTTACATTGGGATATCCAAATTTTTCTGCACATACCGTATTTTCCCGTTTATAAGCCCGGGCTTATATTGATTTCAAGTGGTATATTGACCCGGCTTATAAACGGGGCAGGCTTATAAACAGGGCCGGCTTATAATATTTTGCAAGTGGAATTTCTCTGACATCCAGTCATATTTTCTGATTAATTCTGTACTTTTCAATAATATCTTTGAATAAATCTCAAAACTTCATCAAAATATAAGCTGATCACCTTCATAAATATTTCTATAGTTTATGAATTTAGTTGTGATTTGTATAACCACAAGAATTACGTAAATACTACAATAAGATGCAAAGTTATGACCAGACAAGTGTTGCCTGATGACTTTTGAGTCTTTGCCCTGGCTTATCTTCGGGCCCCCGCTTATATTGAACCTAAGGCCCTCTTTGACCTGGCTTATGAACGGGGCAGGCCTATATTTGGGGCCTGGCTTATAAACGGGGAAATACGGTATATAAGTAAGATGCTGAAAGTCTTGACTTTTATCTTTATTCTATTTTGTTCGCCGTGCTTTTGAAATTTCCTTATGTGTCCGTAACCCCCCAAAAAAGAAAAAAGTGTGGTCTTACCTGAGCAAAAGTACCACTTTCCAGTACTTTTGAATAATGATTAGACTGTAGGGCATGCATAGAACTAGTATGAATAGATAGTCCCGGGTATGGCTAATTGTGCCTGCTGATCAGTGACTGCGCTTTTCTAATTACCCGTAGTTTACACAAAATCGGTATACATGTATTAAAATGAAAATCCTACCTGCATGTTTTAACAATATTCCAGAATTAAAATTATATTGTCATAATGATGTAAGAATGCAGTGTAATATTTATTCAATATCTTTATTTCTGAGCTTCATACCGGTATTGTTGCTCCAGCACCATTGCATGTAGGCCATCCCAAATAAAATGATGAAGCCATTTTAATTGGGTATATGCAGTCTAGCGTCTTCCAGGCTGAGAGTGGATACATTTTATCCTCTTGTAAACTGATCAAAATAGTGGCCGCTGGCCAAGGATCGCCAGTCCCTCGTCGGCTTGACGCCTGACCGTATGTAAGAAAGTGTAGACTCGATGACCCCCTAACGGGTCTCACGGATCTGAGGTGACTGTGCCCCATAGTGACTGGTACCATAAATTACTGCGTATAAGCTGCGGATCAAACCCAGCTTTAATTTGATACCGTATACCTACTGTGAATTCTAGTTATTAGTTTTAAGAATTCATTAATGCTTTCAGGATCTAGTATGCAGGCCCTACGTGATACAATTTCCATGATTTATAAAGATGAAGTCGCTAAACGCATCTCAGAAATGATGATTTACAATTGATAATTCATACAACAATATCATAATAAGTCCTTAACATACAGGTATTGATGAACATGTCAGTAATATTGTGTTTTTCTCAACTTTGATAGGCACGGACAACCCAGCTACGAATGGAACCGCTAATCTACATAACCAAAGAAAGCTGGCGCTTGTCGCCCTAGGTGCTTCACTGTGTGTCATTGCAGCAGTAGTGCCAATCGGGTGTGGCGTCAAGCGTTACCACAGCCAGTTAAATAAAGGTAGGCTGTCTCTGTAAACATTTAATACTAGTAGATACATACCGTATTTTCCCGTTTATAAGCCGGGCCCCGAATATAATCCTGGCCTGTTTATAAGGCGGGCCTGAAGATAAGCCGGGGCAAGGACTCAGAAGTCATCAGGTAACACTTGTCTGGTCATTACTTTGCATCTAATTGTGGTATTTACATAATTCTTGCGGTCATAAAAAATCACAGCTAAATTCATAAACTATAGAAATATTTAGGAAGGTAATCAGCCTATATCTTGATGAAGTTTTCGAGATTTATTCAAAGATATTGAAAAGTACAGAATTAATCAGAAAATATGACTGGACGTCAGAGAAATTTCACTTGCAAAATATTATAAGCCGGGCCCGTTTAAAAGCCAGGTCCATATACCACTTGAAATCAATATGAGCCCGGGCTTATAAACGGGAAAATACGGTATATTACATGTATTTCTAAATTCATTTTATTTTAGAAGAATTCTAATCCTGTAATTCAATCAACATCACTCTCTACAAAATAGGGGTGGAGAGTTTCCCATTTTCATTCTTTTTTATCTTTATGTCACAGACAAGAGAATTTGACTTGGAAAAATTATCAAATTGAAACGAAGTGCCTGGTAAGACATTTGTATGAAGGAGTCTAAGCTGCTATTTGCAGACTGTTAAACCCTTACAGCGTTCTCTTATCATAAGAGTGATATTATTCTGTTTCATATATAATGTATATGCAGCTTCATTCAATGTTTCTATTCTTAAATGGCAGTTGGTGAGTTATGGTCTTGTGTGAAGTTATGCAATTTGCATGTGTTACTTATGTAGAACCTGGAGATGATTTAAGTACGTTTGAGTGCCGCTTATATCCTGATGCTTTCAGAAGATGCTCCGCATAATGCTGTTTCCGTAATTGTTTTAAATACATGTATGTATGAGATACATAGAATGACGATGCATGGGCGTTAACCTACTCTGGCATTCCTCTAGGACTTGGTTTTCTATTAGCGAATTTGTTTCAATTTTGATTAGCCAAATTAGATACTAATTAATAACACTTTTTAACTATTTAACAGCTACTATAGGTCCAAATATTAGTCCTCCATCCAGTCATAATTCAAGTGGAACCGTTTTTATTGCATAAAACTGTGCTATTGGGTAAACCCCATATTTCGAGCCTAAACAATCTCACAATCAGAATTAGCCAATTTGGCGAGTTTTCAGTCGCTAACATTAGCCAAAATGAACTTTGATTCGTCATTGGTGATACGGCGATTGGCTAGCGGAATCCCAGCTACTACTTGTGATTGCCAATTTGTTCGTAGATTATCAATGATCTTGCTCACGTATAAAGTTGTAACTTAAATAAAGTGCTTATCTAAAAGCAAACTACATGTAATTCATAATGAGAGAATATTAAGAGAGAATTCCAGACTAGGTTCAGGAGGCATCACTACCGGTAATATTTAAACACTCTCTAAATAAAAATATAGAAACATCTGATAAGTTTGGAATTATTATATATTCTGCAACCCTTATTTTCCAGGGGCCTCTGACGTTGAAACATTGCAAGTGCAGTCGTCCAGAAGGGATGCCAAGAACGTACGCGATGAGGATATGATCCCAGAGAAGAAGATTCTTCTCGGAGAAACGGGCACAGTTCATAATATGCCAGAGACGAGTAATGATATCAAGACCAGTAAACTTTGATCATTCCCTATCAATCCAAATCAGCACCTTGGCTTTCTTCGGAGTCGTGGTGTTGTCTTCTAAACACGTGCATTCTGATTCAGCTTATATGCAAGTTTTATGGCTGACAGTCTGCTAGCTGACGACAATGCACACTGCTGAAAGAAGGCAGCAAATTCACGGTATTATAGTTTAATAGCCAATTACAGAAAGTAAAACATTGAGGGCAGTTTTAAGAGAATGTCTAAATGTTATTGATGCCATACTCGACGCTTGATTATTAGGGCTCCAGACGGGTAAATTCGACAAGCCTTATGGACAAGGGACAAGGGCATGCTTTGGGTTGGGGACAAGGGACAAACCTGCTTCTTTAAACTGACAAGGGACAAGACCTATTTCTTAGGATCGACAAGGGACATTTGCGTTTCTTAGGATCAATAAGTGACAGCTACCCCCCATCTGGGGCCCTATTATTTGGTGATACTGTGTGATCTTCCCCTTTCAGGGCACACCTGATAAATACTCTCTCCAAGTATAACTTGTGTAATATCAATTGCTGTACTTCATCTCGTTTATGAAAGGGTCGGCATGTCCGTCCGTTGTATAATAAATATTCCAGTTCGGCATGTCCGTCCATTGTATAATATGCCAGTATCTTTTATTTATTTAGTTTTAGTAGACTGAATTATCGTAGACAAATCCATATTGACTCGCCAGGGCTTCATTATGTACTCAATCCAGGGTTCCCACATGTCAAGGAAAGTTTGAAAGCTGTCTGGAATGTCATGGAATTTTGTAAAAATTTGCCATGTGTCATGTAATGTAGCATATGCTTTCTAGATTTTAGAAATTTTCTCAGGGGCCAAGCCCCATGACCCCACCCAAGAATTTTATAAATGTCCTGGAAAATCGCGATTTTTGTCATGGAATTTCATGGGATTTTAATCTGAAAATTGTGTGGGAACCCTGAGTCTTAATAGCTAAGCGGCCCTTAAAATTGAGCTCTGGCTAACCCTTTGGTAACAGTCCCGAGTGGAGCGGGCAGCGGTACTCTGGCCTTTAATAGGACGGGTGGGGTTTAAATGGCTTGAATTCCAATATATATCGTGTCAAGTCGGGTTACAATTACCGTATTACGTAATAAGCGCCTTGGGCGCTTAAAATTTTTTTTATGGTGTTTTAAGTACTTAAGAGTTTAATTGTCTCTAAAATCGAGAAATTTGAGCCTTTGTTCTTGTCTAAAAATGTGCCAAAAAGGGGAGGGGGCGCTTATTAGGGGGAGGGCGCTTATTACGTCAAATACGGTATTCATTCTTTTTTCGGATATTTCAAGCTACATAAAGTAGCGTTTGTTCAGTCTCAGACGTGTTGGTAGTATTTGTGGCAGCACCGAATACATGTACATTGTATATATATATAGGAATTGAGGATCCTGGAGTGATCGCACAGATTAATGTTGCTAAACCATGTACAAATAGTGCCTTTACACATGTGATCCCTCGACTTCTCTGGTACATCTGAGTGAGCTGTTTAATAGTTGTAATGATCGTGGGTGCTCATCATGTCTTTGATCTCTTGTGAAATCCTTGTAATAAAATATATTTTATGCAAAGATGTGTACGAACTTCTCCTTTTTGCAATGTATCCAAAAGAAAATATTCCATTCTAGAGGCTTTAGCCTGTAAATTCTCGTTTAGTACGAGAGGGACTTAGCTTTAATTTGATACCAAACATGCTTTAACTAGTACTAGATTAGCAATTTTGAGACCCCCTGGGCGGCTTGTAACATGTCAAAATAAGCGGTGGTGCCTTTATATGCGAAAATTTACGATACCTATTTTTCAAACTGGCAGGTAAACGAATTTTTTTTAATCTTCCAATCAAAATTTAACAGAATGCAATAGTTCAATTAGGCATTTTCACTTCATAGATTGGAGTGAGTAATGGATGTTTAACGCCATTTCGACAACTAAGGTCATATTCATGGCGAGTCATAGATTGGATCATGAATTGTTATTTCCTGTTGATACACGGAAAGACCTTCATGTATCACTTGTATGTGATGATGATGATCGGTTAAATACAAAATATATATATAGAGATTTTCTTTCGACATTATTTCAATTAAAATCGTCAATTTTTCTTGTATTAATTGACTTAGTTTATAAACCAAGGCTATTGTCTTCACTGAGCGTTAACATGTACAAACAAGATTCCCCACACAAATTAATGGTGACGAATTGTAGAAAGTTTTCCGGATTCCATACAGGCTTAACCACAGTCAATATACTAGGAAAGGTCATTTTTTTAAATACATTTCCTCTTCAAATAATGTTGAAAAAAGAAGAATCTCATATCTGGATTATACTTTTCACGTCTTATCAAAAAAGAAAATTCCAAACTAGATTTCTGATAAGGATTGTTCTAATAGATTGATTGCCTATGGAGTTAGACCTCTGGGGGGGGGGGGGGGGGGGTATCTTAGAGGAGATGAGGGCCATGCTGTGCTGTGTGACGTAGGTTCTGCTCCAAAGAATAGGTTTTCAAAAAGTTCCAATTTGTCAAGCCACTAGCCAGGAACTTATTATCTTTAAAGCCCTGTTTCTATGAACATTTAATAATCCCAGCTAGCACCTGGTTAAACCCGCAGCAATATTTTATGACCGTACTTAAACTGAGCACAATATGAACAAGAACAAGAAATTCAATGTATGTAATATTTATTGATAAATTAAGATTCCAGTAGGTTCGTTCAATCCGTCATCCGTTTTAAAAGCACATTACAATCTGGCATAAGTCCGTTCTCAAAACTCAATATTACTAGAAGGAATGTTAAAATTTCCTAATTGGCCTACAATATCTCTTTCAGAATGTTGTTTCCACTGCCAATACTGTTCTTTATCTAAACTTATAAATTACTGACCACCACGCAGACGGAGCACCAGATGGAGGGTGGATTCTTTCTGGATGTTGTAGTCGCTAAGAGTGCGGCCATCTTCCAGCTGCTTACCAGCGAAGATCAAACGCTGCTGGTCTGGGGGGATTCCCTCCTTGTCTTGGATCTTGGCCTTCACGTTCTCAATACTGTCACTAGCCTCCACCTCAAGGGTGATGGTCTTGCCTGTGAGGGTCTTGACGAAGATCTGCATACCACCACGCAGACGGAGCACCAGATGAAGGGTGGACTCCTTCTGGATGTTGTAGTCGCTAAGAGTGCGGCCATCTTCCAGCTGCTTACCAGCGAAGATCAAACGCTGCTGGTCTGGGGGGATTCCCTCCTTGTCCTGGATCTTGGCCTTCACGTTCTCAATACTGTCACTAGCCTCCACCTCAAGGGTGATGGTCTTCCCTGTCAGGGTCTTGACGAAGATCTGCATACCACCACGCAGACGGAGCACCAGATGGAGGGTGGATTCTTTCTGGATGTTGTAGTCGCTAAGAGTGCGGCCATCTTCCAGCTGCTTACCAGCGAAGATCAAACGCTGCTGGTCTGGGGGGATTCCCTCCTTGTCTTGGATCTTGGCCTTCACGTTCTCAATACTGTCACTAGCCTCCACCTCAAGGGTGATGGTCTTCCCTGTCAGGGTCTTGACGAAGATCTGCATACCACCACGCAGACGGAGCACCAGATGAAGGGTGGACTCCTTCTGGATGTTGTAGTCGCTAAGAGTGCGGCCATCTTCCAGCTGCTTACCAGCGAAGATCAAACGCTGCTGGTCTGGGGGGATTCCCTCCTTGTCCTGGATCTTGGCCTTCACGTTCTCAATACTGTCACTAGCCTCCACCTCAAGGGTGATGGTCTTCCCTGTCAGGGTCTTGACGAAGATCTGCATACCACCACGCAGACGGAGCACCAGATGGAGGGTGGATTCTTTCTGGATGTTGTAGTCGCTAAGAGTGCGGCCATCTTCCAGCTGCTTACCAGCGAAGATCAAACGCTGCTGGTCTGGGGGGATGCCCTCCTTGTCTTGGATCTTGGCCTTCACGTTCTCAATACTGTCACTAGCCTCCACCTCAAGGGTGATGGTCTTCCCTGTCAGGGTCTTGACGAAGATCTGCATACCACCACGCAGACGGAGCACCAGATGGAGGGTGGATTCTTTCTGGATGTTGTAGTCGCTAAGAGTGCGGCCATCTTCCAGCTGCTTACCAGCGAAGATCAAACGCTGCTGGTCTGGGGGGATTCCCTCCTTGTCTTGGATCTTGGCCTTCACGTTCTCGATACTGTCACTAGCCTCCACCTCAAGGGTGATGGTCTTCCCTGTCAGGGTCTTGACGAAGATCTGCATACCACCACGCAGACGGAGCACCAGATGGAGGGTGGATTCTTTCTGGATGTTGTAGTCGCTAAGAGTGCGGCCATCTTCCAGCTGCTTACCAGCGAAGATCAAACGCTGCTGGTCTGGGGGGATTCCCTCCTTGTCTTGGATCTTGGCCTTCACGTTCTCAATACTGTCACTAGCCTCCACCTCAAGGGTGATGGTCTTCCCTGTCAGGGTCTTGACGAAGATCTGCATACCACCACGCAGACGGAGCACCAGATGAAGGGTGGACTCCTTCTGGATGTTGTAGTCGCTAAGAGTGCGGCCATCTTCCAGCTGCTTACCAGCGAAGATCAAACGCTGCTGGTCTGGGGGGATGCCCTCCTTGTCTTGGATCTTGGCCTTCACGTTCTCAATACTGTCACTAGCCTCCACCTCAAGGGTGATGGTCTTCCCTGTCAGGGTCTTGACGAAGATCTGCATACCACCACGCAGACGGAGCACCAGATGGAGGGTGGATTCTTTCTGGATGTTGTAGTCGCTAAGAGTGCGGCCATCTTCCAGCTGCTTACCAGCGAAGATCAAACGCTGCTGGTCTGGGGGGATTCCCTCCTTGTCTTGGATCTTGGCCTTCACGTTCTCGATACTGTCACTAGCCTCCACCTCAAGGGTGATGGTCTTCCCTGTCAGGGTCTTGACGAAGATCTGCATACCACCACGCAGACGGAGCACCAGATGGAGGGTGGATTCTTTCTGGATGTTGTAGTCGCTAAGAGTGCGACCATCTTCCAGCTGCTTGCCAGCGAAGATCAAACGCTGCTGGTCTGGGGGGATGCCCTCCTTGTCTTGGATCTTGGCCTTCACGTTCTCGATACTGTCACTGGCCTCCACCTCAAGGGTGATGGTCTTCCCTGTCAGGGTCTTGACGAAGATCTGCATACCACCACGCAGACGGAGCACCAGATGGAGGGTGGATTCTTTCTGGATGTTGTAGTCGCTAAGAGTGCGGCCATCTTCCAGCTGCTTGCCAGCGAAGATCAAACGCTGCTGGTCTGGGGGGATGCCCTCCTTGTCTTGGATCTTGGCCTTCACGTTCTCAATACTGTCACTAGCCTCCACCTCAAGGGTGATGGTCTTGCCTGTCAGGGTCTTGACGAAGATCTGCATACCACCACGCAGACGGAGCACCAGATGGAGGGTGGATTCTTTCTGGATGTTGTAGTCGCTAAGAGTGCGGCCATCTTCCAGCTGCTTGCCAGCGAAGATCAAACGCTGCTGGTCTGGAGGGATTCCCTCCTTGTCTTGGATCTTGGCCTTCACGTTCTCAATACTGTCACTAGCCTCCACCTCAAGGGTGATGGTCTTGCCCGTGAGGGTCTTGACGAAGATCTGCATTATTCTGAAACATCAAAATAGAATCAACCTTAATCATAGTTTTGATTTCATTATACAATCAAAACAGGTACCGTATTCGACGTAATAAGTGCACACCCCCTAATAAGCGCACACACCCCCCTTTTTGGCCCATTTTTAGACTACAAATTACCAAAAATATCTCAATTTTTGACCCCAATTAAACTCTTAACTACTAAAAGGTGTCCATAATCATTTTTTAAGTGCACTGTGCGCTTATTACGTCGAATACAGTATATTCTAATGAAGCACCTGCTATTTTTTTAGGGCTAGCTGCAGTTATAATTCATGGATTTCCGAAATATTACAGTAATAATGAATTTCTTGAAAACTGGTAAGGTTACAGAGACAATACTGGCCATCAGTGCATATACGCTCCTAACTAAGGAATTTTTTTTTTTTTTTTTGAAACGTTTTTATTTTATCCTGGTTGTAAGTATCAGTTAAACTGTTCCACCACGTTACAACCAGTTAGGGTCAGGAGTGATGCATAAAAGTTGTATACATGTCTTCTTGAAATTTCATCACTAGCCTACTGTTAAGATAAAATAACTCCATAAACTCCCGTGTCATTGAACTGAATCATTATAAGAGATGGTCAAATTTACAACCACTGCTAGCTCAACACATTATTGGGATTCATATGGCTATATTCTGATGTTTTGTCTTTTTAAACTTTTATTTTGCACCTTTACCCTATATTAGTACAACCAGATACCATGGATTTCAAACCCAAATGCAAGGTCATATTTGAGCCATATTTCTTCTGACCTATCATCATTTTAAATCCCAATAAATTTGCCTCAATGACTATTAATGTTAACGCAAGGTCAGCTCTGGTGAAGATATTTTAGAGGGCCCATGAATTTGATTGCACTGGCGGCACAATTATTGGGTATAGGCCTAGCCTCTATAAGCAGCTCCGTGTACTCGTCCGATCCTTTCCCGAGCAGAGCTGCTTGGAATGCCCCATTCAAAAGTGGAGTAAGTGCTCGATCACAAAGGGAACAGATATTACTGCACAAATTTTGTGCTTATTGCATAGAATAAAGTCTTACCAAAGTCGATCACACCAAAAGAGATGTGATCGGATCTCTTTAAATGTGTAATTGATGGAATAATAAGCCAGAACGTGACCCAATCGAAAGTGGCGGCCATCTTGACGTATATCTGACGTGGGTTGTTGTCATGGTAAAGTTTCCTAAGTAACCCTCTCCCACTCCAGTATTTTCAATAGGGTAACGTCAATCTCCAAACGGCTGACCGTGAGAGATGATACTTAATCTAGTATAGGCCCGGCCACACTGTCGCTGGCTGTGAAAGCCACACCAAATGTTTTGTTAAGCCAAGACCATTGTTGTATCAATGTATGATTCTTCTGGGGCTCTAATTTAGACAAAATGTCTTGGAATGTTGTCAACTTGTGCAACCATATTCTTGCCATTACAAAACATTTGTTCAAGGTTTCCCAAGCAGTAGGGCCTATAACCGGGCCTTACTCAGTTACTCATGTTACTTCATGTACATAGAAAGTAGTCCCTCACTGTGGACTAATATCTCCGATTCGATAATTCTAATTAATCTGTGACCAAACCAGTAGGGTTACCAGCATAGAAAGGGATATGTTTTGAGCACTGGGGTAGGTGTAGCAATGCCAATTAGGAAGTCAAAGTGTTTTGCATAGAGTAATGGGACCTATTATCGGCAGGGGCCTATTATCGTCATTTATAGCATAATTCAAGTCAAAATCTAATGAGAAATCAATTTCTAAGGATGCAGCAAAGGTAAAATGGTACCTGATATAATCGACAACTATGGAAAGCCATTTCATATTTTGTCATAATTAAAGGTTGCTTTATCTTTAGCTGAGAAAACGTAGCAGAGCTGCCAACCTCAAAACTTCCAAAATCGTACTTAAAAGGTCACTTTTTGGGGTGTTTTTTTTAGCCTGAAAAGCGTATTTAGCGTACTCCCTTCACCCTAGACTTGCTCAAGTCCTAGAATTTGAATAAAGACAAATATATACTTTTCTCAACTATACTTTTCTCAACTGTCTAGTGGGAACAACCAGGGGAGGGGAGGAGGAGGGAGGGGGTAGTGCGTAGCGGAGTAGACTTCTCACTGATGCAGGCCAGTCTTCCTTCACCCCAAAATCGTACTAAAATCGTATTTTTGATTAAGGATTCCTACAGTAATACAACAAAAAAAAGTTGGTCAATCGATTATCAGCTTTGCGGACAGCGCCTGCCCCTGTTAAAAAGTGCCACATCAACCCTTTTTTTAGCCTCATGGGAAAAAAAACCTGTCAAAATGGCCGCCCCTATCAAAAAAAAAAGTTCAAATGTTCGCTTCAAATCTAACAGCAGGGATACGAAGTTAGATCTACCTCACCCCCAAAAAGAAAAAGCAACCCCCCTCGCCGTCTTGAAAAAATTTATCAAAAAAAAGTGATAATGAGTCTCTTTAATAATTGAAGTTAATAAACATGGGCATGGCATGGACGGTAGGGCAATACAGTTTTGAATACAGTGTCAGAGGAAAAGTAGCGAAAATTACCATTTTCCATACACATGCTATCTAATAATACATACGTGAAAAAATACATATCTTGTGGTAAATTCCCTCTTAAATTGCCGATAATAGGGCCCTCTACTCTATTTTAAGTTTACTTAGTGCCCGTCCGCCCCACTGACTGTCCTGGGCCACTTCGGACTTCATAACAAAATGGCGACAAGACACAGTGACAGTGGTGCAACGCAAAACAACATTAGATGCCTATTACCGGTAGGGCCTAGGCCTTTTTATATGGTGTGATATGTAATACCTTGAATGGTGGGTTTTGCGTTGGTTTGAGGTGAAATCTGTTCAGTAACGAGGTTATTTTGGGTTATAGGCGTTAGAGTTACCAGTCATGGTCCTCAGTCGCAAGAAACCAAATTTGGTGCATATAGTGGCGCTTATACGCACCAACCACGATTGGTGCGTATAAGCGCCACTATATGCACCAAACGGAATTAACCAAATTATTTATTTGAAAGCTATGATAATTGTTTTGGGTTGCAAACCATATAATCATACTTCAAGATCTAATATAAGTCGAAAAACCACAACCCTAAGGATAATGGGTCTTCATATCCTTAACCGATACTGGGCCGCACCGTTTGGTGCGTATAAGCGGCCTTATATACACCAAATGTTTGGTGCGTATAGCGCCAGCGGTAGTACACTGTACAGACGTTACAGAGCCAGAGGCGGCCATGACGGAGAAAAGCCTCAAACATTTCTATCAGTATCAGTATCAGATTTTGACCGTTCTTCCTGAGGCGTTATGTGTAATTTTGAAGTTCTAATACATGTAGGGGATACTTACATTCTTTTGGTGTTCGTGTAGTACAGAAATGTGGCGTTGGAGATATATTTTCTGTGAAATGAAGTCGCTTCTCCGAAAAACCTGTCTGCCTCGCTGTAGTCGCTTTCTCTATGCTGCTGTTGCCGAGGCCTTGTTGTTATATCTGGGCGCAGCGTAATGACGTCATGCATAGGGTATCCCTCATTACGCAGGGAAATCCTTCACTCTTCAGCAGAAGTTTCCTACGCCAATACATGATATTTACGGATCAGCTTTCTACTCTGCTTGGAGATCGACAGTTTTTCAGGAACCTTCCCGCGCTGAACTGTGACACAGTGGTCCCGACAGTGGTATCATACAGTGGTTCAATGGCACTCAGCTGACATGGGCCAAGTTCCACGTGGCACCGACAGAGACATGAATCATTTATGTAGACTTGTCTCAGTCCATAGGCTTAATTTAGGTATCATCGGGAATGGAAGAAAATGAGAGCTGTGTCCCAGTTTGAGTTGGGGTCAGAAACTCCCTACAATTAGGCCTATAAATGGTAGCATTACCACACCAGAATTACAGAATAGTTTAGGCCACTCAAAAAAAAAAGTTGTTTCTCATCACCGCACGCATCATAAAATTCATGATTTGGGAAAACTTTTTTCTTTTCTTTTTCACATTTTTGATGAAAATATGTTAAAATTGGATAAAATATTGGCATTTTTGGTATCAAATTTAAGCTTATGCTGTCAGTAGTGCAGCCAGCTAGGAATAACTTCCATTATGACAACTTTTACTGATCAATAAACTCCGAAATACTAAAATGGGAAAATTGATCGCAAAAAGTCCAAATTTCCCCATGTAGCCAATTGAAGCCCCGAGTAAAAAAAAATAATATATTAAATAAAAAACGCCCTCGTCATATTTTTCACTGCTTGGTGATGAGAAACTTTTTTTTTTTTTGAGTGGCCATAGGCCTATCTGAGGACCATGATTATGATTCTATCTGATGCGTTTTGGCATGGGGATTTCAGAACTATTTCGTTTAAGCTCTATCTTTATTGGTTCTCTTTCAATCATTACAAACAACAAAATGTGGGTATTTATTGGAGGAATTTGCAATGGTAGGTTTAACCATAGAGATATATAAATAGAGTGGCAACCGTGCAATGCTAGTATAATGCGTGTCTCGGGTGCGCGTATGTCGCGATATAGTGGTAAAGGTGACAGTCCCCTCCCATTAGGGTTGATTCAGTTAAAGTGGGACACCTAAGCCATATATATACTCTGACTTTATGTACCATTTACACATTTGGTACCTACTTATAGTAGAAAATGTCAAACACATCAAATAGTTTCAGTATTTATTCCTTTAAGCCAAAATATAAAAAATATATCAAATACCTTAGCCAATGTGGCTTAAATAGCCCATTTCTTAGAGATGCCATTTTAAAATTGAAGCGTCCCACTTTACTTGTATTTTTGGTAAAGTGGGACACTTGCTTCATGTAAAGTGGGACAATTGATAAGAATCGACCCCCATGCTTTATAATCCATATGACAAAAAATGGTAAATGTCAAATTTTGAAGGTGAGATATATATTTTGATGGACTACATCAAAAACATTAAGGAAATTTATGTAGGGTCCTTTACAGGATGAATCAAGTACACAAAGTATAAATGTAAAACTGCCAAAATACTGTGCATCTAGGCTTAACTTTGGGCAAGACTACACTACATTATGTTATATTTGTACCCTAACTGAATCTCTATCCTCAAATTATTTTACATAATGCTAAATGATGTTATGCACGATTATATAGCTCATACTCTTAATTGTAAGCATCTAAAATGAAATGTTTTGTTAATGAGGTAGTAATGCAGGAGCATTTCAGGGGCATATTAATCACTATAAATGAGTGTAAATGGCAATAATTTCTATAAATCGTAAGAAAGTAGTTTGGTTTATGATTTCTATGGTTTTAGCCTCAATGTATATCAAATACCAATTCTAAATGAATTTGCTACATATTTTACCGTTTAACATCATAATATATGATTAAAAATCATTAAAGTTAAGAAATCTCACAATAATTATCTAAATTATGATGGAAGTCAATGGTTCGCTGATGGAAGTCAATGGTTCGCTCATCTAAATAATGATCATCATTGAAGTCACTTGATAAACCACAATCTGCAGCACTAACAAAGCCCTATTCTGGCTGTTATACTTAATAATTTGGTATCATTTACACAACTAAGTATTGTAATGAAATCTTCTATGATATTTCTTCTCACTATAACTCAAAATATGGGCATATCGGGTAATGCTACTCTGAGAAAGGGGATTAATATAGTGTCCCACTTAACCCGAATTTGCCTGTCCCACTTTACCTAACACCTTCAGCTAAAGTGGGACACTTGCATTTAAGGCCTCAGTGTACTTCATTTCCATATCTGACTAATAAAAAAAGATCAAGATGTAAAGAAGCAATATATGTATCTAATATTTGCATACATATTGAAATATCATGTTATTATTCTTTGTACCACTACAAACAAATAATTTTACTATTTCTTATGTACTTCGGAATTTATAGCGGCAAAAGCTCTCCATCCATATCATGTCGAAATTTAGAAGGTATAATTACCTCTTAACTGTGGTGAGATGAGTACAATTAAGAGGGGTCAAACATATATTTCTAAGAAAATAATAAAATTTTACACCCAGGAAAGAAATCAATCCCTAAAAATGGCCTTTATGTTAATTGTCCCACTTTACCTGATGTCCCACTTTACCTGAATCAACCCTACTCATAGGGTGAAGGGAAAAATAGCAATATCTCTGGGACTATCCACCCGATTCTCACAATTTGAACACCAATAGAAACCCAATCTGATGAAAGGAAATATTAGACAGGTTTTTGGTTAAGGTTGGACAAATTGAGAAATATGTGCAAGAGAATGTGGTTCGATCCCATATTGGGTAAATGTGGGTAATATCGCGCACCTAGTGACGATATTACCCAAATGTTCCAAATTTAGGTAATCTGGTGTCATTAAAAAACTTTTTTTAATGTGTTTATACAAAAAAATAATCTTAAATTAAAAAAATGGAGAAATTTTTTCATACCAATCACATCCCCTTCTAGGCTAAGCAGGGGCCTAAAAGTCTGGTTAAATGTTTGGGTTATATCGTCATAGTTTTGGTTATATCACTTATATCATTGTGTTATATCGCTCACCCATTGATATACAGTGTATTTTACCATTTGGCTACATCCGCGCACCTGTTTTCACACCTAAAGTGTGAAAACAGGGTGCTTTACCCCACATGCTCTCACACCTCTATGGTGAGAGGTAGCATAGGCCAAATAAAAAAAAACTTTTGTTTCAGGTAACATGGGATGAAACTCTAGGGTCGGTAGGTCAGATTTTTTTTTGTTTTACTTTTTTTTTTTTTTTTACATAACCCTAAAATTGACCCAAAAAAGTATGAAAATGGGACGATTTTTCTCAAAACTTTTGAAAACCTAAAATTTACCCCCAAAAAGTGTAAAAATAAAAATAAAAATTCTTCAAAATAAATTGCCTTAAAAAACGTAGGGTCGGCCCTCTTTATGTAGGGTCGGTCGGGTGACCTGAAACAAACCTTCTTTTTTTTTGGCCATACCCAAAATAACACATATTGTAAACAACATACAAAGCCACCCTGTAGGACTTTTCTCTTTTTTTCAGTGTCATTTATTTTATTTTATTTTATTCTTTGAAAAGTGAGCGATATAACAACATGCCTGGGCGATATTAGCTCTATGGGATTTAGTATAGAAACTGCTGATATAGCAAGTATTGAAAATACCAAATATTAGGTTATTTTGTTCATCTCTGGCTCCTGAAATACATGTATAGCACAGGTAAATGAAAAACATTGAAAGGATACTTAATATAAAGTCGCTAACTAAAAAATAAAGATAAAAATTTGAAAAAATGTGCCTTTTAGGGGGGGTGCGCTATATTACCACATGCGTGATATTACCCACATTTACCCTTGTTCTCCCGGATATGCTGATCCATCAATCTTTGGCAATTAATTCTGGGAAAACTACTAACACAACTGACTATTGGCGTACTCCATTAGAAAGCCCTTGCTTCATATATTATGGAACCATTGAGTTTTGTTCAAGTTTCGATTTAGAAAAAAGTCTAGGCATGGGGTACTGATACCATGTGTAGTAGTCCGACCCCGCGGCATAGGCTACTCGGAGATAAGAAAACCTGTGGATCTTTGGTAATTCATTTTGAGAAAACTACTAAGCCTACAGCCTATTGGAGTACACCATTAGAAAGGCCTTGCTTCATATATTATGGAACCATTGAGTTTTGTTTAAGTTTTGATTTAGAAAAAAATGTAGGCATGGGGTACTGATACCATGTGTGGTAGTCTGACTCTGTGGGGTACCAACAGATAAGAAAACGTGTCGATCTTTGGCAATTAATTCTGAGAGAACTAGTAAGCCAACAGACTATTGGAATACACATTAGAAACTCCATAGAATATGGAACCATTGTGTTTTGTTCAAGTTCTGATTTAAAAAAAAAAAACTTTTAAAAATAACCAGTGTGGGGAAAGGGTAAATACCATTCTCAAATCTTTTCGGTTTTAAAACATATTATTATTTAGGTTATTGGAATATTTTTTTAGGGGGCAATTAAGCCCTAGTTGTCTTTTTTAATATGGTCCAAAAATCATGTACATCCGTTGATTTATAAGGGAACAGCACTATTTTCTATGTAGTAAAGTATGAAAAACTAAGTATAGGGGCAGGTAGGAGCGGCCTTAGCCCTCCTACAGTGCCGCCTGTAGTGCCACAAGTGCCGTACGCATGTAGGAGGCTCAGCACGGACCCCCCACCCCCTCCCTCCCCCCACCCCCTCCCTCCCCCCACCCCCACCCCTCCCCCTCATTAGCATAACAATACCGAGACACTCAGCCACCAGCGCTTATGACCCATACAGTGACTGTTTCCTATCCTTTCTTTATGTCCTTGGATAAACTTATGGGACCAGTGGACCCCCTGCTCCCCTCCACTTAGCACTCTTTTTCAAGTAAAATCAAGCATTAAATGCTTATTTTAAAGTCTGGCCACAAGCTGTGGGTATTATGATTTCTTCTGATTAGTAGCTACAACCTTTGCGGGATTTCAATTGAAAAAGCCATGTAATGGTAAATTTTGAGGTATTTCATTTACTATAGAAATGAATGCAAAATTGTATTGAAACTGTTTAACAAGGCAATTTCGGTTAAAATCCCGCAAAGGTTCCACTATAGGCTACATAGCAAAATAATGCTTATATATCTAAAAAGCCCTTGACTTCCTCTATAAGAAAATGTATTTAGTAAGAGCCCTCAAAGCTTTTATCGATGGTACAAAACTCTTTTTTTTTAAGGGACCATAAAAATAGTGAAAAAACATAGAAAAATCCTCCAATAGGCATGTAGCTCCATTTGGTAATGCTACTAATGGCCTAAACAGGTCAACTGAAATCTATTAGCCTATATGCCCCTGCTTTCAGCCATGGACCCCGGGGGGGGGGGCACTCCCTATCTTTTCTGTAGTAACTATGTGTGAACATCACCTCAAATTTAGGACCCTTATCACGGGAGGTAATTCAACAAAAGAAGCACCCTTTTTACGGGAAACTGGGCAAAAACCTTAACAGGGGTAGACACTAACGCTGGCCCGGGAGCCAATGGCCCGTAGTTTTGGGTCCGGGCCCGCAGTTTTCTGCAGAATAAGCTTCCCATGGGCCCAGGCGGCCCACAGGAATGTTTGCAAGATATAAAAAAACATTTTTCATGACCATTATAATCATGTAATATATCGTTGGAAAGGGGAGAATCTGCCTGAATGGGTTACATTGGCTCGAAATTATCATCGATCAACCGGAAATATTTATGTTTTTCTCTTTAAATAAAGCATATTTGGGCCCATGAGTCTAGCTGCGGGCCAGTAACTTCCTAGAGCCAAGGGCACGGGTGGCCCACAGCTGAAAATGTTAGTGTCTACCCCTGCCTTAATCAAGGGGGAACGATAAAGAATAATACTGTAGGCTAATAATAGAAAATAGCCCATAAAAGGTACCCCTTACCCTAAGACTATACATAAATATGTGTTTTTACTGTTGAAAAAAAGGTGGATTATTGTATCATTTAAGAAATTTCCCTGTCCTAAAATGCACCCCTTTTCCTACAAAATTGCCTAAAATGCACCCCTTGGGCTACTCAAAAAAAAGTTGTTTCTCATCACCGCGCGCATCATAAAAATCGTGATTTGGGGATAATTTTTTTTAATTTTTTTTTTTTTTACATTTTTGATGAAAAATAAGTTAAAATTGGAAAAATATTGGCAAATTTGGTATCAAAGTAAAGCTTATGCTGTCAATAATGCAGACAACTATGAATAACTTGCATTAAAACACAATTTGGGGACCAATAATCACTGAATTACTAAAATGTAAAAATTGATGGCGAAAAGTCGAAATTTCCCTATACATTTTGTCCTTGAGTAAAAAAAAAGAAGAAAATTAAATTTAAAAAACGCCCTCGTCACATTTTTCACTCATTTGTGATGAGAAACAATTTTTCTTTTGAGTGGCCTTATCAAGAACCCTCACGGGCCCTTTCCCAGGGCCCAAAAACATACCCTTTCCCTTGGAATCGTGTTCACACATAGTAAGGCCAAAAAAAAAGAGGTTTGTTTCCAGTGACATGGCGCCAGAGCATAGACCCGGCCGGTCGGATTTTTCTTTTTTTTTTGGTTTACTTTGTGGGAAGGCCTATAAGTAGCTCTCGTTGTGAATACTCCAAGCAGCATTGGAGTATGGCCTGAAATATGAATTTTATTGAATACATATTGCTACCCCCAGGCTTATACTCGGGGCCCGGCTTATACAACACTACATCAGCTTTTCCCCAGGCTTATACACAGGGCAGGCTTATACACGAGCCTTGGCTTATACACGGCGAAATACGGTATCTTTGGCTCAATAACTGCAATAGGCTAATTTGAACTATTGGAGGTTGGAATTTGAAAAAGAGGGGTCTAACAAACATCAAATTCTTGAGAAGCATTGTGTCGGGACTTGCAGTTGTTCTAAAATATCATCAGAAAAATCTAAAGAATTTTCTAGAGAGGAGGGTGGGTGGTCCGGACCCCCAAGACTCCTCCCTTGGATCCATCCTTGCCAGATCTAGTAAAACCTCGCGTATAAGCCACACCTTGAGTCTGGGATGATCCTATAAGCCGTAATGGCGATTTGATTATCGCGTATGCGTTTTACGTATAATAGGGAGTGATCATTTTCAACAACAGGGGGGGTGGCGGGTTTTCACCAGAGCACGCACATTTTTTTAACCCCCCCCCTCCCCCCGGTCAAGGGGTTGAAATTTTTTGCCTGCCCCCCTTACGGGTTGAAAATCTGCGCACGCGCGGCCCTTTGAGGCATAGTAACGCGCGGGCCTTTTGGCTTAAAACAGGTTACATTTTTTTGACTCCCCTGGTCAAGGGGTCCAAATTCCCCCCCCCATTTAAAAAAAATTATTTTACAATTTTGCTCTAGATTATTATCTGATTTATGGAACATAAACTCTGGCATGTAACAAGAAAACCCAAAAATAATCCTATGCATGTCCTAACCAAACATGTAAGTACCTGGAACATCGTGCCGTGACTTCTTTTTTTTTTCCACCTACGGACCATAATACGGGCAAATGTAGCAAATGTAATGGTGCATAAAATATATTTTTGGGGGGGAAATTCACTATATTACAATTTTTGCTCCTTTATAATTGTCTGATTTACAAGCCGTAAAAACTGGCATGTAGCCCCCCCCCCCCCCCCAAAAAAAAAAAAAAAAAAAATAGCCAATCCTGCTTGGGTAGACCCGGTCGGGTGACTGGAAATAAACCTTTATTTTTGGGCATAATCAATGCTGAGGGAGTGCACCCCCCCGGGCCATGGACCTATAGAATATCAACGTTCATGTTTCAGCTCATGATCATATACTGTGAAAGTACTTATATTCACGGGTGTAAATTTTCGCTGATGTGGCGAAAAAGACTAATTCGCGGGTATTTATTCCATACTGTAGCATATAAGAATTTCGCGGATTTTTCATTTCCATGAATATAGCGAAAATATATACCCAGCGAAATAAAGTACGACCACAGTATATTGCAGCATTTATTATGTTGTTGGAGGAATTGTTATTATTTGAATTATACACGGAAAATAAAGTTGAATGCCTGGAATATTGAGGGCTGACATCTTGATTAGTAAAGCATAATTAGACACATCATTATCTATGTAAGCCCCTAGTTTGAGCAAAATGGTAATAATTTTTTCTGGTTTCAGGGGCTAAGGATAAAACACCCAATAGCTTATACAATGAAATATGGTTTGGTTATTTTCTGTGAAGTGTCTAGGAATTGACACCACTATTTGTGTGGTGTCCCATATTACACCAACGTATTTTTCGGTGGGGTAATATGGGTCAAAGGCATTCCCTATGGCAATTTGTATCTATTTTTTCTACAAAAATGTTAAACTATTAATCTTATTTAAAACTTCTGCATGAAAGAGTGCCTTTGCAGAAACTACTTTTTTTCAAGATAGCTAAATAAACTTAGTTCCTTGTGAGATTTTTTTCATGTTTTAAATTTGCATATGGTCATGCTTTGTGTGGCGGTCATTTTCCAAAATGGTGGCATGAAAATACAAGAAATTTCAGGCTCAATTTGAACATCAAGGACAATTCACAATTTTTGCTGTTTCTAGTGTGCATCTCAACATAAATGGTCTCAAAATAGCTTGAATTAAAGCTATAGATGAGCCCCATCTAATAGATAGGGTCTTGGGTATATTATGACATCCTGGTTACCATGGAAACGATGTAAAGGCTCAATTTTTGCCAAATGTTGCTAATTGTTTAATATTTTGATAAATTCTCTCGACAAGAATAGGCAAATAGCACTCATTAAGGTAACAAAGTATCTTTATACTGTTTTGGGACAGTTTAAATCATCATTATATTTTGTTAAGGTACCTCAAAGGCTGCTCATTCAAAGAATTCCACCCATGCATGAAGGATATTTGGCCATTTTCACTGACGATTCCTATTCTGTTCCGTCTTATCCTACGATGGCGACCCGTACCCCACCGTGGGGTAATATGGGTCATAAAATCTTTGAAATTATTAACTACAACTATTGTACGTTACCCAGCTAGCAAAACTCGTAGTAAATCATGTCATCTCTACATCTTTTCTTAACAGATATTTACTACATTTGGTTACGTCGTATTCTTGGCGTCATGACATCTTATATGCAAATGGTTTAGACATCATTCTGCAGACATCATTTTTGATGTAATATAATAATATTAATATGACCTGCTTTGAAAGATTTAAAAGACATCAGGAAGATGCGATATAAAGATGTAAGTAAGTGGAATAATTGTAACATTGTGTAAGGTGGGTATATTCCAAAATCATTTTAATTGTGGTATAAATTTATTTCATAAATAAGATGCCAGATGCAAACACATTTTAGACATCATGAAAAGACATGTATCTAACATCTACCCTACACCTAGAGTAAGACTTCTCCATCAGAAGTAGGTAACATCAAAGGCAATCCTGGTTCTCCCTTAAACAATCATTCTACAGGAACATAAATAACATATCATACATTCCAGACAAAAGTTGTTCAAATTTCATCTTCTTTGGAAATTCATTGTGTTGAATAAAAAATTAATACTCATTCATGGTCAAAGTATTGCCAATGTAGATTGGATTCTATTGATATTGGTTAAGGGAGACATCTTGTGTTAAAAGAGTGAACCACTTGAAAGGTAAAGTACAGATGTGTTATAGACGTCATAATCTGACCAGATAAGGATGTACCACATATATAAAGTATACGGAATATTGATGTCAAATCTATCACATCATTTTAGCATGCACCTTAAGTCATGAATTTAACATCAATGTATTACGTGTATAATGAGCTTAATGCTGACCAACATCATAATCTCACAAGAGGTCTCTTTTTGGCTAGTCTTAGTTGAGGCGGGTCATCTCCGTCATGGCTATTGGATCGAGTATCTAGTTGCTGTTGAATATAATTATTTGAATGTACTAACACAGTTGGTCTACTGTAGCCTTCAACCATTAGTGGTGGTGCTTAAAATTGGTAAATCAACTAGTGTGTGATTGAAGAGCATTCTTATACGTGAAAGACGTTCTTACGAATGACTAGTATAAAGCTGAACTGTGTGTACTATAATCTTAGAGCCCCCTGTGATATGGTTTTCCTCCTTCATGGAACGTTCATTTCTTGTCTCCTCCTTACTATTACTATCGACGAATCATTCTTCTTGCACTATTTGTATCATGTTATCTTGTACTTATTGTTGGAATTTACAATATTGGCAAATATGAAAAACGTATGTAATATGACTATTTATGAGCCAATAAAAACATTGAAAACTAAACTAAACTAATTTCTCAAAAAAAAGATGTAATATTCTGATCAAGATTTAACTACTTGTTATGCTAAATAGTGACCACATTCAAACGTATGGATGATATCAAATGACTAATGTCTCTTTCACATGGTCATTTAGATGTAAATAATACGTAAGTTTCTTGTCAAACCACCATGTAAAATGATTTACTCCCTCAAGATGTCATTATGGGGTCATTTTTACGTATCAACGTGAATATGACCAGTAAAAGACGTACTTTTTACATAAGGTGCTAGCTGGGTAGGGAGTTTGAGGAACTTTTTCTTCAACACAGTTAAATATAAAAGAGGAATGCTTAAAAAGTAGGTAAAAAAATATTTTGCTTATGGTCACCAGAGAGGCAGAAATTGCATGAAAACCCTTAGGTGTCCCTTATTCCCCCATCTTCCCCTACCTCCAAATTGAAATAATATGTCTACAAAAGTGTGATACATATCATTGGAAAGGGAAATGTGTCTGGGACACAATGCAAAAGACTACATAATATGTGGCCAGATGAGGGAAAACATGCCTCCAGGGGGGAAATGGCTTTTTAAAGTTTGTTACAGGGATGAGGTCTCTTGGGCTGAAATATCCCAAGTAGTTTTGCTGTAAATGCTTGTCAAACCGGGGTTGGTGTGCACAACTGAAAATGGCAAATAAGCTCTAAATCCACTTTATCCTATTATGAATACTAATAATACAAAAAATACAGTTTTGTTGATAAATAACCAAAGACATCTGATGTTTTTACCATAAGATTGGTTTGACAGGGAATTTCTGAGGTCTGCTTTCGATTCTGAGTTACTTCTGAAATTTTCAAAAACATTTGTGGCAACATATTCCTATTTAGAATAATGGAGTGTTTCCATGGCAACCAGAAATTGTCAAATATGCCAATTTTCCATGTTTCCATGGCAACAAATGTTCCTTTTGGATTCCAAAAATGGAACGTTTTTAGTGGAGATTCTAATATCACTGGATTCCCTATGAAAAATTGGTCTAAGGCATTTTTTAGCATACATTTCAGTGTTTTACCAATAGGGCCTATACTGCCCCCTGGTGGCCAAAACCAGTACTAAAAATCCCACCTGGAGACACGTTTTCTCCCGATGGCCCACATATTGATATCCGCTTTAGATCCAGTGCAATTAGGAAGAATGTGAGCCAGAGTCAGGGTTATTTTGGGAAAAACTTACCATAGCCTTCAGCAGAGAAAAGTGGTCACTGCAGGCTACAGCTGGGGTAGGCCTAATTACATGTAGACCCTAGGTCTACTGCAACACTAGGCAGCTCGAAAATGCCAATTTCTCTACTCTACTTGATGCACTTTAATGGTCTATCATGTCCATAATAATTAGTATAGAATAGAAATTCCAAAAGGATATCAAAGCCATGATATCACACACTAGGCTCATAGATCTATATCGGCATTTGTGCACTTAGTAAATATTCTGTTACCCCCTACACCCAGGGAGTGAATTATTTAGCCAGGGATATGTCCTCATATAACCCAATATCCGCTTGTAACCACTGGAAATACAATCTAACATGCAAAAACTTTTTAAGAGCTAATAAATTGTATTTTCAGGTGTGCCTACCTCCGTTAGGAATATAAGGATATTTTATGCTCATCTGAGCTGCTTAATTATAGTTTTCATGAGCTCATACACTTAGGAAAAAGATAGAAAAATGGAGCTAACCCCCAGATGTAGGGAAATATCTCACCCACACACCCAGGGTGTCAGCATAATTTATTTCAAAGCCATAAGGCACGGATTTAGGAATAACAGAAGGTCTGTCCAACTCAGAGACTCCACAAATAGTCTGCTGTAGGAGAACTTATTCTCAGAATGATGACATTTTGCATTATTCAGGTAGCCCCATGCATGATCTGATAGCCCAAAGCCTTGGCTTTCATGGGATGTGATAATATTTCTGATAATCATTTTATTGCCTATAAAAAATGAGAAAATACTGAAGTGAAGTAGACAAACAGCCATTTTCGCGGCCCCTAGTGCCACCCGTAAACACCCTACCTATTATGAAAGTCAGCACCCCTACTTTTTAGCCACTCCCCTGCATACGAATATGTGCAGAGCATGAAAATCTATAGCCTAGTCAGCCTAGTGCATGTTCAATATAATCCCACCCTATTCAGGAATTAGTGGGGTTCCTTAGCTCCCAATATGTGGATGATCGTTCATTTTGTGATAGAAGCATATAATTTGGTCCCAACATACTTTGTAGGGTACTTTTTCATTTCAGGATGGGAGGCACCTGGAATTTTGAATTATATGGTCATTTTCGACCATCTAAAACTAGTCCAGAATGAAAGGCTCTAAATCATATATCAATTTTTAAGCAGACTAAGCTTTGTTGAAAAACATTGGATTTTGAGTTGAATGTAGCCCCATATATGACTGAAGTCCCCTAATTGTCTAAGTTAGATAGACAAACATATTCCAACCTCATTTGCATAATTTGCATATTTGTGCTCCAAATCCAGATCACAAGTATGACTTTGCTTAAAATGTATAACACCAAGTCACCATATACTTTGATAGGTGCCCTTTCAGCAAAAATTGGGAGGCACTTGGAATTTCCAATTATCAGGCCATTTTGGACAATCTGAGAAATAGGTCATGTTGAAAAGCTCTAAATTCTGTATTGAATTTTACAGCAGACCCTCTTATTCTGAATACATTGAACATCCAATTAGAATGCAGCCCCATATATTCCAGCAGATCTCAAATGATCTAATCGAAAAATATTGACCTATTTTAACGTCATTTGCATGATTTGCATATTCATGCTCAAAGTCCTGACTGTAGGTTTAAGTTTAAACTAAGGGTATGAAATCCAGCCACTATATAAGTTCATAGATGCCCTTTCACTGAAAATTGGACTTTTGAATAATTAGGTCATTTTGAGGCATCTGAATCTAGCTCAAGTTGAAAAGCTCCAAATTCTATATTGACTTTTAAAGCAGGCTTTCCTATGTTGAATGCATTGAATCCTCAATTCGAATCTACTCAATGTATACCTGAAGTCCTCAAATTATCTTACATGAAAATACTTACCTATCTTCACCTGATTTGCATTTGTTTTTTAAGATCAATTTTGATGACTTTAATTTGGTCAAATAGAAAATCTGTAAATATCCAAAAGATTTTCTGGAATACATTATCTGCTTTGAAATCAGATGCAATGCAATGGAGACCTGCACGTATTAAAGCAGTTCATACTAGATAAGTTTGTATAGATCTATAATTATGCATATCAGGACCAAAAGCATATCCACCCAATCTAAAACTATACAATCACACTACATTTTACTATCATTTATAGTACACCAGATAGGCAATGTAAGATTAAGGATTAAGGAGTTATTAGAAAATGCAAAATTGTCGGCAGATGCACTGTTCTATGATTGGCCTTTGAGTGGCTTTTAATTGACAGTTGATATGTTCAGGTTTAACTACACATGCTGCATATTTCAATTGTGTGTATGTCAGAATACTGCTAATCCTTACCAATACTACTGATAGAGTGCTACTTAAATTTAGGCTGGAATTTATTTGGAAGATGGACCCAATTGTGAATATAATAGGGCAAAGCTTTTTGTATGAAGGGCAACCTTTTGAACCTGAATAAGATTTAGGGATCCCTCATTTGCATAATTCATATGGGAATGCACAAGGGTAAGTCAGTTTTTCTACATCATATGGACAATGTAACAAAATATTCTTTGCTTCTCAGCGCACAGCTTAACCACAAGTCTTTTTCAATTTAGGTGTGCCTTGTACCACTTGCATGGCCCTTTACAGAGTGGCTTATATAAATAGTGGATTAGTTTATGGCAAACATTGCTGGCTCTGAATGTGTTACACAGATCTGAGAATGTAAATGTTGTCTTTTCTTTATCCAGGTGTGTACCATGTGGATATGATCAGAAAAATCAGAATATATTCAACTCAGAGTCATTGGCTAATGAAAAACCACTCCAATTGCAATCCAAAAAGACCCACTTAGTTGTTGGGATCTCCTCCTGGGAAAATTATGCATATGAGGTTAAAATAGGCCTGTATATTTAAATTGGACTCCAGGGATATATATGGGGGTGCATTTAAATTGTAGATTCAATGTATTCAAGATGGGACAGTCTGCTTAAAAATCAATATGGAATCTACAGATTTTCAACTTAAACAGGTTTAGGATGGTGCATAATGACTTAACTATTCAAAACTCCAGGTGCATCCCCATTTTTCACCAAAAAGACACATAGCAGTGTATATGTTCACTTGATTGTATGCTCATGAACTGAATCTAAACTTGTGGTCAAGACTTGGAGCACACATATGCAAATTATGCAAATGAGGTGAAAGTAGGTGAGTACATTTAATTTGGATGATTTAAGGACTTCAGGCTTATATGGGGTTGCATTCAAATTTAACATTCAATCTGTTCAAAATAGGGGAATCTGCTTTAAAAAGCAATATAGATCTTCGGGCTTTCGAACTTGACCTAGATCCAGATGGTCAAAATTGACCTAATATTCAAAATTGGAGGTGCCTCCCATTTTCCCCTCAAAATGCATATATGCATAGACAGTATATAATGTTGACCTGATTGTATGCATTTGAACTTAATTTAAACTTGCGGGCTAGACTGAGAGCATGAATATGTAAATTATGCAAATGAGGTTAAAGTAGGTCAGTATATATAATTAGACAATTTGAGGACTTAGGGCACATTTATTGGGCTACATTCAAATTGAAGAATCAATGTAATCAACAAAGGAAAGTCTGCAATATAGATTTTAGAGCTTTTAAATTTGACCTAGATTTAGATGGTCCAAAGTGACCCAATGATTCAAAATTCCAGGTGCCTCTCATTTTTTGCTGAAAAGGCACTTATCAAGGTATATTTTGACTAGATTTTGTAGCTTTCAGAAAAATCTAAACTTGTAATTTAAAATTAGAGCTCAAATATGCAAATTATGCAAATGAGGTTGAAATAGGTTAGTATATCTAAATTAGATGAGTGGGGCACTTAGGGCCTTTATGGGGCTGTCTTCTGATTGGGAAGATAGCATCATTTGATAGTGGATGGTCTATTTCACAAAGCAATTGGTAATTTTACAGATTTTCATGTTGACCTACTTCACATAGTAAAAAATGGCTGATAAAATAAAAAATCCAGGTGCCTCCGATCTTAATATGAAAAAGTATTCTACAAAGCATGTCTGGACCAAATTATATGCTTCTATCACAAAATGAACGATCATTTTGCTAAGGTACCCCACTAGAATGGGACAACGCAAGACTATAGCATAGGCCTTCATAATGTATATATAATATATATATATATATATATATATATATATATGTATATATATATATATGTATATATATACACACACACACATATATATATATATATATATATATATATATATATATATATATATATATATATATATATATATATATACACACCCGCCCTATCATGGACGTCAATACACTGGATGGTGTTTCTCCACAAATTTGCGGAGCTCCGCAAATTTGTGGAGCTCCGCAAATTTGCTTCCATAAATTTGCGGAGCTCCGCAAATATATATGGAGCTCCGTATGTGTATGCTTAAGTACTAAAAAAACATTTCCATATATATTTGCGGACCTCCATAAATATATGGAGAGTGTATTTACGGACCTCCGCAAATTTGCGGACCTCCGCAAATTTGTGGAGAAACACCATCCTGGATTGGCTTCCCTGGGTCCCGTTTCTCCACAAATTTGCGGAGCTCCGCAAATATATACGGATGTCCGCAAATATATACGGATGTCCGCAAATATATACGGAGGTTCGTGTTTGTATGCTTAAGTACCAAAAAGGCATAATTTGCGGAGCTCCATAAATATATTTGCGGACGTCCGCAAATTTGCGGACGTCCGCAGATTTGTGGAGAAACACCATCCTGGGTTCCGTTTCTCCATAAATTTGCGGACCTCCGCTAATTTGCGGACCTCCGCAAATATATTTATGGAGCTCCCTAAATATATATACGGATGTCCGCACATATATACGGAGGTCCGTATTTGTATGCTTAAGTACTAGAAAACGATTTTATTCATCATTTTATTTCCTCCAAAAATACATGGAATGTGTATTGCAGATGTCCGCAAATTTGCTTTTTAAGCAGTATGTGACTGTAACTCTGAGAGACGAGAGTCGTGGGCCTACCTGATTTTAATTTACAAATTTATGACTACTTACTCTCCTTTTTAAAACGCCATAAAATAAACGTGGACCTTTGCATTTGAATGTGGACATCCACATGATACAGAATTTGATGAGCAGAAACAGTTAGGCCAAATCCGTACCATACGGACCTCCGTATCATGTATTTGTATATTCATTTGGCACATGTGGAGAAACAGAATCCTGAGAATCCTGAGCCCACACTCTCACTCAGCCATGCCAACGCTTTGTTTTATAAATTCCATTACCGGTACAGCGTGTTGCAAATGCATATCAAAAACTATAGATTTTTTGTGTCCTAATAACATTCATTGAAACGCCGATCGCTTAAATTAATGATTGTTTCTTCATAACTGCTTATGACTAGTCCTTTCTTAAAGTATTAGAAACGCATTTACTTAGCCACAGTGCAAGTTGCTAATGGCTTCATTCATGGCTGAAAACAATGGTCTTTATATTCTTATGCCATACCTTGGATGCTCACTTGCATTACTGCATAGTAATCGGAAGCGCTAGAGAGCCATCATTCTCTGCTCTGTTAGTTCCAATAGGTAGTTATGGGCCCCTTTCTTCTTGATCAATATATATAATTGTGGTATATACATTGCATTTGGTGCACGGTTTCCTGCGTGATCAATATGGATTAGACCCACTTAAGCCAGTTGGTTGACGCCCCAGGTTATTGTCAGATGCATGTAGTCATTATTGTAGAGATGATGTGTACTCAAGCTACGTATGCTATGCCAGAGCGATTATTATGATGTAACATATAATAGAAGGCTCCACATCATTATTTATCAGTATGTGCACTTCCACACATACGAGTTACTCACCATGTCAGGGGTTTGTTTCTGGGGCTATAGGTATAGGCATGTAGAGGGTTTAGCCTGCCAATAGGATGGTTTTCTGGTGGTATGGATATGGATGTGGCTGCTTGTTTCCTGGACGTGCGGAAGGCCTTTGATTGTATCGACCAATATGTAAGCTCAATGTTTGTATCTAGCCAATAGATCCCAACGTGTGGCCTGTAATGGCTCCACATCTGGCCCCATAACCTATGGGGTCCCGCAGGGTTTCATACTGGGCCCCCTGCTCTTTATCTGCCATATAAACATCCTCCCTGATGTCATAAAGAACTGTCGTTGTATAATGTATGCCGATAATGTTGTATTTTATGTCGCCCACACTGCCATTAGTAATCAGGGGCGTGGCAACCGGGGGGGGGGGGGGGGGTGGGGGGGGGGGGGGGGGGACATGCTCCCCCGCTTTTGACTAAAGAAATGTTGACCTCTCTTTTCTACAACAGATCAAAGAAATTGAAACCAAACTCAAATCCGAGAACCAGAAATTATTATATTCCAGTTTTTGCTCTCAGAAGGCCCAAGGGTAACTTCTATAAACGTAGCCCCTTCTATAGGGGAGCCCAAGAGTGGAACAAACTGCCGCCTCATGTAAAAGTCTGTGGTAAAAGAATTAGCTTTAAGTTGCAATTGAAAACATTCCTGCGTACATACATCAAAACACCAAAGAGAAAGAAAAAGAAAGTTTAAGGACCAGGGTCTTTGACCCAAAACCTCTTACATAAATTCATAACTCCTGAACTATATATATGTCTATATATGTGATATATGTCTGTGATAATTTGGTCTCGCCCAGGACCTAACTGTGTACAATGTATCTAGAGCTAATTAATAATACCGTGCCAGATAATCATATGTCTATATCCATGAAAACATACTGTAAATACCCAGAGTTGTTATAGACTGCTTGCAGCGAAAACTGGACCTAATGTATTATATTGGATACCATATCCATATATGTCATGAACGCCCGGACCAAAAATGTATTACTGAAAATCATATCAATAAACCGTTATGAGGTACATAACAAACAAAAAAAAAACCAGAAAAGGTCAAACCAAAAAGGTCAAGTAAAAAGGGGTCAAAAAGGGTCAAAATACCCCTCAGTCCCCCCTACTTTGAGACTGCTTGCCACGCCCCTAATTTAGGGGGGTGGGGCACTCCTTCAGTCGAACAGCACTGTTGTCTACCGATGGTTTTGTAAATCTGGTCTCAGTGTCAATACTGAAAAGAACCCAATTATGGTTCTCAGTTAGGTATTTAAAAAAATTAGCAGATCCTAATATGTGACCCGTTTTAACGAAATGGGTCGGAAGTCACACTTTTAAGAGCCTAGTTATGGGCTCTTTAAGAAGCATAGGGCGAAAAAAAATTAATTGAAAAATGAGTTTTTAACATTTTTCTAACATATGAATAGTTATCTTCTAACATACTAACTTAGACACCAGATTTCAACTCCCAAAAATATTGCCTAAGAGCAAATATTGGCTAATATACTACTTGTCACATACCTAATGAAAGCTCTTGATGAGCTGTACACGAATATGGCATTATCACAACATTTTTAATGTGCGACTTCCGACCCATTTCGTTAAAACGGGTCACATATAGCCATACGCATGGGCAATAACATACTCTCAACTTGTGCTACCGTAGTTATGAATACAAATACTGTGTTTACGAAGTATACAGTAAATCTTGTCATGGCCCTTTTATCTGTTATTTTCATTCCTATTCCTGTCATCTTACTGAGCTCACTCTCGAGACATATTTCCAGACTGGATCCAGACCGCTTTCACAGACGCCATGATAAGTCGCGCAGCTCCTCCAGATACCACCATACCTGGCGAATTACCTATGCTGGTTATGGTGACGTCATTCCCCCTGATGCAGGTCTGCAGGACTCACTATTGGAGAGGAGTGGAGTGGAGGAGAAAGGGGGAGGAGCTTGGGTATATCTCGGATGTGTACTTCTGGTGCCCCGCATTCAAATAAGCAGCAGAAATCGTCAACTGATCACAACTCATCAGTCAGAAGTTTCAGCCATGAGCGTCCTCGTGATGAACAGTACTGAAGTACCCGATGGTAAGTTAATGGCCTTACAATTTGTGTCTTTGTACATTTGTATTTGGTTGAGTGTAACAGGAATCCCTGTTTAATTCATTGTGTTAGGAACACTTTTTGTAATTAGCGAATGGACATGGCAAATACGACATTTTCAGAGGCCTGGATTGTATATGTGTACATCATGAATAATTTAAAAAATAGCATTGGTTCTTATGCCAAAATAATTCCTAAGAACACACGCTATCTTATATTTCATGAATAATTGATCATAGTGCATGCATGCATTTGTGAAATATTGAACCTTGGGACAAGAAGATCGCGTTAGCAATGTAAAACGGGAGTCTAGACCTGATGCAGATCTATATACTCCATTTGGCCTGTGTCCACTAACATTTACCAGTCCGTTTATCGTTCGTCAAAACGTAAAAATATATGGTTTGTCTCCCTGTGGACACTGGTAACCCAGTAAACAAAAAACGTTATACACCATTTTATAACGTTATATAACGTTTCTCTAAGCCTCCTTACTATGGCATAACGTTATATAAAGGTTTAAAACGTTGTTTTTTTACGTAAAGTAACGTTTTTGTTGTTAGCTGGGAAAATGACAAAAATCACAAATACAAAAAATTAGATAGCAAATGGTGGACGTCAGAAGTCAAAGTTCTGTGTGTGTGTCGGGTTACTCCTGCGCGGGATGATGATAAACCTTTTTTACTTGGTACCAATCGCTCATCTGTAAATATTCATTCCTGTATATATTTCATGTTGACATGTAGTCTGCATCGCTATAGTACGCTAGGCTGCCATACCGCGGGTTTAATCTCCATGGATACTTAATGATGTTAAAAACTTGACTAAATGTAATACAGCATAATCCTGAGGGAGGACCCCGATCTGAAATGATCTAGTAGACCATGACATAAATAGGCTAGTATGAGTTTGTATGATATGAGAGATTAATATATAAAAAAGTAAAAAGTAAATGGGCTTCAAACCTGTGCGGTTTTATAATATAGCAAGGTCGGGATGATGCTGATTTGACAAATTGCGAGGGTACTCAGCATACCTTTGCCTATCGCCTCCATAACGGTTTTGTCGGCGCCAAAAGGAGTTTGTCGGCGCAAAAACGTGTGTTTCAGCAACAGAACATTGTTATATATCCTAGTGGACACGGGCCTATAGGCGTAGGGAGGGAAATCTTCATGTGGAGGAAGGGGGGGGGGGTAATTAACATTAAGGCTTTCATTATCGTTGGCGCATATATACGCTTTTATTGGAGTTGTGTAGATAATCAATGTTTGAGCCCAATTCAATTCTGATGAGGGACCCAGACCCCTCTCACTTTTCCCTATGCAAGAGAGGTAGGGCACCCTGCCCTCCCTCTCCTATGCCACTGCACTAGTATAGTGTGCCTCCGGGAAACCTTTACGCCTGTCTCCACTGGGATTTATTGGGCTCTTTGCTGGCGCCGAATACCTGAATTTAAATGGTAAGTTGAAATGTATGTTTTGTCCCCCTGTGAATACATGTGGACGACAAAACGCTGGCATATGAAAGTCATATCATTTGGTGGGCGTCAAAAGTGGCCATTTGAATATCTAACATATGTTTTGGGTTTGAATCAAAAACAAAACATTTATAAAAATAGCACAAGCAAAAAATGTAAATCAGATTTATTGTGCCGTACCAGAGTATCCTAGACACTATTTCCCATGTAAACAAGAAAAAACGGGACATCAAATTGTTCTTTATAATAGGAAATTAGCTTAATTATGTACCCAAGTATATTTCTGACAATCCCAGCCACAATTCGCACATGACCTTTCACTAGGGCTGAAACTAGTGAGCCCAATGTTGTAAACTTCCTTTAGAATAACAAGATGATCACATCATTACAGATGATCTAACTGTAGATTTATCACCATAGTCTGTCAGAAAATATTTCTATATGATAGGTATAACATATCAAAACAGAAAAAAAGAAACATTGTGCCAATGTTGAGAATATAGCAAAAACCACCTGAGAGCTATTTCAGTAGCTCTCCTACAACAGTGGGCTAGTACTTGTCCACTATCCAGGGGGCATCAGTGTGCAGCCGTATGGTAAAGAGGTATCCTAGGGGTAATGGGTTTCATATGGAGTCAGGTGTGCACTAGTATAGACCTATCCCTGACCAGGTGGGGTCTGTTGGAACTAATAGTCTGGAAAAGGATAGGGGCGCTCCAGAGCTAGCCTTTACTTCCTGACTTTACCAGTAGATGCAGCCCAGGTAGTATCCAGCTCTCTTAAGTCGTTCATTTGTTACACTTGGTCCAGTGGCTAGTGATTCATTATTACATGTTAATGTGATATTTATTTGAAGAGCCCTGTATACAGGGGCAAGGCATTGGGGGATGTATTAAGGGATACCATTCAGAAAAAGCCTACATTAACATGTCAAGTTGTCACTAAAAGAGAGTGATCCTGAATAAACATCTTTTGAGACATCTTGATCTTAGCACAAACTACCCCCTGGATGGAAGGGCAATGTCAGCGCTCATCAGTGATGTGCTTCCTTAACATACAGTAACTTCTTCGACTGGTCCTCTTGGCGCTGATTGTCCGTTTGACCTGCCCCACCACACATATTATAATCAGGCAAATACAGAAACCCACAAAATTGACAAGATGTCAATAATTATTTTATTGAGTGACTGATACTTGGAGGTTACAAGACCCAAGTTGCTCAACCCAGGTGAAGTCACCTGGATATATACTGCCTCAAGCAGAACTCGCAGTATATTTTGTGCTCTAAGCTATTAAATACAGTGATCGTGACTTTATACAGTTATAATGACTATTAACGAGTTTACATTATGCAATTATGAAACTAACAGGAGATGTAGCTATTTTCAATAAAAATAAATCAAACCTCAACCTCAACCTCAAACAGTGAATTCCCCAGCTGCTCCATAGCGTTATGGTATTTATGGTTACAGGAAAGACCAATATTGCTGTATTCGATGGTCTTACACAAGGAAAACATGTCAATCGATATCGCAAAACGTTGTCCACGTAGATCCATAGATTGTGAGAGCCAACCTATGGTGGAGCTTTCCGCAACAACATAACAATATTGGATGCATAACAGTATTGTTTATCGTTATTTCATGGACCTTCGAAGAAGAGATCTCACACATGATAATGTCCCTGTGGACACGCTTGGACGACAACGTACTCGCCGATAGATTTGTGACAGAAATTGGCGGGCTTCAAAAGTCGGCATTTAAATATTCAGCATGATTTTTTTGTGTGTGCAGAAAGTGGGCGATATGCTTTATGTTCTTTTATGCCTGTATCCACTAAGATTTATTAGGCTGTTTGTCGGCGCCAAAAACGTGAATTCATTCAAATGCACGGTTTTAGGCCTGTGTCCACTAGCATTTATTACGCCATTTGTCATCGGTTAAAACGTGAATTTCAATGCTGAGGTGGAAATACATGATCTGTCTCCCTGGAGACACAGCTAGACCATAAAAAATCTCAAATACAAAAGTGGTATAGCAAATGATGGACGTCAAAAGTCGACGTCAAAAATGTTTGATTTCTTGCAAAGAAACTGGGCAATATGCTCTTTAATCTATTAGGCCTGTGTCCACTAGCATTTATATAAGGGATATTTGTCGTCCTTCAAAACGACAAAAGCCCTTATCTTAAAAGCGAACAAGTTTCACTTTTTCTTAAAGAAATTGGGCAATATGCTCTTTCTTCTATTATAATATCTTAATATATCTGCCCTGAGCAGTTTGTGAATTCATTTTCGATGCCTAGTGGGCACATTATAAGTTAACTTAAACTGGATAATTCATTGGACATTAACCAAGTATACATATATTGCTGGATGTCAAACCCCCACAAAATCGTCCACCTCCCTTGTCGTCATGTGGACTTAGGCCTTTTGACGATCATTTACATAATTATATTAATCAATATGTCAATAAAATATGTGTATGTAATATTGATACACATGTTTGAGATAATTTCACTAGAGTGCACAGAATTTTGGATCCACCCTTAATAATTCAATATCATTCCTAAATGCAGTCTGAGGACCCCCAAACTGAAACTGAAGTGTGTTTTTTAAAGTAATCTAACGTAGTCACGCTTACAGAGTGACCCCATTGCCATACAACGGGCATCGTAACCATCTCAGTGCAAACACCTGAGCCAATCAGAGTCACCCACTTTTGAGCTACTACTAGCTCATTGGCCAACATAGGTCACATGCCAACCAATATCAAATGGTACTTCAACAAATGGCTACAAATATTTGCGACATTTGGTAAGGATGTGTCAATTTTATGTTTTCTTGATGGTTTGTCCACTAGGGGGGATAAATCTCTACCTGGTATTCTTGTAGATCAAAAAGCATACCGTCCACACAAAATAAAATCAAACATATTTAATATGTTTAAATGCCGTTTTTTCATGTTCACTTTTGACGCCTGCTGATTTCTGTCATGAAAAGTTGTTGTCCAGTGTTTTGTCCTCCAAGTGTCTCCACAGGAAGACAAAGCATATAATTGATCCATGGATAGCTATATGGCTTCCCGTGGTATAACATGTACCTTCTTGGGGGCAGATCAATCGCAGCGCTTTCCCCCTGTTTCTGTCAATATTATCTCTACTTTGATCAAACAAAGTCCAGCCAGCTTTGGCAACTATTCAGGCGAGGGTGACGCCCTTCCATCAAACATAAGCTTCAGATGTTCACCAGTTCTTGATAAATTGACATTAATCAACTGGCCTTATGTCCATTAGGCCTATCATTTTATTAGGCTGTTTGTCGGCGCAAAAAAAACACACGTGTATTTGAATGGCCGGTTGAATCATAATATGCCCGTGTCCACAAGGATATATAACATTTTTTTGTCGCCGACAAACACGTTTTGTCGCCGACAAAAAGTGTTTGTCGGTGACAAAACAGTGTTATATTTTCTAATGGACACAGGCCTAATTATGTTCTGTTTCCCTGTGGACATTGAGGGACGACAAACGTATCAAATACAAAAGTAGTTTTAGCTGTGTACAGACCTGGCCCCAACTCGTCCTCGGACGCGTCCGAGTGACATCGCTGGTATTTGAGGGGCCATGACCGCGTCACTTCCCCCGTATATTGGGGGGGGGGGGATTCCTACGCGGTACCTATCTGCACTTTTAATACAACAGCACCAAGCGCACAGGAACTATTTTAACCAGCAACCTTTGGTGCCAGCGATAACGCTCAGGAACAGAGGTCGAGGTGGGGCCAGCTTGGACCTGATCATTGAAGGCCGCGGATACTCGAGGTCTCACTGTGCACATATTTGGAAAATGATTTTTGGATGTCACTGCATCACAGATTATATATATAGCATTTTAAGATTTCTACACTGACTCTCCCTTTAATTTCAAGATCCCGTAATCAAGGTGAGGGACAAGTTCAAGGGCGCTAAAGTGGACTGGGATGAGGCCTTCACGGTGTTGGGGCAGTTCTGGGAGATCCACGTCTACGGCTATGCTGTCTGCTTCTTCCTACTCTTTGTCTGGTGCTTCGTCCACACCATTAAGGTAAGCCTGGGGCATTAGCATGTTTGGGGGATAATTATAGTTATTTTCTGCCATTTAATTTTAAACGTGTTTTAAGTCTAGATGACATTATGAATAGTTTGACACATCAAACATATTTGGGGAAATTGCTGAATTACAATGTTTTAGGAAATTGTATTTTGTAAGAATATAATATTTTAGGGAAAAAAAGAAATTGGTTTCTTGCAAAGCATTCATTCACATTGTCATAACAGGGTTCTGGCTTGGGGGGGGGGGGATCCCATGTCCCCTGTCGATTTTAACAATTTAATGTCCATGTTGCCCTCTCGATTAAAAGAAATGTCCATGTCGCCTTGTCCAATGACACCTTTTCATTTCTCACGTTGCCATGTCACTATTAAGCCGGAAAATGCCCGCCATATCGCCCTGTCGAATTTAGCGGTCCACCCCGATATATAAACAAGTCCAACACAAGCTATGCACATACAGTGAGAGAGTGTATCATGTTACTATTCAGTCGGCCACCAAGGAGAAGATCCCCAGCCGTTCCTACTACGTGACCCTGAACCTGCTCACGGCCATCTGCTGCTTTGGCCGCACCTTCTACCTGCTCACCCTGACCTACGGCACCCAGCAGCTGGTCCCCAAGATGGTGGGCCTCCTGCCCAAGTTCTCCATGTTCCCCTGCATCACCTCCTCCTTCATCCTCCTCTTCGCCGTCTTCATGCGCCTCACCAAGATGAGAATCATCCGCGAGTCGCTCTTCACTCCGCGGAAGCTGATCTTCATCGTGGCTGCAAATTTCATCCTGGCCTACACCGTCGACATCCTGGCCGAGTACATCCCCAATGGCGCATACTTCTACTTCATTTGCGATGTCTACTTCGTCTCCTGGGGCCTGTTTTCCTCCATTGCCTACTGGTGGATCTTCATGAGGTTCTACTCCAGGGTGGTGATGAACCGCAAAAAGCTGAATAAGATGAGTCAGGAAGAAGAGGCTAGTGTCGGAGGGTCGACTAAAAAGGGAAGTGGGAAGAAAGGAGACAAGCCCCCTGATCATAACCTCGACACTGGCATCCCTATGGCGGCTAAGATCACCGTGGTGGCCGGCGTGGCCTTCTTCCTGATCGGGGCTGTCAATGTGTATAAGTTTGCCGTCATGTTCATTAATTTTAACAAGGAGGAGCTGAGTCCGGCATTGCCCTGGTCATGGTGGTTGTACAACACCTTCATGAGGGGCTTTGAGCTGGTCATGAATGCAATGATTGCATTTGTGGCCTGCCTTCCCTTCTACGATACCAAATGATTAAAGAGATACAAATTACGGAAAAAACAGGCTATGCTTTACGTAGCTGCATTATCATTAGGCTGGTTATTTGATTAAAATGTAAGAATGGGAGTGCAATGTGAAGGAGTAACTGTAATACATAGATAAATAGTGTTTCTTTTAACTATTTCGATTCTAGATAGTTTCTCGGTGATTTTCTTTATGTAGAAGAAAATTAAGCGGAAGTTTGGGGATGTCTATTGCCCTTATAATGTATCTAATTATTATTACATCATTCCATCATACCCTCTTGTACACACACCCTGGACGCGTTTTAGCTTTAATGGGCGTTGTGCCATGGAGCAGAGCACACTAATTTATTTATGTATAGTTCAGGGCAACACAAAATTATTATTTCCCTGGTGTCACCATGTCACGTATACATGTATTGTAAGTCACCCCCCCCCCCCCATCACACCCTCCTCCATCCCATGTGCACACAGGTATAAAACTCCCACTTCCTGGACTGCTCCGCTGCCTATAACAGTTCGGAAGCAGCTTACATGAGGACTAAAAGATTTGAGTCTGAACATCAATAGTAATTGCTTAAAACTACTCACTTTGGGGTTAAACCTTTTTGCCTAGTGGGTGCAGCCATTACTTAAGCTGGTACTGGCCAGTTTGTTTTCATTATGTACAGAATAGTGTGCCTGACCGGTTTGGTGAATATAGTGTATATGAAGTATTTGGAATGGGAACAGTCAAAGCTTTCAAGCAGAGCCCTGTCAACCACCATCAACGTTGAGTGGTTTAAGTACCACATATGAATGCATTAAGGGTCTTCTGATCAATCATGCGAAATGACTATAGATAATGTGTCAAACCATCCATTAAAGAGGAAAGTGCCCTTGGTGAGTCAGTAGACAAGTATCATTATTGATCATATGAAAGCCATGACATAGGATATATATGGTAGATTGCATGTCCTTTGAAGTCAACATCTTTAGTTTTATGAGTTTAAGGGCCCTCCTCTTCATTGATAAAAAGCCTGTTTGCCTCCTCGCGGTGAGTCAATAATTACAACAGTGCATTTACTCATTTACCTACACTCTTATGAGGGGAACATCGCTATATTACCCAGTTTGCTTTTAGCAGTTCACGCAGTCAAGTAGACTGCGTGTTCTGCAAACCACTCCCATTGCAGCTTCAGAGGGAAACCTTTCAAGGGCTGGGCGTGCCCCAGGTGATAACGAAATTATAGCGTTATCAACTTTTTTTTTAGATTTGTCATTTGTCACTAAATGATAATCTAATTGGATGATTACTTGTGCTAATGGTCGAGACATGTTTACCATGCATGGCGTGTATTACTTGTTGTTAATATAAAGACATCAAGAGCTTTTCTAATGATGTGCAATGGGTATTTTTACATGCAGGAAGGATTTAAAGATAAAGTTTCATCAGAAAAGATGGAAAACTAGAAGTTGAGATAACTTCAAGACAGCTCTTTGGTTAGTATCTTGAGATGTTTCCTCTATGCAACATGCATACCTGTTTCGCATCCAATTAGATATAGTTTTTTAGCATCACACATTTTGTCATTTGTGAAGACGCCAAAGGGGATAGTGTAAGAATTATGTGTAACCATAAGATATGAGTAACATATACATTATGTCGGATTGATCAAACTAGAAAACATGTCAATATTAAAATTATGAGGCATGTTAATGATGACTAATGTGAAGAATATTAGTGGTGTATACTCAGAGATCTATAATAGAACTACATGGTATTAATGTGATATACGAACTTATTGTATTGTTTGATATAACATGAGAGTACATGTATTGTTTGTGCAAAACATATACATTTGTATACGTGTAATGGTGGTATTGTATATCATAAATCAGGTAATAACATGATTCCCGATTGGGATGACTTCTAAAATATTACTACACACATTTGAAGTTGTATATTGTTTGTGTAAAATGCATCATATTATATAATGGTAGTATTATATCTTTAGTGTCGTTTGATGGAACCCTTATGACGGGTATAGTCGATTGGCATTACCCCCCATTGACACACTCTGATGTATTAATCATATTACCGGTATCTGGTATTGCCACACGTTTGTCTTGTCTGAATACACTTGAAGACTAAGTAGACCCATTGCAAGCGATATCGATGGGGAATGATGCAAGTACGGCTGAAGCACGATGTTGCCTTAGAATTAGAGCTATTGGAGCGATGGGATTCCATTTGAATCATGTGAGAATTAAACAGTCCTTATGTGCATGGTCAGGAATTAAATGTATTGAGCACGGTAAAACAATAATAGTTATAGTATAGTTCTTTATTGTCAGGTGATATTAGACTGAGAAAATAAATAAATTACAATAATCTCGATTCTCTTGTTATTTCCCTTACTGCATTTATAAATTATTTTAGATTATTTTGGACAGGTCCCATATCCTGTAATAATTCTAACGGCTATAAACATTTGTTTTGGATTTCCTTGCAGCTTATTGAGGCACTAAATAGTGTTTCATATGCACTCTAGTTAGATCATTTTATGTTGAAATTTTATTGCAATGCACTGACATATCGACAAGTTATTTAGGTATCTCGAAAGAGATACAATACAACGTAAATATAGAATTCTAAAACAATGTTCAGCAGGCATTTCTCTTGATTTTGCCATATCTTTTGACATGCTAAATTTAATATGATATTCATTTGTACTTCTCATCAACCTTTATTCAAAACAACCATTATAATAACATTGATCTCACCATACTTTAAGCCCTGTGTGCTATACATCTTCTTTTTTTTGTGCCACTGCATCTTATCGGGACCGATGGCTCAGCTCGACCTCAACACTCCACACCCAAAGCACTATACATATAGAACTCTGGAGGGAGAGTTACAACGACACACACACAAATAAGATCTGATTAGACTATAGACCAATGCAGGAAAAAAGGGTGACTTTTCATAAAAGTTGTTGATGAAGTTTTTGAACATTTCTGAAATGTGACTGACAAATACATAAATATAACCTCAAAATGTGGCATTCTGATATACACTATTTGAAAGATAATTGTCCTGTGAATCTCCTGATATGAGATGTTTGCAAAAATAGCCATTATAGACAATGTTATTAGGATTCTACTAAAACCAATGTAAACACAACTTTATTATATAAAAAGTCACCCTTTCTTGCTGAATTGGCCTAATAGAGCACAACATTGTCCCCTATTTGTACCCATCGTGGTGATATAACCGCAACCACTGAAGTTGTAAACGGCGGACCCACTGGGTATGGCTCTATATCCACTGCGTTCCATATTAACTCTGCCGCAGCCCTTTGGTCCTTTCTTTACTCTCCGATTCTATATAAATGCAAATTACAATGGCCCGAATTCAAAATATCCTCAGTAAATCATTCCGCCATTCATCTGGCAATAAATGGGAAACAATCCTATCCGGCAACATAAGAGTGCCCAAACCACTTATATCAGAAACATTTATTGGCTCAGCATCATAAGGGTGGTTGTTATCTACAGGTAGCCGCCACAGGACAACATCAATGGCGGAAGAACACTGCAGGATATTACCAACCTCCCCTCCTCAATAGGACGGTCCTAGGTGGAGATTAGCAACGACAAACATGGAGGTGGAAACGTGCCTTATCGCATCTCTCTCCTTGACCCTTGGGTGTACAATTAACAATGCAGTGTTTACCTCTTACTGCACTACATGAGCTGCTCGGAGCTGCTCACAAGGCCTCACATGTAATCTGGTTCTATTTATGTGGAGACTTGTTTAGTCACCGACGCCTTTGTTGTCTTTGATGTGACGCAGGACTTGCAAGGTGATATATTATGAGGTTTTACAGACAATGCCATTTGAGAGGAATGCCATAGGTCGGCCAGAGTTGCTCAGGCGTACAAATTACCTCTGGCGAGTTACACAGGCAAGATGGTTACAATGAATGGACTCTCCAACACTTAAAAGGACTGGAGTGGCATTTGTAACAGTGGAGTATAGGCATGTCGGTGATCTTTTATGTACCAGGTACTACAAAGTGTGCATGTATTACTACAGTTTATCAAATCTAATCTTCAGACAGTTTGTAGTAAGGTAACCGGTGGATCCACATCTACGCCCTTGTAATTGGATATTAGCCTTTTAAAATGCAATATGGATAAGAATATCAGCGCCTTATTGTATACATAGGAGGGTATGAAAATTTAGCCCTTAATATGTATACCTTCGCATTTGGGCAGGAGATGGTATACATTTGAAATAGTGAGCATGCATACAAACATACATTGAGTCAATTATCTGGGCTCCGACAAATGAATTCATTCTCACCAGCAATTATTTTGCCATCACCGCATGCTAAGATCTGTAGATCGCTAGAACAGGATAAATAATGGAGTCTTCCTCGCATGAACCCCAGAATTCTACCACTCCTGCCCCGGATTCTCTCGGTGATATCTTCCATACAATGTACATAGCACTCACAGGTATCATGTCCTGCCTCTCCATCCTTGGGGCAGGAGCCACCATTGCTACATTTCTTATTATTCCGGAACTGAGGAAGAAGAGGCATCTCCTTATTGTCTTCCTGTGCATCTCCGATGGACTGACTGCCTTTGGAAACTTATTGGGAGTCATCTGGGTAGCAAGAAACGCGTCCTTAGGACAGGGATACTGTGTATTTCACTCTGCTCTCACTAACTATTCGAGGTGAGGTATTTCTTTTTTTCTATGTCAACCTGTCTCCATCGGCTTATGATCATGTATTCAAATGAAGGTCAATATCAACGGGAACTTGACTGGTATAAATGGCGCATTTTGAGAGAGCACGCGGTGGCGCGCGCTGCTTATGTAGACTGTGCCATATCCCCTACTAACTTTTACACGTACACATCATGAACCCATCCCATAATGATTATATTATACTGTTGAATGCACAGGTATTAATATCTGTATATTTCTGCTGCTGTGTCATTAATCTCTATGGTACTTATTTGCAGTGCTGCCTCATACCTATGGAATATGTGCATAGCAGTCCATTTGTACATAGCATTGGTGCACAACCACGCCCAATTGGCAGATAAACTTCGACCAGCGTTCCATTTCACCTCCTGGACTGCCCCAGGTATACATAGCAGAGCGACAGACACATACATTTTGAACCACGGAAGTATCCAATAGCAAATAATAAATATAATTAAAAAATATGATTCGCTGAAAAACTACCTAGAAAATGGTGACTTTTACTGATGGAATCTCCAAGAGAATAGCCAAACATGTACTCTCACGGGACAATCTTATGCTAGAATATATCATTAATTTTGGAATCTGTTTCGATTTGAGAACCTCACTCCGAACTGCAACTACAAGAAGGAATTATGATATAGTTAAGAATCCGTCATAATTTGGTATTTTCCCTTGCAAGGACAATTTATGCAGTTTGAGACTTTTTTTTGCAAATTGAGCATGTTCACCTAAAATTGTGAACATTGCAATCTCTGATCCTTCCAATGTCTATATTCCAACCGATGCAGGCATACCCCTTAGCACTTTTGTGATAAAGAACCCATGCAATCTGGAGTATAAGCAAGGCTTCCAAATTCCAATAGGCTCAAATTGTTATGGAGGCATAATAGAAAGCATCGTGTGATCTGAGCTTATAGATGTCCATTCTCTTCCCCCTCTGTAATGGTTCAGCCATCATAGTGGGGTCTGCCCTTGGGTGTGGTGTGCTGGGTGAGGACCCACTCACCCGCCACCCGTCCTGGTGCTGGATCACCCCTGGTGCTGAGCAGCTCATGTGGCAGCTGATCTGTGTTAAGGGCTGGGAGCTGCTCGCCTATGTCTGGATCCTGACCTTCTATGCACTCATCATTGTCTTCCTGACCAAACAGGTGGGCTTCAACGTTGACTAAATCAGTTTGTGATCTAGGATTGATTTGTCTTGTCACCAAAAATGATCTTATAACCTCAACAATGTGTTCCATGTCCTTTGACTTTCCTCCTGTTAACTTTGTCCGTGTAGGCTTTACTCGCTAAATTCCTATTTCTGTCATCTAACAATCGCAACCTGATTATCGTCATTATGTCAGTATTAATGATAACACTTAGACTACACCCTTACCACCACCCCTGTAAACACTGTACAGTGTAGACCAACATATGCCATACTCCCAGAATTATATGATTTTCAGATATATTGATTTGTTTTGGCATATATAATATTAATTGCATATTTTAATGTATACTCTTGCTTTTCATCTTTCCTGAAAAAAAGAAAAGGGAGATTTCCATGAGTATGGAACTGACCGGAAGTATAAGGGCACCACAGAGAAGTGCCTTAGAGATGATAAGTGGAGCAAACAGGAAGTTGTTACTTGTTCCGGTTGCCTTCTTTTTGTTACGTATTTGGGGTACAGTTCGGTTTCTGGTGAATGCATTTGACGTTAACCGAACATTGTGGGCCTCCACAGTATGGCTGGCCCCTATTCAGGTGAGTTTATAAATTCTTTTGACCTTGGTTATCATGTTGAAAATGAAACAGATAAGCCTGCCATATCACACAAGTTTGATTAGCGCACAGGGCACATCAATCTGAAACAGTAAAAGAATATTGTATATTGTAAAATTAGTCAATTATAAATCATATATGGTTTATAATTGACTAATGGGGCCCTGGGGGTATCTCTGACGCCAAAGATCGGTCATATATATATTTCCCATGAATAGGCCACACAAAAGTGGGAGTTTAATACCTACACATGTAGGGGATGCACTTATTTAATAGATCATTTATTTTGAATTGAAATTAATATTCAGCATGCCGCTATATACCATAAACAGCAGTGTTTTACTTGCTGTAACAATTTGAAGTAATTCTCATGCTATCTTGGTTTCTTTCATCTTTTCTGCAGGGTCTGGGAGACAGTGGGCAGGGCTTTGCTAACTTCGTCTTGTACTGCCTGCTACCTGGCAGTGTGAGGCGGCACCTCTGTAGAACAGGCTGTCACAGGACGGACACCGCTGTATCACCACTCCAGGAATCTTCTACCTAAGATATTGAGTGTATAAATAAATGAATAAATAGATAAATATATATATATATATATATATATATATATATATATATATATATATATAATATATATATATATATATATATATATATATATATATATATATATGTAGGGGCATGATATTACATATTAATCTCATACACGGTATTTTCCGGGTAACGTCTGTTTACTCGGCTTCTCCACCTGGAGCTAGTGCACACAGTTCCCGGGAGAGGGCGCAGGTCCTCTTCAGGTAACCGTGTGCCGCTCTCAGGTGGGCGGCCGACCCACCCACCTGGCCACGTGATCTAAGAGCCGGTGTTATATAAGACCCATGTGTTTACCTGGAACGGCAGTCAGTGCAGGCCCGACTGACGAGAGACTTCACATGTCCAACCGTGCGGACAGAGTTGTATGCTAAGAGTTGTATACTGACCGTTTCCTCTATTTATAGAGAAACCTGATCTACTTGTGTGTATTAATTCTACACTGATCGTTCCCTAGTAAAGGAACTAGAGTTGTTATTCTTGTGAATAAAGACAGATATATTCTCGCACCTGGAAACTGCCGTGATCGTTGTTCTTTAACCTAGAGTTAACTACGAACCACCACACTGGTGCCGTGACCAGTAGCAGTGAAGGTAGCAGAACGAGTTAGTTGTTCGAGAATATGTTCGGGTTATACTGAACAGGAAGTCCTTGAGTGGACAGACAGTCCTTTAGTGGACAGACAATGGCTACCGGTGGTAGCCTGGGCGGCTCTGGCCCAGAGCTGAGTGAAGGGGAGTTGGAATCAACTCGCCTGGAGGTGCCAGGGATGGACCCTGGGGAGGGCTTGAAGCCAGAGCAGAAGAAGAGGAAATTGCAGGATCTTTCCTGGGTGGAACCCTATGTAGGGGATGAGAGATTCCAGAGGGAATATGACGAGCGTTTGGCTCGGGAAGAGGATGACCTCTACTGGGAAAATGTCCGATTGGACAAGCAGTCAATGGAAGATCAGTATGCTGCATTGACTGAGGAATTGACTTCCCTGGTAAAAGAAAGGGACGAGATCCTCTCTGAGGATCAGAGGGTAAAAGGAACTCTGATAGAAGAGAGAGAACGGTTGATAGAGGACAACCGGTATATGAAAAAGAAGGTTGCTCAGGAATCGCATGAATACCAAAAGATTCAGGCAAAGATTGCTGAGAACCAGAAGGAGAATGACCATTCAGAATCTCTTAAGGAGAGGTATGAGAGGGAGTTGAAAAAATACTCTAGAGAATGGTATGCCCTAAAGAAGGGGACGGAAGAGCTTGAGAAGGGCAGAGACCAGCTGGTCAAAGATAACGAATCCACCAGGATGCAAATCCTGGAGGAAACGGAAGAGTTAGAAAGGAAACGGAAGGCTGAGGTAGAAGCTGTCTGTTCCCTGGAAGCCAGAAAAACGCTCCTACGGGGTGAATTATCAAAGGCAATGGAAATACAGGGGAAGGAACAGGTTCCAGCTGTCAGGCCGGAAACTGTTCCGGATAGTACTCCTACTACTAGTAAGGGGGAAGCATTACCTCAATTCGATCCATTTATTAATGATAATGGATTGAGGAATGTGGAAGACTCTGTGTATAAAAACAGAGAGAAAGATTCAAGGAGAGTGAAGGTTACCGGGCGCTCTCTTGGATGGGAACCAGTTAATCATGCCAGTATTGGTCCGGTTAACAGGGAAATGTCTCCAGAGGAGGAAGTGTCTCGACATTATAAAAATAAATTTCGAGATGAAGTGGTGAACCATAGTTATGGCTCATTGAACCCCTTTGCGGGAGATGACCCGGCTCTATATGGGAATCCGGGATGTTATGATAGCAAGGGTAATTATAGGTATTGCCCAGATGCAACTTATTCGTACCCACCTCCGGCCACGGAAACACACTCTGGAGTCAATAAAGATCCTGAGATTAGGCCAAGGGATAGGATGAATAAGGGGACCCAACCGGGAACAAAGGGAAGGTCAAACCCGGTGCATAAAAACACTGAGGGATTGTCAGGCTATCAAGGCCCACGCTTTGATGAGGGTTCAGAATCTGAATCAGATAAATCATCTGACGATGTACCCAAGAGAAAGGTTCCTTTGAACCGGCGGGTCACAATGACCCCGGCGGAGCACCGATTACATAATCGAGACCCCGCCATAGGTAATTTGGGACTAGATTGCTCTAGCCGAGGTCAAGACGGTACAGACCTACTGGCTTGGAGTAGACGCATGTCGGGTCAATTAGTGCATTCTAATTATGCCGCTAAAAGAACTGCACGTGTGACTAAGCCTTACAGGGGTTTACGACCCTGGAAGGAAGAATATCAATCACTTCTAGATGATTGTAAGTACAATTGCTGGAACAAGGAGGAATCCTTGGGAGCTTTTGTGATATGGTTGAGTGACGGCCCGGGTAAGATAGTGGTTGAAGAATGGAGGGACACTTACGGGCCGGAAGCTACATACGACCAGCTGGAAGTATTAGCTTGTTATACCTTTGGGAAAATGGTGACAGTAGATCACTGGACTCTGTTTCAGAGAAGAATGCAGAAACCGAAGGAATCTGCTAAAATTTTTGGGCTGGAATTGCAGCGATTATTGCGGCAGGCTAGGCCAGAATGGAGTAGGGATGCTGAATATTACATAGAATCCCTATTTGTAAGATTTATTAGTGGATTGAGTGATCCCGAACATGCTAAAGTTTGTGGTAGAGCTTGGGAAGCTGGGTCTTCCTTAGCAGATTTGTTCATGGCGATTGATCAACATGACAAAAAGAAGATACTGTTGGCTGGTATGATACCCGCTAATAGGGGGCAGCGCGTCTCTGGAATTGAACATTCCTTAGATGGAGACGATTCTTCCGCGGAAGAATCTGAAGGGGAGGAGAGAGTAGACGCCCTGAAATTCAAGGGTCGACAGAAATCTAACTCAACCCCAGCTTCCGGGAAACTTCCTAGTAACAAAGGTTATTCGGAAACCCCCCGGAAACCCGACATTCGGGAGCCTCAGACTGAACCCAGTCAGAAAACCCAGACCCCGGAGACGACCACTCCGGATAAAACAAATGCGTCAGGAAACTCATTAAATACCTTAATGGAGTCCATGATTAAACGCATGAACGAGGTGTTTGATAATCAAACCCGGCGCCGCCCTAGGGTCGATCGTAACACTGTCCAGTGTTACAGATGTCAAGTCAAAGGGCACTTTGCATCTGAATGCAAAGCAGAGAAACCTGTTTTAAGAAGTGAGGTTTCGGGAAATTAGAGGGGGTTACCGGGGATGGCAGGACGGTAACCCCTGAGGAAACATGTCAGATTATCACCGACGTTGGCGGTGAAGATTCATTAGCAGTGAATGCGTCCAGCAAGAAGGGAGATGGGACCGTACATCCCGGAAACCATGAGGCTGGGGAGACTGGTACAACAGGCGCCCAGGGGTGCGCGTATGGGAAACCTAGTGCCAGTTTAGAGGAGTCAATAACCAAAGAGTTGGTTAAGGTTGGAGGAACCAGGCTTCCCCCGGGTCATCCTTGTCTGGAACACCTGAAAGGATGTGGATTCGACCTGGGCACTGATAGTGACCTTCACCGGTTTACTAGGAATCCCTCAGTAACTGATGGGAAGAGGTGGTACGTTTCCTGTTCTGTACAAGGAAAGACTGGGGAGTTTCTTATGGATACTGGAGCTAGCCACTCCATGGTCTCTAAGAGATTCATCAGCTTATTGCCGAATATGTGTGAGAACCTCACAATGAGGGTAAACGCATGTACGGCCGATGGTACAAGAATGAGGACATTTGGACGGACTTTTCTGATAATCTCTGTGGCCGGGAAAGAATTTGTTTGGGCCCCGACCATAGCGGAGATTGAAGACGATGGTATTCTTGGTTTGGATTTTGCGGCGCTTTTCGGTGCGACTTTGAATCCGAAAAGTGGGAAGTTGAAAATTGAATACCCGTATGATATGACCATACTCTGTAAGTTGAGAGTGATAAGTAGTGTCGCTAGTGTGGCACAGACTGTGAAGATTCCGGGAATGACCTGTGACGTGTTAGTCAGTTCAGGGAGGCTAATCCAGAAAGGATTAGCGGTAATCGAGCCGGATATGGCTGTATTATCCCGGAAGGGATTGGAATCTGCGGATACCCTAGTAGGGAATTCCAGATGGACAGTGACACCCATTTCCAACCCCGGAAACTCCACAGTATATCTTGAGAAAGGCACTGAAGTTGGGAAAGTGATACTTGCGGAGGCAGTCACCGGTAGCCACCAAGACCTGAGGTTAGAAGAAGGAGGGGAAGAGGAATTGCATGAAGAGTTAACTAAGTTGTTAACAGGATCGTCCATAACGGATGAGAATGATCAGGAAGCCCTAAAGGCTATGCTGAAGAGATGCAGGCAAGCTTTTGCGGCCCCAGGGGAACCCCTGGGGAGAACCAATAAGGTATTGCATGAAATTAAAACCGGGGATAACCCCGCTTTTAAGATTCCTTATAGGAGATTACCCCTCAAGAAGAAGATTGTAGCTGAGGAAGAGATAGCGAAAATGCTGAAGGATAATGTTATTGTTCCCAGCATGAGTCCTTGGTCCTCCCCTGTGTGTATGGTAACCAAGAAGGATGGTAGCATACGGTTCTGTATTGATTACCGGAAACTGAATGGGTTGACTAAAAAGAACTCCTATCCTCTTCCTAGGATAGATGAGACGATTGATTCCCTAGGAGGGAATGAATGGTTTTGTACCCTGGATTTACAGTCCGGGTATTGGCAAGTAGGCATGAAGCCTGAAGATATGGAGAAAACCGCGTTTTCCAGCCATATTGGGTTGTTTGAATATAAGGTAATGCCGTTCGGGTAATGTAACGCGCCGGCCACCTTTGAAGCCATGATGGAGACGCTGTTAAGTGATTTATTATGGCGGAAATGTCTAGTTTACTTGGATGACGTAATCGTGTTTGGAAAGACCTTTGCGGATTGTTTAAGTAATTTGGAGGAAGTCTTAAACCGAATCATGTCTAACGGTCTCAAATTGAAACCAAAGAAATGTAATCTGTTTAAGAAGGATATTAACTACCTAGGGCGGATTATTTCCACCGAGGGGGTTAAGGCGGATCCGGAAAAGATCAGGAGTGTGACTGAATGGGAAGTCCCCAGGGGTCCTAAAGATGTGCGATCCTTTCTAGGATTCTGCTCATACTATAGGGATTTCCTGCCGGGGTATTCCCGGGTAGCCTATCCGATCCAGTGTTTGTCACACTGGACACCCGGAAATAGGAAGGAAGAGTTCCCATGGGGGAGGGAACAGGACACAGCTTTCTTAGCAATAAAAAAGTTGTTTGTAGAGACCCCGGTGTTAAAGTATCCCACCCCGGATGGTCATTTTGTATTGGATACAGATGCTAGTAATGAGAGTATTGGGGCCGCCCTCAGTCAAGTCCAAGGCGGAGTGGAGGTTCCCATTGCCTTTGCTAGTAATACTATGAGTAAGACCCAGCGTAATTACTGTACCACTAAAAGGGAATTGTTGGCTGTGATAGTTTATACTAAAAAGTTCAAACATTTCCTTTGGGGGTCCGATTTTACGCTAAGAACAGATCATTCCTCTTTGAGATGGTTATTGAATTTCAAAGATGCGGAAGGAATGATTGGACGTTGGCTAGCACACCTTTCCGAGTTCGGTTTGGAGCAAAGTCAGATCCAGCATAGAGCTGGGGTAAAGCATGTAAATGCTGATGCACTTTCCCGACGTCCTATCAGGAAGTGCGAAAACACCAACTGTGATGACTGTGGTCAGCATGAAGCTGTCATAGCCGGAGCAAGGATTCCCTTTGAGATCAAGGGAACTGGGGTTCTGGAGTGGTCCATGGGAACCATCCGGAAATTCCAGGAAAAGGATCCTAACCTTAGCCGGTTGTTGGTATTGTTACCTAGGAAGATACGGCCCCCGCGGCCTGAGATTTCCCTGGAGAATCGGGAAATGAGACGACTAATAGCTCAATGGGCAGAGCTAGAGGTCCAGAGCGGAATCATCTACCGGTGGAAGATTAATTCATCCGGTAGGAGAGTCCGGCAAGTGGTAATACCTTCCGGTATGAGGAGGGATGTTATGTATTATTGCCATGGACACCTGACCAGTGGACATTTCGGAAAAAAGCGTTCCCTGGAACGTCTAAAAAGGAGATATTACTGGCCAGGGATGAGTAGTGATCTATTAAGATGGATTGCTACTTGCCCGGATTGTTGTAAAAACAAACCTGGGCCTGGGATGGGTAAAATGCCTTTGTCCCAGGAGTTGTTTGGTGTAAGATTTGCGCGAGTCGCCATAGATATTATCAGTGGGTTTAAAACTACCCCTGAGGGGAATACTTGTATGATGGTCGTCACTGACTATTATACTAAGTATACGAGAGTGTTTCCATTAGCGGATCACAAAGCAGCAACCTGTGCAAAAGCTTTTGTTAAAGGTTGGGTATTGCATCTTGGGGTTCCCCTAATGATGCATAGTGACCAAGGTCGGGAATTTGAATCTGATCTTTGGCAGGAAATGTGTCACCGACTGGCGATTTGTAAAACGAGAACAAATCCCTATCGGCCACAAAGTGATGGAATGGTTGAGAGATTCAATCGTACATTGATTCAGGTGTTGAAATCCCTGGTGAATGATAAAATGGATGACTGGGATGAGCAGTGTGATTATGTATGCCATGCATATAATAGCACTGTCCATTCTAGTACTTCCTGTTCCCCGAATCTATTAGTTTTCGGGGAAGATTTGATAATGCCCGCGGATCTGGTATTCGGGGTGGTTGGAATGAACCCGGAAACCCCCTGCCATGTGATGTTTGTGGAGTCGTTAAGAGATCAATTCAAATATGCTTATGAATTGGTGAGAACTGAACTGCAGAAGAATGCTACCTGGCAGAAGACCGGTTATGATCTAGGCCTTAAGCCGCGACGATTCAAAGTTGGTGATCAGGTAGTAAGATTACATGAGCCGTTATCGACTCTGAAACTTGCTAGTAATTGGGACAGCCCCTTTGTGGTTACCCGCATAGTAAGTGACAGTACTGTAGTGATACGTTCATTACAAGGAAAGATGTATAAATCTAATGTAGCTCGGCTAAGAGAGTGGAAGGGTAGAGATTTGTCCCTGGACTCGTATGAGTTGGAAGTTGATACTTTGATAGAGGAAAGTGAACAGCGGAAATTAGTGAAGGAACCTCCCCGGAAACGCGGGAGGCCGCGGAAGGAGGTTTCCCGGAAACTAATGGTGCAGAAGCCCGTCATCCCAAAAAGATCCGGGAAGAAGGCGGCTAATAAAGTCTCGCTGGCTGAAGGGAAAAGGACCCGGAAGAGTGTGGTTAAGGCTAAATCCACTCTGGAAAAAGCGTGTCCTAGAACCAGGTCTAATGTTATGCCTAAAAACATAAGACGCAGTCCCCGGTTACTAGCTAGGGACGGTATAACCTAAGCCGGTACACAACGAGTGTGGTGTCCTGTAATCTTGTTAAATATTTAAATGTTGTAATCAGTTATGTGTGGAAGTAAGTACGGTCGGAATGATCGTGATAGTCCCCCTGTCAAGGATCCCATGGGTGATGGACGGATAATCCGGTGAATGTGCTTTATTATGCCATTCATATATATTTCATTGATACTCTCGACGAGTTGACAGAGCGTAAGGATTAACACGTGGAATAAGGGTACCTGTTTACAATTGAACGCGCGGTGACCTGGTTCCAAGGAACTGGGTCACGGGACGCGCAGGGTTGCGCATGCGCGGTGGCGCGCCTTATATAAGGCCCGCGGAGCGGCGGGAATCGCCAGTTGGGGTTGAGAGGCGGTCCAGAGCAGACGTGAGGGCTCGGACACGACCATTCTCGCAGTGGGGAGGTGGATCCCCTATAAATCCATCAACAAACACTTTTCTTGAGTGTGACACAAAAAAAACATGTCTTCCGAGACAGACCACCAACAGGTGGACCCTCTTCAAGAGGGCGACTCCGCTAGCGGAGGAAATGTGGTTGTTAATCAACCTGACCTCGTGGACCAGGAATCTCTGGATTTCCTGGGACAAGGGGAGATAATGGACGTCGACGCTGACTCTCAGTCACCGCTTCGCCCTGCTAATGTCGCCGCCAATTACTTGGAAGGACTAGACATTGAGGTCATCAGCCCTGCTGACGGTCACGCTGATACCGGTGAAGCTGAGTATCAGGATCCGGGTCCATTGTACCATGGAGAGCCGCCGGCGGACGTTGAAAAACCCCGCCCGGCAGTACCAACACTAGGAGGCTTCATGTCCAATTACGATGGACGTGAAGTAGAACTGCACGAAGACGTGCTAAGACTCACGGCGGAGGGAGCTCCCCGCCGGATAGACCCGCTCACGAGCCAGGCGATATTGCTCTTCCTGTTAGTGGAGGAGCAGGAGGAGATGCCCCCGGACTGGTTTGTGTACTGGGAGGCACTCCAGAAAGGACTACGCGTATGCTACTGCTTACGACGAGCTGTCTTCGATTTGCATATCGCAGACATAAAGCGGTTAATGCCCGCACTCCCAATTCTGTCTCTGGACCCGAATTGTGGAGTTGCCGGGATGTTGTTGACTGGGGTCAACAGATACCGGGCGCGAATCGGGAAACTCCGAGAACCGAAAACCCGGAAGGAGTACGAGATTGCTGCCGCTAATACGCAGGGGGTAGTTTCGTACGTCCTGGATGTAGCCACTATTGAGGACTACATGGATTCTCACAACGTCAAACGAGATATTGCCATATCTTGTTTGATTGACGAGGCGGTTCGTACAGTACGAACCAGATCTTCCAGTGCGGAGGAGAAGGCGCGAATAAAAGCGCTGAAAGCCACACCTAGGGGGCGCGGCAGTAAAGGTGAGAGGGGGGCCTCAAACCGGTCGAGCTCGGCCGACAGTAACCAGTCGGACGAGTTTGTCCAGGAGAGAGGACGTCAGGCTCGCCGGAACGAGAAGGCAAGATTAGCTAACTTGCCGGACTCTGTATTAGCAGAGGGATTACCGGAACAACCTTCCGGAGGTCAGCCCGTTATTCCCCGGGCTGAGGAGGAAACGGATGAGGCTATGGACATAAACGAAGCCAATACTCCGGCGCCCTCCAACACAAACACCACCACCACCACCCCGGCCCTTGTGGCAGATATGACCGCCGCCGCGGGAGCAGCGGCCGCCGTGGCGGCTGCGCTGGTATTTAATCCAGCACGTCTCAGCCCTCTCCGTAGTCCGGCTCATTCGGATGCGGAAGAGGGAGAGGTTCCGGCTAACGCTGAGGAACCAGGAAATGCCCCAGAGGACCCCATCCCGCCTAATGACGTGATGAGGCGGATCTGGCAGAACGCGAACAATAAGTTCCGCGTGTTTATTCCCAATTCATGGGAACAGTGTCCGATTGGTCCTACCAATTTTGGATGTCCACTCGCGATCAACTGTAAAGGTCAGAGTGACGATGAGGATTGGATCCGGAATACCCCCCGGGACCGTCCTCCGTCTGCTTTTTATCAGCAGTGGCTAGATCAACTCAGGATCCTGCCGGATACTTACTATAGTAAGGAGCAGAAAGAAAAACTTCTTTTTGCGATTAACCGCTGGTATAGCCAACGGGAAAGAAACTGGTGCCCATTCGCTACGTGTGTAAACACGATTGGCACAGACAGAACCGTGTTTGTAACAAAGCAACGGTTTCTGCGACACCTCTGTGAAAATCACATGCACCACTGTGTGGTGTACCACTGTGATATCACAGTAGGTAGGGAGTCCCAGCTGTGTAACGGGTGTTTAGAACCCCGGAGAGGTGAGCTCATGCGCCACATGAAGGATTGCCATAATATGGGAATCAGTGTAGCTCGCAATCGTGTGAATGCGCTACATGATGCCGTATGTGACCAGTACAAATCACTTACGGAGGAACAGAAGGCTAAGATCCGGCCGGCAACTCCCTTCTACTGCGAGGTCGCAGATGGGAAGTTCAAAGCCAGGATTGCCAGAGTGGACGGACGACATAAGTTCGCCATGAATGACGAGGAATATACGGTGTTATGCACTACCCGTACTTCCCGCAGAGGTGGCGGTAGTTTCCGTCAGCCGGAAACCCGGGGTAGTTCCCGGGGGAAGAGCCGGTCCGCCCGCGACCGCTCTCGATCTCCTGCGGTCTCACCTGGACCAAAACGGAGACATGCCGGATCCAATTTGGAGGAACTCGATAATTCCTACTATGGGATTTATCATGCCCCGGAAGGTCGCGACTATTATCGCGAGTATCCAGACCCGCTGTTTACAGACCGGAAAGATCGGAAACGTGATTCCGGTGGTCAAGCGGCGGAGGCGACTAACATGGATTACCGTTCTAGACGTCTGAGCAGTTCAGACAGTGCCAACAGTCAACCTGACTGTGGAGGTGCCCGGCCTAAAGAACCGGCTACCAGAACAAAGGCTTCCCTGCCTTTGACGTACCATCTGGGGACAACTGCAAAGCTAACCCCCAGGGACGTCCGGTCACCCACTACCCCAACCCGGGACATGCAGGGCTTGACCGTGAAAGCTGAACCAAAATCACTAATCTCAGTGGTAACGCCTCGGGGCATAACTGTCCCGAAGGCTGCAGCGGTTGCGAAAGCGCCGCAAGCGGATGTTAAACCCGTGATTCCTGCAGCCCAGGAGCCGGTTGTCATCCAGCCAGTCGCGGGCACCTCCCGCACGGAAACTACCGGTGGCGTAAAATTAAAATACGTCCCGATAGTCAACTACTTCTCTCGGGAAGAGAAAGCGAGCTGCGAAGTGGGACAGAGAATTGTAACGGAATTCCAGGAGTCCCAACGCGAGCTGGCCCTTGGAGTATAACACCAAGATGTTAGGCCTGTTCACGCATGGCCTAAAGATTGCCCACCGGGAGGAGAAAGCATTGGTCGCTGTCGGCAATGCTGACTACTTGGCTAAAAAGTCAAGGGAAGCTGCTTCAGGCCAAAAGACTGCTGAGGCCGCCGCAGGGTTCGTTCAGCAAGAGAACGAGAAGTTAACCAAACGGTTACAGGACATGAACGTAAAATTTTACGGGGTGTTCGGCGTGACTATCGATACCTGGGATGGCACAGCTGAGCACGCGCTTGCTTTAATGAGGGCAAGAGATGAACCTTTAGGTTAAAAAGACTAATAGAAGGTTCTGAGTCTATTTCTAATTTTTTTAGGAATAGAGGAGGGAACTATAATAGTTTCCGGATAGATTAATTGTTCTTTCATTTAATCTGACGTCATAAATTGTGTATGACGGGGTATCCCTTTTGAGGGGAGGGGCATCTTTTTAGATGCATATGGATCAACACGGGGGGAACCTTCCGTGGAAGCTTTGGACTTACCTAACTACTCAACTCTCAACTATAGCCTACCGATGGGGAATCAGGACTCCACCGGGAAGCTACCAAACTAACGTCCCTGAAACTAACTTTTGGGATACGTTACCATGATGTGTTCCTGATACTATTATGCTGAGTTATAAACTGTTCCCGTCCAAAGGATTACGTGTCAAACAGACAATGCTCGTGGTTCCAGTTCTACTTATATATTTCATGAACATTCCTGGAGCTAGGATTACGTGTTAAACGGACAGTACTCGTGGTTTCCAGCCGGATTATAGTTATATATGTCATGAACTTTACTGGAGCGAGGACGGGATACTTATCGAGCTGTATACATATGAACTTACCTTCGGGTGATATTTATCCAAGAAACAGTATTAAGAAGAGGAGAGCACCTCACTCATTCGTCTATTAGAAGCGGAGAGCACCTTGACCACAACTAGATCACCAGTAAGCTATGTTTAATTGTAAGGGTTTCCGGGTACACTGCCAGGTTACTCATTAAAAGGTTTTTTTTAATATATAAAATATATTATTATTATGTGATACATATCACCTCAGGTGTTCCAATAAGGTGTTCTCATATTTACCTTGTGAATCGGGTTTTATAATATGCTATATATGAAGATTGTATGATCTGATAAGCTAGGAAACGTGGCTACCCGTAATGTTTATATGAAGTCGTTAAGACTATGTGTATATACTAAATATACCGCCAGGTATTGTCGTGTGTGTTGACTCTGTTGTATGTTGCGAGAGATATTAATACTCCGGTTATATAATCGGATTACCCGGCTTAAAACAAAGGCTGTGGTTACTGTTATCCATTGTGTGAATGTTTTCATTAAATCACAAATCAATGTAAGACGCTGGTGGTTGTGAGTCCTTATCAGGACTGGTTTTTAATAACTTTTCTGTTCAACTTAAATATAAACACACCCCACGCGCATTTTTTTAATAACCGAGTAAGGTAACTTCATAAGGAAGTCATATCGAAATGTGTCAAGCCGTTCGATTGAATGTATGATATTATATTCACATGTCATAAAACATCTATTATGGTTGCTATTACAGTGTAATGCCATATTTATATTGAGTTTGATGATCTCGCTTGTGTAGTATGTCGTGATAATATGTTACGCCCCTAGTTACTGTATAGACAATAACTGTAAAGTCGTTGGTCTAAAGTGTTTTCTATATACTAGGAAAACCGTATATATATTCGTTACCACCTAGTTTTGTCTAGGGGGGGTAGTGTAGGGGCATGATATTACATATTAATCTCATACACGGTATTTTCCGGGTAACGTCTGTTTACTCGGCTTCTCCACCTGGAGCTAGTGCACACAGTTCCCGGGAGAGGGCGCAGGTCCTCTTCAGGTAACCGTGTGCCGCTCTCAGGTGGGCGGCCGACCCACCCACCTGGCCACGTGATCTAAGAGCCGGTGTTATATAAGACCCATGTGTTTACCTGGAACGGCAGTCAGTGCAGGCCCGACTGACGAGAGACTTCACATGTCCAACCGTGCGGACAGAGTTGTATGCTAAGAGTTGTATACTGACCGTTTCCTCTATTTATAGAGAAACCTGATCTACTTGTGTGTATTAATTCTACACTGATCGTTCCCTAGTAAAGGAACTAGAGTTGTTATTCTTGTGAATAAAGACAGATATATTCTCGCACCTGGAAACTGCCGTGATCGTTGTTCTTTAACCTAGAGTTAACTACGAACCACCACATATATATATATATATATATACACATATGTAATTGTATATATATATATATATATATATATATATATATATATATATATATATATATATATATATATATATACATACATACATACACACACACACACACACACACACACATATATATATATATATATAGATATATATAGATATACATAGATATATATAGATATATATAGATAGATAGATAGATATATAGATAGATAGATAGATATAGATAGATAGATAGATATAGATATAGATATATATTATATGGGAATGGTGACATTTTAGATGCTAATATGCCTAATAATCGATGATGTGACACTGAATGTTTGCGATCAGGGGCATACCTTATTAAAGTTGATTAAACATCACAGACTGAAACTAAGGTGGCACCCCAAACACGACCTTCATATATTCTCCTTTCTGATGTCCTGTTGCATTTCATAATGTACTTGGACAGTTGGAGGGTAATTCTAAGCATTATCGTAATGAAGGTGTCTCACCAGCAGGGGCGGATCCAGGAATTTGGGAAAGGGGGGCGCCGTAATACCTACAGCATTGGGGGTGTTGAACCATCTAAATTAAAATTTACCAAAAAAATAGGGGGGGCGCGCCCCTTGCGCCCCCCCCCCCCTGGATCCGCCCCTGACCAGATCAGTACAAGTTGATAGTCTTTGACCGGATGACCTCATTGACCAGGTGATCTCTTTAACTGGGTGAACTCTTTGACTGGCAAGCGTTAAAACGGCTGAAATGGGGGCAATTATTAATTCTATTTCAGGTTGGCTATTGTTATAAGCTGAAATTTCATTTTGATGCTTTGGTAAGAAAATACTGTAAACAAAATGGGCGAGGGATTCCCATTGGTGAGTCTTTTGTCTACTGTCTACTTCGAATTTACTTGAGTGGGGAATGTCTTTATGACCCCTATAGATGGTCGTCAAAATCTTACTCTTCACCATATCAGCCAACATTATTCCCAAACGTCCTGATCACACTTGCAGGTAGAGGGGTGATGTGTGCATCGAAGTGCCACATGGTGTGTCAATCCGGAACCTATGGCAAGCGATATATTCACCCCCCATATCGGAGCTTCTAAATTCGATATCGGAGTTTCCAACTCCAATAACAGAGTCTCTAACCCTGGCGTTTCCAACTCCTATAACAGAGTTTATTACTCCAATATCGAAGTTTAAATCTATGATATTGAAGTTTGAAACTCTGATATCGAAGATCTAAACTCTGATATCAGAGTTTAAAACTTTGATATTGATGGTGAACAAATGGCTTGCCACAGTAACCATTATATGCAGCTGAGCTATCCCGCTACAACTAGCCTACACAGGTCGTCCACAGTCATTCAATTTTGAAAGCAATATGCCTACTGTACTGTGACAATACAGCGACAAATAACACTTATTAGATATCATGTTATGTTGAAGTTGATGTTTAAATTAAACGACAGACCACAACATTTGACTAATCGTCTATACTTCATCTGTTACTTGTACATGTAAATACTTTTATTTTGCCCATAATCATTGTGGCTGCTTTTTATTACCTCTGAATAAAGCAACCCCCTCCCCGAAAAACTGGAAAGCGATTTTTTTAAAGATAAAAGTAACGTATGTGAGTACACTTCCCTCCTCTGTCTGTGTTATACAAGACATCATACATCCCTAGGAGGTGGTTATATTTAGGCCACTCCAAATAATATCCATATCTCATACAATGATTCTAATCACCCAATTTTATATGTACTGCTTCTGCCTTTTTAACCAAATGAGTAACGCTATTTACAAACTTTGATGGGTTCAAACCCATTTGATCGAATCGCAACAAGAAGTACACTGTAAAAACTTTCCGTTGAAATTACGGAGAATCAATGCTAAATTTGACGGTGTATCACCATAATTGTGATTTACGGTGAGACACTGTAAAACTCATTACTTTTACATTGAACATCCGTAAACCAGTACAGTGAAACCATGTTATTTCATTTACGGTAAATCTCACGTTAGAAGTTTGCTCACCAAGTAGCAGCTTGGTTTGATAGAGAGACTTTAGTGGAAGCTATCAACTAAAAACATACATAATTGTGTTAGATTTATAAAAGATATCCAACTATCTCATTAATTACACAATCAAAATTGACGCCTTTGGCATATTAAAGATAAAACATATATCATTTCCTTTTTTGAGACCCTGGGCACTAGTATGAATAGTATAAACACCCATGTTGTGGTAATTAGGATTATATATATTGAGACTGTTGTCAGAGTTTCTTTGTAACAATCCTAGAGTACCTTTTGCTCATGGATTGTAATTGTATATTGCTATGAGGCATTCAATTATGCTTCTCATGCCTAATATATATATACAGGCTTGGAATTAAGATGATATCATGAAATATACATTAACTAATCTAGAAACAATTCTAATCTTCATTGAATAGCAGAGAATCATCGTATAATAATGATGAATCACCGTAAAAATGCAACAGGAAAGGCCCGTAAAATTTACGGGGAAAGCAAAATACGGTGACCGTAAGAAAAAAAGGGAAACGGTCGGCATTCAGTGATGCCAGTGATTCACCGTAATTTTTACGGGATATTTTTTACAGTGTAGCCTACCCTGTATTCTAGCAGCAGGACCAGACAACCACATGTGGTAGAGCCTGTTAACTAGGGCCTATCTTGGTGAGGCACTGTCCCATTAGACAAAGTTAAGCGTGCTGTTTAGTTAGTGCTGCTGTTGTATAATTCGGAGGCTCCACCCCCGCACCCCCGTTTTCCTTCATTTTTTTCTTTTCTTCTTTTTTTCTCGAAATATCAGAGTAGCCAAAGAAATACAAAATTGGTATCAGGCATATCAAAACTTCTGCTCTACATGGGCCTTCGGCCTTGGCTTATATCAACGATATTGCCTCTCGACCCTATTGATAGCCTAAAGTTAGACAAAATACCCTGATCATGAGTGAATCAAGTGGTAACCAGACCATATCAAATTTGTAAATCTGATGAGATCCCCTTGTAAGTTACTCAACTATCATATATGTGTATATATATATATATATATATATATATATATATATATATATATATATATATATATATATATATATATATATATATATATATATATATATTCGAAAAATAAATGTTTATTTATTTGGAAATATGGTATTTACACAGAAATTCAGTCCTAAGAGTCCATTTTTATCAACATAATTAAGCATACACGAGGTAATCCTTTCTATTGTCTCCAGCTTATCAATTTTAATCGGAATGTTGTTTGATTACAGGCAATAGAATGTTCTGGTTGCCATGGTAACAAAAGTTGTTCTTAATAATAGTAATAGTGGGGGCATTCCAGCAGCTTTCAGGAAATGTAATATGATGTATGTGTCTGAAAAACTTATCCGGTCATTCTTTCATTGCTCAGGCTCAGCTAATCATGTTAAATAGATTTTACGTGTTTCTGCAAATGTTTCTTGATGCATACTACTATCTGAATATGTGGCTAACATAGTTTTCATATTTGGCGACTTGTGCCTAATTTCGTAAGGATGGGTCACATGTATATATATATATATATATATATATATATATATATATATATATATATATATATATATATATATATATATATATGTATGTATATATGTATATATATATATATATATATATATATATATATATATATATATATATATATATATATATATATATATATATATATATGATAGTATTTGTGGGTATTTTGTGGATATAATTATGTACCTGACCCCAGCTTGTGGCTCATCCTGTAATGTGTAATGGATTCACCGAACCCCAAGTACTCGCCAACGATATATAGGGGACATACAGACTATGATAAAATATAAAGAGATCAAAGATCAAGAGGGCCCCTTGTGCCGAGCAGGGAGGATGTCCTGATACGAGGTGCTACCATGAGGTTGATAGTGGGGAGCATCAGTGAGGGTATGATATAATATCTAGGCCTACTTTGGCCAAAGTCATATAGCGATAGTGGGCTGTACACGTGTGTGCTCCTTCTCGTCAATGAATGGAATCATTTTATGGCATTGTGTTATAGTGCCCATGTCTATAGAGAGGTGAGTAGCTGTTGTGATTGTTACACCCCATAATATGACAGTTTAGTAAACTAAAACCTGAAACCAGATTGCTACCGAAGCCTCTGGTGCAGTATTCAGCATAGGACGCATAATCTTAAGGTGATCAGCTGGCCATTAGAAAAGGGGAGCAGTTTTAGATTCGACGATATAATATTAACATCTTCTCAAATATGATAGAGGCAATTTATAAGGACATGATCTACCATAGGCATCAATTCAACCAGAGTCTCCCGGAGGCGGATGACCATCTCCAATTAAGTTGCTAGGGGTAGGCCTACACTTCTATTTTTGACAAATTATTATACGTTTAAGGTTTTGTTAGATCCCACGATTTGTATCCAGTTCCCAAGCCTCTGTGCATCAAGACATAAGACAACCAGTGCTTTAATATTTCTTTCCTGATATCTGCTATGAATAGCACCAATGTAATGACACGTTGACCTGTAACCATTAAAGTTTGTTCATGGCGGTCCTCTGAAAACGGCTAGAATTGAGGGTTTTCTTTACCAGGACAGACAACACACCCTGATTGAGCGAGTCTAAACTCGGAAACTTTGATTAGACATTTTGTGGAGCACAATGGATATTGGATATGTACATGGGGTAATCAGGGAAATCTTGGTTAAGTTGACACGGAATCAGCCCATAGTAAGAAGCATATATATTCCACTAGAGAGGCTTTTATAAATTACAGTAATGAAAATGTCCGTAAAGGTATCAGAACAATAATATAGGACTGAGCCATGTTGACTTGTTTAAATTAGTTGCCTAACATGTAAAGTAATTATGCCATTCCTATTTTTTGCAGACGGATGGGTCCTGACGACTGAGAAACGGTTTATTACGAGTCACCATGTCTGTCAAGTTGCTGATTCCACTGGCACTATGCCTATGTATCTTATACCAGTGTGATGGAAAGAAGATACTCATCTACCCAGTGGACTGCGGGTTCAACTCCCGACTGATGAACCTGGTCAAGATAGCTGATATACTCAACAATAATGGCCACAATGCTACAGTCCTTGTCAATAATAGAGTTGCGAAAATGCTCGAGCCACAAAATACAACACTACTTATATACAATGTACCCAATGTGGACAAACTCGATTTGCTTACTGACGAGAAAGTATTGGACAGATTTAAGAAATTCAGCATGCTAGGCATTGGTAAATTTATTGAGGACTGGATTGCATTGATGATGCCTTTTTGTGAGAGCGTCTTGGGAACAGATGTCCGCCATAATCTGAAGGCAGAGCAATATGACCTAGTCATATTTGACAACATATGGGATTGTGGACGTATACTTATTGAGTATCTAGATGTGCCATCAATGTCTTATAGTAACTGGGGGTTCACCCTTGACAGTTTTGCATTCTATCCAGCAGTGCCATCTTTTGTATGTACAGCTGGCAATGAAGTTTGTAATTCTGACAAAATGGATTTTAGTCAAAGAGTGGCTAATGTAATTCAGTGGGCCATGATTACTTACTATGTAATGCCCAAAGCAGCGACTATATACGATCAGAATTTGAGACAGAAATATAACCTGAACGCATCCACAAGTCCCTATGATTTCATCACCCACAGATCCCCAGTAATTGTCAATGGTGACTTTGTACTTGATTATCCAAGACCATTAATGCCTCATGTTCTGATGATCCCTGGACTATTTCACAAAGTATCAAAGCCTCTCCCAGCTGAATTTCAATCATTCATTGACGGGTCTCAACCTCATGGTGTAGTTATTGTAAGTTTTGGTTCAATGGTCTCCAAGGTTGATCAAGAGAAGGCTGAGTTTTTCGCTAAAGTATTTGGTGAGCTGCCTCAGAGAGTTATATGGAGGCATACAGGTGTAATTCCAAAATCTCTGAAAAACAACACCAAGTTAGTGAGTTGGTTCCCACAGTCAGATGTACTCAGGCACCCTCTCACAAAAATGTTTGTAACCCATTGTGGCATTTCTGGAACATACGAAGCTGCTATGAATGGATTACCTGTTGTAGCTATTCCACTTTTCGCCGACCAAGAGTACAATTCTCAGAAACTTGTCGGCCGGGCAGGGATGGGTGTTCGTCTTGATTTTGATTCAATAACAGAGAGCAATTTCCGGAAAGCTGTGAACGATGCTATTTCAAATGACACTTACTCAAGGAACGCCCAAAAGGTTTCCAGGCTTTTAAAAGATGAAGAGATGCCAGCACAACAGAAGCTTCTCTTTTGGGTTGATTACACTATACGCCATAATGGAGCCAGGCATCTTATCTCTGAGACTGCTTTGCAAATGAATAACCTTGTATTTTACTCTGTTGATGTAATAGCGTTCCTCCTGACTTTGTTCTTATTTTGTTTGAGTATTATATCATTTGTCATATACTTTTGTGTTAAGCTTCTTCATAGTTGCCTAAGAGGAAAGGAAAAATTAAAGAGTCTATAAAAACATGATACACTTTCCTGTCATCTAATAATGTGCTCAGCCGTTTTGCAAAGTTTAACTTATTACGTCATATTATTTGGTTTGAGTATTATATCATTTGTCATATACTTTTGTGTTAAGCTTCTTCATAGTTACCTAAGAGGAAAGGAAAAATTAAAGAGTCTATAAAAACATGATACACTTTCCTGTCATCTAATAAAGTTCTCAGCCGTTTTGCAAAGTTTAACTTATTACGTCACCCCCACCCCCTCCCTCAATTAACGTGAGTCCTTTGACCAAGTTCTTTTTTATAAAAGTTTATTTAGGAACATTAGATATAGTATGTTAATAGATACAATCCAAAATCCAAACTATGGAAAAATCACGCGAAGCATCAATGGATATCATTTCGCATTAAAATACAATCTCTCTACCCCTGTGAAAAGGAAACTATTGTCTTGTTGTTACTCAAAGATAATGAAGCCATTCCTGATCCCTCAACTTAGATAAAATGGACAATTGCCTGGTGTGTATGCATATTTATTTTTATTACAATGACAACCTTATCTAGCTAGGAAAGGTATCACTATTCAGCGGTATTCAGCAGTTTTTTTCTTTTCTCTTTTTTTTTCGCAAAATGATGAATGAGACACCTTGTAGAATAATACGGAATCGATATAGTCAAGCTACATTTACGCATTGCAAAAGCCAGCAACCAGAACTAGAACTACATCAACAGAGTAAAATACAAAACTGTTCATTCCTAAGGCAGTCTCAGAGATAAGATGGTGGGCTCCTTCATGACGTATAGTGTAGTTTACCCAGTAGAGTACCTTCTGCTGTGCTGGCATCTCTTCATCTTTTAAAAGTCATGATACATGTTGAGCATTTTGCAGAAAGGTTTCATTTGAGAGGACATCCGTGGCAGCCTTGCAGAAACTGGTTTCCATTATCTCATCCAAACTGAGACAGATTCCCATTCCTCCACCCAGTTTATATGCGTTTGATCATCAAAAAGTGGAATAGCTACAAGAGGCAATCCATTCATATCAGCTTCGTAAGTCCCAGGGATGCCACAATAGGTCACAAACAATTTTACAAGAGGGGGTCTAAGTACATCTGACTGTGGGAAAGATTGAGCGTGTGAGTGGCCTCACAGATGACTCAGGGTGAGCTGGAGCTGGAGCTTATCATGTACTTTATAATCATTCATTGGTCAATTCAGGCATCAGAATTGAATTCCTTGTTAAAAGGTACCCTCAAGTCATGTGTCATACATGTATGTTATTCCATTTCAGGCCATCAGGTGGGTGTGGGAGAGCAGGTGGGTATGGGTGTGCAGGTGGGTGTGGGCGACAGTTGCAGGCTGCGGGCATGTACCGCCTTTTGTCCCTATCAAAAAGCGAGTCGATCTGACAATAAACGACAGAGATACGGGTGGTACAATTTCATCTGCACATATTGAGATCTTGCGCAGTACGAGAAGTACCAGTGGCACCACTCTTTGAGGTGTGGCATGTGCTAGCCTCGCTTCCACCTCTCCTGTAGCCTCGAAACCATTAGAGTGGTGTCCAAGGTAAAACTGAAAAGCTAATTTAAATAAGGTACTAGTAGATGTTTTTTTTCTATTATCCTCAGGAAGATTTTTAATGTAAAGGGCATTTTTCAATGAAAGAGAGAAATAGGAGCCAGATTAGCCTAAAACCTCATTTCTTTCTTTGTATTGTTGACTTTTAACATTATGTCCTATCCAGAGTTCAATTAGAGGGTAGCAAATTAACAGTAGTTAAGAGTTTAGAGAAAAGAGAGAAATTAGTACACAAAGATAGCAGCTCAATATCACAGGTGGAAAAAAATACATTTTTAATTTCTTTTCAAAGGAATCATTTGTGCCCCAATCTTGCCAATGCATCCCTTTTGTCATCTCATGTCTATCTGCCACACAGGCTGACTCCCATGTCACAAAAACGTCTTAATCCTTGGTTCAGTCGTCGTATATAACTCAGTTTGCCCTGAGTCAACTAACTCACTAACTTGGTGTTGTTTTTCAGAGATTTTGGAATTACACCTATATGCCTCCATATAACTCTCTGAGGCAACTCCCCCAGCACTTGTGCAAGTATTTCAGCATTTTCTTCATCAACCTTCGAGACCATAGATCCAAAGCTCACCACAACCACTCCATTAGGTTGAGACTCTTCAATGAATGATTGAAATTCGGCTGGGAGTGGCTTTGATACTTTGTGAAATAGTCCAGGAATCATTAGAACATTGAGAGCATGATAAGGTGTTGATGCATTAAGATTGTACGTGACACGGAAATTATTGTTAAATATGCTGGACATTTTAGGCATCATAATGCTCAGAAATGAATATCCCCTGCAGGAAGTGTCCTTCTCTGTGTGCAAAATCCATTCTATCTGAGGTACATGTCTCACTACCAGGATTACAAACAAATGATGGCATGGCCGGGTAAAATGAATAAGGATCGATATTAAAACCATAATTGCTGTATGCCATTGATGGAATATCCAAATATTCAATCAGAATTCTACCACACTCCCAAAGGTTATCACATATAACAAGGTCATATCCTTCCGCCTTCAGCTCATGTAGAAAACGGGTTCATTACACCTACCCAACTCTCCAAGAATTCATTAGGTTTAAACATGCGAACACATCTTATGAAGAACCTCCTGATCTGCAATCAAAGGCAGGTTTTCAACAATAAATCAGAAATTGAGTGGTTCCAATGACAGCGCAACTCTATATTATTTACAATTACTGTAGTATTGTGACCATTGGTGTTTAGAATATCAGCGATTTTCACAATTAAGGTTCATCAGTCGAGGGTTGAAACCAGTCCACAGGGTAGATGAGGATCTTTGCCCCTTCTAATGAAGGCATGGAGTACATAGCTGTCACAAACAATAGCAGATTTTTGTTTAGATGTTACTTGATGTTCCACTTTGATAACATTTGAAAGATATACTGGTCAATGATAACAGGCTGGCCATAAGAATTATAATTGGCTTACCTCATATTTGGTATCAAATTAAAGCGTATACTGTCAGTAATGCAGAAAGCTATGAATAACACACATGATAAGACCGTTTGCGGATCAATAAACTCTTAACTACTAAAATGTGAAAATTGTGCGCGAAATGTCTTAATTTCCATATACTTTTCAGCCCTCAGTAAGAAAGGAAATTCAAACAAAAGACCCATCCAGCTATGAACTACATGCTTCCTTTAACCTGGATGATGGCATCGTGTTCCACTTTGTGAAGTGTGATCAAGTACAGCTAGGTCGTTACACAGTCACTGACACAATATCATAAATGTCATATACTGTTTATCATTTCCCTCACTCCTGTGTGACTGTACACTGTAAGAAGTAAGTACTGTACATCTACAGCAAAAGTTGCTGGCATATTTTGTTCCAGTAGATTTTGCTGTAGGTGTACAGCAACTGACTTGCTGTAAATTTACAGCAACTTCTACTGTAAATTTACAGCAAATTCTACTGTAAATTTACAGCAACTTCTACCGTACCTCTACAGCAAAAGTTGCTGGCAACTTTTGTTCCAGTAGATTTTGCTGTACATGTACAGCAACTGGGTGCTGTTAAGTTACAGCAACTTCTACTGTAGGTTTCATATTATTGTTCTCAGCAATTTATATCAATTAATATGCATGCATGAAGAGTACCTCCCTGCATAATAGTTTAATTTCAGCTAGGATAATACACACTACACAATGTTATGGTTTAATCCTGCTTCAATACAGCTGAACTGTATGACTGCCGCTCATAGGCTAAATCTTATCTCCCTAGGGGGAGGCATTAGTCAGTAATAATAGTGCTATTTGAGTGTCGCCCTCTGGTGTTTGTCAGCACACAGCCAATTAGATTGCAGAAGAGGGATCACGTGATTAAAGTGTCATGGCGGCACAACTCAAACTGTGGCCAGTGGAAGGCTAAGCCATATTTTAATTCTCACTATTTCTTACTCTGCAAAGCAAGAAGAACCACAAAAATTCACTAGATCCCGAGAATAATGTATAAGGTATATTTTAAGACTATAATCTAAGCAAATAAGTGTTATTTGCATCTGCTAGAGAGGTCCGACAGCAGAGAGTCGCAAACGGAGAATTTATATAAGAATTAGCCTATGAGCGGCAGTCCAACCAATACAGCGTACCTAGGTACTGTCGATGTATGGTTGGAAGCAATCCAACAAGTGATACCAGCTTTTACCCAGTCCAGGCACTTAAGCATTTAATTTTTCCCACCAATATGGTGTCTATTCTACACTTTTGCTGTTTTTCTGTATTATCCAACACAATTATGCAAATATCAATACAGTTTATGATAACTGCATTCAGTCTCTCTCATCCATTCTTATTCTACAATGTCTTGAGAGTTTGTGAGGCTATATTTGACTTGGGAAAGGGTTGGGTGGAATAATTACTACAAAAATGGTATACTGCTGCCACCTGGCGGCAGAAATCAGGGTTCGCGCTAGCCACTCGCCAAATCGCCAGTGGCGAATCAAAGTTGAATTTGGCTAATGCTACCCCCTGAAAATTCGCCAAATTGGCTAATTGTGGCTAAGGGACTAATCTTCCCCGAATCACCATAGCCATGTTATATATCATTGGAAAGGGGAAATTGTGGGGAAGCCAGTCAGATTGATTATATTCTGATGTAACGTAATCATGAATATTCCCAAAAGAAAAACACTTTGCCAGGGCCACAGATTTAGATCTTTTAAACTACAGGTGAGTGTAAAGTATCAGTGCCTTAACTAGGTGATGGTGTCAGGGAGGGGGGGGGGGTTGGGCTGAGAAGTAGGAAAGCAGGAGTATGTGAGACTGTGAGAGGAGGGTTCAAGATAAGCTTGAATTATATAGCTTTTTACATCAATTCTGGGAAATTTTAATTAAGTGCAAACGGTTACTTCAAAAGACATACTCATCAAGCTATAACTCCTCCCATCTAAAAAAAATATCAAAGAAAATGATTCTATCCGTTTTCAAGGTTAGAAGACACCTTCCCATTTTCAAATTTTCACAGAATCTATTTATACATATTGCCATATGATAAGCTGCGGAAAAAATGTGATTAGAATTTATAATTTATATCTCATGTAATAAAGCAATTTATATGGGTGAGCCAGAAAGTAGTATGAAAACTACATTTGAAATGAATTTAAACAGGCAAAAAAAGGTTTGGCTAATCAATGTTGATTTTGGCTAATCCAAATGGGTAACAATTCGCCAAACTGGCTAATAGAATAAATGTACTAGCGCTAACCCAGGAAATCTACAGCACAATCTACTGTAAATGTACAGCAACATTGCTGGAGACCCATTTTACGGTACATAATTTACAGCAAATAGTGTTGTAATACCAACTACAGCAAAAAGTGCTGTAAATGGACAGCACATTGTGCTGTTTAGATACAGTATTGAGTAACTTCTTACAGTGTAGGTATGAATATAGATAGTAGAGTTTAGGCAGTCCCTGCAGTTACAGCTTGGAACCAGCGAACAGGAACCAGAAATGGAACCAGAAAGTATGATGGGAAATACAGGTAAAACTACTTTCATACATTCTGGTTCCTGTCCACTGGTTGCAACCTACCAGCAGGGATTGCCCAAACCCAGCAAAACCCCAAATTCAAGTTCATACTGGCTGTCACCAGAGCCTTCCTTCGGAAGAATTTGGGAACGAGAGTTCACTCTGTCTCTTTAATCCGCCCTCTGAAAAGGGGTCAAACTGAATATAATTGAAAAGAATATTCAGAGATCTGCTACGAAATTGATCTTCATAAGCAGAATGAATATGATTCATAAAAGACCATGAGCACATGAATGTATAATATTATTATAATAGTTATTTTAAGGTTGATCACTACTCATCGAATATGGACTCCTGCGCATCTCTCTGCGCATATAGCTTAAAATTGTCAGAATAGGCTCATATTGGGGAATTAGATCCATATACATAGACACTAAGCCAAAAATTGGACCATTCCAAGCAAAATTGAGCATTTTATTCCACTTTAAATATTTGATATATTTGGAGCCACTGATATTTGCTATTTTTAACATAAATTAAAATATTTGAATTATTTACCAATAACTCATTATCGAGATTGATATAGATCTCATGACTGTGCTTCAAACAACCAAGAGTATAAAATATATACATTTTCTACCCGGACCCTTGGCTTTTAACCCATTATTTTGGCCTTTCAATATGAGATTTAGACAGTTTTTGTTCTATTTTTTAACTCTAAAGGCCTCCTATCAAAATTACTTTTTTATGTTAGCAAATGATCTGAACTATTTTTTGAGAAAGTAACAAAAAACCTTTTTGCTATTTTTTTAGATTTTGTCAAATTTAATCAATCGTCCTAAAACCACCAAAGTCTCTGCTGGCCTGCTGCTGGCCTTGCTGCCTGCTTGCTTGCTGCTGGTACCTCCCCTCCCCTGGAGAAGAGTTCCACGGCTGGTGCCGGAGGGAGGCCCTAGGTGGCACTGGTAGGCCCACTAATATGGGAATAACTTCCCCAATGGAAGTTATGCCCGACATTTTTTACTTTTTTTACTTTTTTTTTACTTTTTTTTTTTCAAAAATCTGTATAAAAAAAGTAGCTCGGGACCCCCCCCCCCTATTTTTTCCATTTTCTTAATGATCTAAACTACCATTAGGCAAAAATTAGGAAATTCTATGGATGAAATGTTAAGAGTAGCGATCAACCTTAATGAAAATCTTTCGATACAAGCTAGAATTGTAATATGCACTGGTATACTATATTGTTCCTTAACCCTTGTCGGTCAGTTATTTTACGCTACCATTGTTGTCCATGAGTCTGCTTTACTGATACTGCGTAACATCTATGATTTTTCTGACCTGGAAAACATCCCCCATGATAGATTGCCAAAGAGATTGAGGAAGAATAATGTGCCAATCCTCTACTCCATAGATGGTGCAACTACAAGGCATTCCAGTTATACGCCCTCACCCAAACCGAAAAAGGATGAACCCAAGCTGTGGAGCACAAAAGCGGGCCTCCTCTATCAAGGAGATACTGCTTTTCTTAGTAATTTTTTCCCTTGTGAAATAAAATACCAAACTCCAAACAACCAGGAAAAGACCTTCAGCTGCGTGGAGCAGGCCTTCCTCTACTTGAAGGCCATGCACCATGGAGATCACAGAACAGCTGGAAAAATAATGAGGCACACTGTGCCATACAGAATGAAGACAACAAGTCATGAAATCGAGATCACAGATCCAGTGGGATGGAAAGGGAAAAGGGTTCAACTGATGGAAGATCTAACTAGGATCAAATATCAGGATGAAGAACTCAAGTCAAAGTTAATCCTCACTCATCCAGCGCCCCTCCTAGAGGCCACTCCTAGCTTAGTCTGGGCCATTGGTGTGCATTATGATTCCTACAAGGATGATGTATATGATGCTAGAAAACTTCCTGGAGATAATCTCCATGGTCAAATTCTCATGGCCTTGCGTGATGAATACATCCTGGACATGAAAAACAAAACACTACCCAAACAGCCTGGACTCCAGACTAAGGTCTCGACTGTAAATAAATCTCAGTGCCCCAACACACAGCCAGATATTGCAACACACAGCTCTTCTCCACAGCCCTCTATCGCTGGAACTACTCCCCACTCTTCCACACCACAAGAAACGGATCATCATAATGTGACACTCTTAAAAGCCTCACTGCAAGCTGTAATCCTTCCTAGTGGCCCACACACCGATCCTAGCAAAGGTCAAACCCGTGGCCAGTTGTCAGGCCCTCTCACACAGAAGCAGCGAAGTGACATGTTGGGAAGGCCCTATCCCACCCCTCTCAGCCAAAGGTCCTCCTCCCTTTCAGCTCATGCCCCATCTTTTTACCCACAGCGACCGATCCCCAGCCTCCTCTCATTACCACTGCAGAACCCTCAAACAACCTATACTACAGACTCTGCACCCGCCCCCATCGTTACTTCCCATCGCCTAGCAAGTAAGGTAGCAACAGTTGCCATGCCTCAGATCAATCCTGGCGATGCGCAACAAGAAACAACGTCACACGTTCACTCGGTCCGCCGCCATCCTGACAACTCTGTGAATACATGTGTAGACGATCTACAAATTGCCACAACAAGCACTGATCTCCAAGGTAAATATAAAGTTGCTGTCCCTAAGTAAACAACACTCACATGTCTCCATCCCATTCAGACAGAAGCAGACTTTGTATTGCTTTTAGGGAATTAGTATAACTCAATACAGAACCGCTGAAAAACAATCGCTGTCTACAAATGGGGCCAACCTTTCTCTATGCGCTATCAACTGCTGTTAAAGTTAGACACCTAAATACCCCCCTCCCAACCCCCTCCAGAACAGAGGAGCCTAGCAGGCCCAGTCACTAGGAAGCAAAGGAGTGATTTTATATAACATCATCCACATTACACCGACCCTCCTACAACCCCAAACACGATTCCAAGCGTTCTCACACTTGAAGTCACAAATACACTGGGACAGGCAACAAACATTAACAATAACAACCAAAGTCAGATGTCCCCACACTGGCTTCAGACAACAGTTTCCAAAATGACACAGTCTCATACAGTTCCCATTGCGACCACCATGGCAACTGTTCCCATGGCAACAAATCCTGAAAATACATTGCCTATGATGTTGGGAGCTTGCCATCTTGCCCCCTCAGCCTCACCACGTGGAATACAACAAGAAGCAGACCAAGACGACACAGAAAATTGTGTTACGGATAAGGGCAGATACAAGGTGTCTATAGATAGACTTGCTTCACGTTATCATGTATCGAAGATTATGAACCTTTATGAGGTACATAACAAAACAAAATAATAAAAAAAATTGAAAAAAAAAAAAATGAAAAAAAAAAGAAGAAAAAAAGAAAGAAAAAAAAGAGGAGTTTATTGCATGAAAACAATACTTTAACTGTCACACTAAGCTGATGCATTGAGTAGAGACAATATTCTATACAATAATCAAATAGCACGGATAAAAACTCACCCTTCTTTAGTGGAACATTCCCTCCCCCGCCCCCGCCACCAACCCCCCCCCACCCTTTTTCTGTAAAGGAATCACAAGCACAATCTTTTATACATGACTAGTAATTAAGCATATTAATTAAGACGTTAATGCATGTTAACTGTTTATTATCTACAGGTGCATGAGACTGCATTTAACTGCATCACTTAAGAACGACCTCCAAATGACATCCCCACTCTGCCTGATTGTTGGAGACTCCAGACTCCGAAATCTGGGAAAGTTTATAAACATGCGCACCAAATCTGAAGTCCATACATTATGTCAACCAGGAGGCACCACCTCAAAATTGGCAGATGTTTTGGAAGCACACCTAGCAGAAGAGGGAAACACGGACAAGACCTACTCCTTGGTCATGATCGCAGGGGGTATATGTGATTTAACAACCCGTTCAAATGGACACACAACTTTCAGTACAAAAAACAGAACGAATGCAATGACGGCTATGGACAATCTCCAAAACCTAGCAACATCCATCTTGGCACGTAACACATCCTGTACAGTGCAATTGGTTTCTGTAGCAACACTCTTCTCAGTAGACCTTAGGTCTGCCAGGCCAATAAATTCCACCCGTCCTCTCCCCAAGCTCCTTCTTCAAGATGGCCTAGATGAGCAAGTATTATCCTTTAACAGGAAAGCAGTAGATTTTAACTGCCTACACCAAACCTCAGTTCCTAGGCTAGATGGCTTAGTCCAGGTTGTGAACCAGGGGACTCAGTGGGTAGAGCACAGATATGATCGATTATTTGATGGGGTGCACCCCACTCCCCCCCTACAGCAACGAATTATAAGAAGACTATCTAAGGCAATAGACACTACCTTGAATCTGCCCACCTCGCCTCTCACAAAAGCACAAGAGGACAAAGAACTGCAAGAATTACGTTGCCTTTTCAAAGAGCATACAAAGAACAGGAGACTGAGGTCCCTCGCAGAAAGGAAAGAGGCTATACGTTATACCCCTAAAAAGCGCACTACCTTGCTACCTGTCCCTCCTTTCACACCCAGAAATACAGGAAATAATTCTCCACACAACGCTGCCAAAATCGAAAGCCCCTCTCTAGGAAGTGTGGTTTCCGAAATCCCAGTAAGTGACGCCTCAGACAGTGACCCAGACTCTGCTTCAGATTCAGGCTCAAACACAAACTCAGGCTCTGACTCTGAGTCAGACCTGATCTCACAAACATCTACACACCACACATCCTGCATGGATCTATCTGACTCTGACCACCCCATCCACATGGACACCTCCCCTGTAAATCCCGCCCACCCCTCCCTAGTGCCAGAGATCAGACTGGAAAAAGAAGTGTTGAATGTTGGTCCTAGTGCTGAGTCTCATTCTAACAACCAAGAAAAACGAAAGAGCTCTCCCACAGCACAGGAAGACAGCTTAGGAGAGGCTCTCTTCTCTACAAGATATAAAATCCAAATTAATAATGATGTGTTCTTCACCCTATGTCAAGATGGGCAGGTCACACCCCGTTCCCTACCTTTGAATAGAGGTAAAACGCAAATCCATGATGAATCAGCACTACTGATTGTATCTACCCAAGTAGCTCTCCATGCAAACAAAAACCCCAAACAGACAGACTGCCTCCCACTAATGTCTAGAGGGTTTGTCCAAGCATATGACAGTAACCATCCTGTTCACACCGAAAATGGTCAGCAAATTGCTATGCTACTTTGTCCAAAGCAGTATGAAACAAACTCCTCATTGGAAGTTGCCATGGATGCCAGTAGTTAGTAGTGAGGGTCAATGGCATACTTTGGTAAAAAGAAGAATTTTTAGATAGAACCATAATGAATATGGTTTTGATTCTTACATGTATGAATTGGAAATATGCTAAGGTGTCTGAATATGCAATAAAAGTCAAAGTAATGGAAATATAAATGGAGTAGTTAGAAGGTGGTTATTGGAAGATTTTCCATGATGTTCACCTAGTGTCAGTGGATGGTGAAATGTTAAAAGAAGAGGTATGGTTGGATTGGCTGAAAGGAATTACTTGATTCTTTGTGATAACATGCCTTATGTGAAGATACATGTGTATGTGAGATTTAAGGAGGATTGGAGATCAATTAAGGGAGTAATTAAAGACTCAATATTGTAGAGTGTGGAGAATCCAAGATGGCCGCCCTCAGTGCTGGGTGCCGGCACCCAACCGGTTGACCTACATCTGGTCTGGAGCGGTTGACCTACATTCCGTTTGAATACTGCCACTGGATGACCTGCATTCGAAGGCTGTGCGCTGATTGGATGTCTGAACAACGGGAGAGTTCACTTGTTGGGATGAGGGTAACAAGAACTAGGGGAAGGTTATTACACAGAGGGGTGGAGGGCACTATGTATTAAAGGGGCTAGATGTATGGTTTGTTTTCATTTGGTGTTGGTGCATTGAAGGAGCCTATCCTATTGCAGTACCCACAGGTTACCTGTTGTCTCTGATTAAGGATATGTTGTAAATACCACATTACAGCAGACATGGATGTGACACCTGATGAAAGGAAGAAGGAAAATGGTCACTGGGTAAGAACATAACTTTATTTTGTACATATCATGATTTTACAAATGACTACTTAAATATCTGGTGAAGGACCTTTGCACATTATACCTTGAAGGATATTATGATACTTTATTGATAGATCCATCATGATGCAATAATTGCTACACTGCATTAGAATATTATGCATCAAGTTTTTTTTATAAAATGTATATAACTATGAACATGTTTTACACAAGGAGTAACTCTTACACCAAACTACTAATGACTCTGTTCCATATCTTCAAGAAAAGATTATAGACTTCAAACTAACACATACCACTGAATTGAAATAGGATACTTGTGATATCTTGTGCAACGTAAACACCTTGATCTAAGGTAATTGGAATATATAGTAACTTTTTCACAAAAGAATGTAAGACAGTTCTGAAGGGTTTGCTGAACACATGCTGATGGTGGTGGTGGTGGTGGTGGATAGTTGTGCCAATCCCATGATGTAGTGTCTGAAATAGAAAGATGTAAAATTGTAAATATTATAGACTTATATTATGACAGTTGTATTGTATGAAGTAATTCCTAGCTGAAACAAATATATGTGAAATGGAATTATTAGATAACATTTCTGATTTGTTTCAGAGCCGTCAGTGTCGTCACTGTGCAAGAGTGTTTCCAACCTCCATCGGTAGAAGAAGGCATGAGGCTAGATGTACAGGTGGACCTGCAATATGGAAGTGTGACATATGCCAAGTTATACTTTCCACCAAACATCGACTTGATACCCACAGACAGCGATGCAAACGAAGGAGAGAAGATGGACAGGAGGCACGATGGCAGTCTGAAATAGACAAGAGACTTGCTGATTGTCAAATGTCTGGGGTAATGGAAGTGGATACGAATTACTGTGATAAATGCAACACTACCCATGCCCCCTCTACTAATTCACAGGTGAGATACAACTGTGAATTGTGTCCCAAGACATTCCCATCACTCAATGCACTCAGCAGGCATCGGCATGTGCATTATAAAAGGAAAAACATGAACAGATATGTGTGCTCATTGTGTCAATCTGTATTTACACAGTGTGATGCATTCAAGCAGCATCTTTTTGCTGCTCACAATAAAACATATGGTGCTGAAAATAAGGTAAAACGTCAGTACAAGTGTGATGACTGTGATGAAGTGTGTGATTCGTCATTGAGTCTTCACAACCACAGGATTAAACATCGCAAGAACAATCCAGATCACAATCCAGATCAATATGTACTTTCCTGGGAGCATGATCCTGATGTGGATCCTCCATGGGTCTCCCGAGATGGACAGGGAAATGAGATTCTTGACAATGATTTCATGAAGATATATACACGGCATAGAGATACAATAGTAGCTGGTCATGATCATGGGAATGTACATGGTGTTTACAACTTTCCACTTGCAAATTTTGATGGAGATGTGAATGATCTCATTCCCCATATCAATGAGATCATGGCAAGGGAACAAAATACATTTAGATTGAATATGGGTTTTGGTCTCATATTGAGAGATACTAAAACTGGGAGGTATAGGTATTGGAATCCTTTTTTCAATTCTTTGGTGTGGGACAACCCACCCAGAATCAGTCGTCGTCAAGATGTAGCCAATGTCATTGAAATGTTAGAAGGAATGGATTGGTTCCAGCACCTATTGCGAGAGGTTGGTTCAACAACATTGCAATTGGTGTATGTGACAAATGTCACCTACTTTGTGTTCCGAAGTAGTTATCTCATTGGGGCAGGACGGGAGGTTGTTTTACCTCCTTACATTGTAAATAAGGATTGTATAATTGGTTTGGAGAAGAGAAATGGAATCCCCTATAAAGATAAACTTTGTTCTTTTAGAGCATTGGCAGTGAAAAAGTGGAAAGATAGGGACTTGGACCATAATGTCAGGTTCCTTTATGGGCAGTGGCGTAACTATAAAGTGGGAGAAGGGGTAGATGACCTCCCCTATGACTGCAAAAAATTTCCAGGAATTCAAATTCATGATCTACCAGACTTTGAGAGATGTTTCAATGCCCGCACTAATGTGTATTCCTTGAACATGGATGGATCACACACCCGAATTTATAAGTCTATCATGACAGATCGGGAACAGGCCGAAACTGAGCTGGATTTGAATCTGTTTAATCATCATTTCAGTTTGATTCAAGACTTTGTGCAGTATTCTCAAAAGTATGCCTGTCCTCATTGCAGTAGAGCCTTTGATACAATCTACAATCTGAAACGTCATCAAAATATCTGTACAACACGGGTAAAATATAAGTATCCTGGTGGAATATACACAGCACCTGAAACCATGTTTGAGGAATTAGAGAGTACTTTAGGTATTCGGGTGGAGGAAGCATTGAGACATTATCCATACTTTGCTGTATATGATTTTGAAGCTGTGCTACAAAAAACTGAGGATGATGACCTTGATGTGAATTCTGACGAGAATGAGGGGGAAGGGAAAAAAACGAAATGGTCAACAGAACATGTTCCTGTATGTGTTAGCATATGTTCAAATGTAGATGGTTATGAGGCTCCTAACTGTATTGTAAATTCTGACATGGATGAATTGTTGGCATCCATGGCCTTGTATTTAGATAAGATCCAAGAGAAAGCAAAATCACTGTGTCTAGATAGGTGGAGTGGGGTACTAAACTCTTTGGACCAGGTAAAAAACCAGTTTGTGGTTAAGCTGGACGAACAGGTTCTGAAGGAGTGGGACAATGTACAGCAAGAGGGTACAGAAGAAGAAGAAGATGATGAAAATGATAATGATAATGACGATATATTGAATGAGAGGGAAGATGAAGATGAGGGAGGGGGAAATGTTTCTTTTTCACCAACTCTGCAATCACAACAAGCCGTTCCCCTTCCACGTCCCCCTGAGCCACATATCATGGGGGAGATGGAACATCTCGACGTAAGAGAAGAACATTCCAAACGGGTTGAGAAAATGTCACAGAAGTTTGATGAATACCTTTCTGTCATGCCTGTACTCGGATTCAATTCCTCTAGATATGACTTGAATCTTGTCAAGAAAAAATTTCCAAAACACTTTGCTTTGGCTACTGAGATGAAATGCATGATCAAGAAGTGTAATCAATACACTGCCATCACAACCTCAAAATTCAAATTTCTGGACGTGAGTAACTTTTTGGCAGCTGGATGTAGCTACTCAAAATTCCTAAAAGCATATGACACTGAATCACGCAAATCTTACTTCCCTTATGAGTGGTTCGATAGTGCAGAGAAATTGGATCACCCAGAACTTCCACCCTATGATTCATTCTACTCCGAATTGAAGAAGGCCAATGTATTGGAAGTGGATCATGCCGAGTGGGTTGCAGGGGGCAGACATGGTCCTCAGCCCTTCACAGGAGCACAAAATTACAGAGAACTGGAAATGGTTTGGATACAGGGTAACATGCAACGCTTCAGTGAATTCCTTACTTACTATGCCAATTTAGATACGGCTCCTTTTGTTGAAGCGGCTGAGAAAATGCTTCGGTATTACGTAAACATCAAAGTCGATCTATTCAAAATTGCAGTTTCTGCTCCTGGTGTGGCAAGGAAGATGCTGTTTGACAGTGTAAAAGGTACCAACAAACAATTCTCTAGTTTTGAGGCCTGTGATTCTGACCTGCATTGGAAATTCAAAATATGTTCCTTTGGAGGTCCTAGCATCATTTTTAAACGTCACGTGAAGGTGGGTGAAACTCTCATTAGAGGAAATGAGAAGAAGGTTGCTAAGCGAATAATCGGACATGATGCTAATGCTCTTTACTTATATGCTTTGAACCAGAAAATGCCTGTCGGATTTCCGGTGCGTAGGAAGGCGGAAAATGGTTTCTTCCCTGAAGCCAGATTCAAGCACCTGGATATGTATGTCTGGATGCAATGGATTATGAACACCAAAGGAATCCACATTCAGCACAAACTGAACAGTGGCAAAGAATTTCCTGTGGGACCTTTCAGGTTAGATGGGTTTTGTCTAGACGGAGACATACGTAGAGGGTATGAATTCCATGGATGCTACTATCACGGTCACGACGAAAATGTCTGTCGCTTCTTTGGAGGAGAGGGTCTGGGAAATTGGCCAGAAAAGTCACGGAAGTTGATGGAAGCCAGAAAGCGTAGAACAGAGGCACGGGAGGCCTATATCAGAAGTATGAATATTGAGTTATTAGTCATATATGAATGTGAATGGAAACGCGATAATCTGACCACCGGATATGGATATGACCAAATCAGTGAATTGATTCCAAATTTCTTTTGTAATCATACCAAAACCGTGTCTGAAAATATGATCAAAGACGGTATCCAGTCTGGTGAATTAGAAGGGATGGTTCAGGTCGACATTGAGGTGCCGGAACAGTGGCCAGACGGTTATGAAAAGGAAGGTATGACACCACATGAGTACTTTTTCGAAATGGCTCCCTTGTTCTGTAATACCGAAGTCCATTACGATGATTGGGGGCCTACGATGCAGAATTACATCAGGGAGACCACTGATGGAAAGTTTGAATCCAGTAAGAGGTTGCTGGTTGGAGGGTTACGGGCAACAAAGGTATTCTTGGGAACTGATCTACTTAGGTGGTACCTGAATAAAGGTATGGTGATAACCAATATATATGAGGTAGTAGAATACAGATTCGATCACTGTTTCACTCCTTTCGTCGACTTTGTTACCAAGGCCCGACGTGAAGGGGATGTTGACCCTGACAAAGCAATCTTGGCTGAGACGTATAAGGTCCTCGGCAACTCGGCATATGGGTCTCTTCTCCTAGACAAGACAAAACACACAAATGTCAAATATATATGGGGTGAACACGATGCACACTTGGCTGTCAACGACCCACTGTTCAAGAATCTATCAGAACTTCCTGAAAACATGTATGAAGTAGAGATGAACAAGAGGGCCATAGCGTTGAACATGCCCATACAGTTGGCCTTTACCGTACTGCAAATAGCGAAGCTGAGACTGCTACAATATTACTATGACTTTCTAGATGTGTGTGTATCGAGGGCAGATTTTGAACTAACACACTGCGACACCGATTCCCTTTATTTTGCAATTAGCGAAGCCTCGTTAGCTGAGGTGATTAAACCTGAAGCTGCTCTGATGTACGAGCATCAGCTCACACGTTGTGAGGTTGAAATTGAGGGGGTTGACTACCTTGTCCCTCGCGAGTGTTGTGCTGAGCACCGTCTTTTTGACAAGAGAGCACCAGGGGTTTTCAAAGAAGAGGCAAGTGGTACAGAATTGATTGCTCCCAACCCGAAATTATACTATCTTGCCAATACTGATGGAAAAGAGATTGTCAAAGCAAAGGGTGTACAGAAAAGAGCCATTGTGAATCCTAGACATTATTATGAAGACGTTTTATATCGACAGATATGTGGTACTGTGATTAACATTGGCTTCCGTGTCAGGAACAACACCATCATGACATATTCACAGAGAAAGAGAGGTTTCACATACTTGTATGTAAAAAGGCATGTCAAGGAAAATCATGTAGACACTACCCCCTTGCATATCGTCTTAGACCCCTGGGAAAACCATAATACATTTGTCCTCAGGAAGAGAGTCCACCGGTTGTCTAATGACTATCGATGCAAACTTGTCAAGGAGAACAAAGAATTCACCAGTTGTGCCCACTTATTCTTCTATGAGATGGCAGTGGCAAACAATAGCCCCTGGCAACTGATCTACCTCATTCAAAGCAGCACCAAAGCCCAACACATATATCGGTTTGCTTCCAGGATCGTGGTGAAGCAATGTTGGTATGCAAGGAGAGAAGGGGTGATGGAAGAGGTGGTGCAGTTGAAAATAGATCAGATGAAAGCAGAGTTGGTGAAGGAGTTGAGGGACGTCGGGGAGCGTATGATTGTACATCCAGGACATTCTTGGAACAGTTATTTCACCTGTGCCCTTTCTGAAGGGATGGCTGAAATCACTTGTCCCAGCAGCTTTCCTGGTCATGACTTTATGAGTGTCTTCTGGCATAGAAAAATGAGGGATGAGGTGTTCATGAATGGCTGAAGTACTAGAGCGTACTTTGGTTGGTGCATATATTGTTATGGTCATGTATATGTTGTAAAAAGCATCAATGTGATACCTTGTAAGTAACAATGTGTATATAGTAGGCTCTATACTGTGATGAATATAAATAAAACTTGACTGTGTGAAATCTGTTTTCTGTTTCATTTCAATACATGGCTCTCCTTATTCAATATGATTCTCTGTAACAGATCCAGTTTCATATGTGTGACCCCTATAAGACAGTAGATTTGGAAGACAGGGGTTTAATAGTATTTGGGACTTTGGAAAGAGAAGATCGTTGTATCGTGCACACAGTCGTTTCATATCATAGGACTGTCATGGATCATTACATTGAAGAAGTGGAGGGCCCCGTATTCCCTGGTCTGCAAGCCCCATCAGCAGCATGTATTTCTGGGGTGAGTGGCAGCGGTAAAACAACCTTGGTGCACCGAATACTCGCTCACAGGAACACTTTGTATAGGTCGCCTGTCCATAAAGTCATGTACTGCATGTCTGTGAATCAACCCATTTATGATGAGATGCGGAGGACTGTACCAGGCATTGTGTTCCACAGGGGAGTGCCTACAGAAGAGGACCTGGACGTCTTTACAAATGGGGAGGAGCATACACTATTGATACTGGATGATTTGATGGAAACTGTCGTCAAAGATAGTAGCATACAAATGGTGTTCACCAAGTTTTCTCATCATAAAAAGATCTCGTGCATATACATCACCCAGAATCTATACAGTCAAGGCAAGTGTTCACGCAATATTTCAATGAACATACACTATTTCTTTGTCCTATGCAACCCCCGAGATGTAGGGCAGATTGGTGTCTTGGCTAAACAGACTGGGCTGGGAGACGTGCTGAAACAGAGCTATAAAGATTGTGTGATGCAAAAGAAATATGGCTATCAAGTCATTTCTCTCCATCCTGCCCACGTGATCGATCCGAGAGACCCACCTAGGTTGAAGGCACAGATACACACCAATATATTTCCAGGAGAGGATCTGGTCAGCTATTTGTAATGAACACAATCTTGACATAAATACGTCTGACACTGTGAGATGGGCGTCAGTTGAAGGGCATCCTCTGTCAAGGTGGGACCGTAGCGACATGTCATCAGCTAGACTCCGTAAGTGTGAAGCTTTCCTGCGAGTGTTAATCAGTGCCGATCGCCTGCAAGGAGAAGCTCTATTAGTCACTGCTAACGATCATCAAGTCAATTGCATCACCGAAGTGATGTTAAACATCCTGCGTCTACCTGTCGGGAAGAAAACAAAAGCCCTCATTGCCAAGTCAAGGAAGATCTTCCATGCCATTGCTGACTTCAGCATCAGTGTGACACAGCGTCTCAAGATCATTCAACGTGCTGCTCTTAAGGTGTTCCTACTGATAGTGAGCGTGAAAAACCAGCTGAAGAGGGTGATGTCAAAATAGCATCAACATGAAAAAGTATATCACAATACCGTTTGAAGAATTTAGTAGGATATCAAAGTCTAAACTCACCGAGACTAAGTCTCCAGTGACCGGCGCCGCCATCGCCGAGCCACCCGCTGCACAGACCCCAGGCGATTCTGTTCGTCCTCCAGTATCCTCTTCAGCATCTGAGGTACTGGTGTCTGACTCTTCTGAGAAAGGGGTCCTGGAGGAGTTAACATCTTCGCCCGGAGCCAGTCAGGAGACAAATGTGACGGCTACGGCGACAGCAACGCCGGGAGAACTGGAGAAGGCTGTGAGTCAGGAAGAGGTTCTGTCTGATGTGGTGAAGGACGGGAAGGCACTGAGTCCCCAGAAGCCACATTCTCGTCTAGTATGGCAGAGGATTCGGAGTAAGGCGGAGGCAGATCATCCGTCTTCTCCTCAGGACGGCGGTCAGTCAACGGTTTTGGTAAAGGAAAAGGGTTCTGCACCGTTGGTAACCGGAAGAAGGTCGGTGGAGGGGGGCGTGCAGGAGCCGAGAGTCCAGCTCCATCAGCTTCCTCCCCATCTCCTCCAACGTCTAGCCGAGGGTAAATCTGTTCCGGCCGCCTCTCTTCTTGCTCAGGCATCTCATCCTCTGCCACCACCTGGTGTACCTGCAAAGAGACAGAATACAGATATTGATCAGCAGTCAGTCAAGAAACAAAGACAAGACGGTGGCAAAAGTGTGACAAAACAAAACAAAACAAAACAACAGAAAACAAAACAACACTCTCCGACTGCTTTACAGTCGGAGACGAAAGCGGCGGAAGCGGAAGCGGAAACGGAAGCGGAAGCGGAAGCGGGTCTGTCTGACGATGATGGTGCTAGTCACGGTGTAAAGTCGAAAAAGACTGGTAAACCACCTAAAGTTGGCAATAACGGTAAAGACATAAACAGAGGACGTGTTCTCAGATCTTCCCAAAAGGAAGATCCCTGGCGTACGGGATGGAAGTCCAACTAGATCCCGAGTCGCCGGTTCATCCACAACAACCACTGCATTTAGGAGGATTGGGAAAAGGTGCAGTTCCAACCACTCTCACCAGACCACCCAAACCCGAGACAGATAAGCAGTTGGACGAATATCTCAGAACAGTATACTATGACAGAGATAATCCAGGTGCCTATGGTGGAGCGAGTGCCATATATCGGACAGTAAGGAGAGAAGGAAGATACACTATTTCCTTGAAGCGGATCCGAGAATGGATGCAGAGACAACCGTCCTACAGCTTGTTTCAACCTGCCAGAAAGCATTTCCCCCGACCCCGCGTAATCGTCAATGAGAAGGATGCGGTGCTCGATGTGGATTGCTTGAACATGACCTACTACAGAGAGAGTAACAATGGTTATGGCTACATTCTAGTTGCCATAGATATTTTTACTAGATTCTTATACACACGCCCTCTGGTTGCAGTGAAGGGCCAAGATGTGAAAGAGGCCTTTGAGGACATCTTCAAGTACAACTCCCTACCACTTAAGGTAAGGAGTGATTCTGGATCCGAATTTCTTAACCGGACCATGAAAGACTATTTCAAGAGTAAGGGGATCAAGCATTATGTCAGTAAGAACGAGACCAAGGCCAACTATGCAGAACGGGTCATACGTACTCTCCGTCTTAGAATAGCTAGACTCATCAAGGCTAGAAACAGTTTTGATTGGGTGTCACATCTTCAAGAACTCACGGATGCATACAACAACTCTGAGCACAGGACCATTGGTACAACCCCACTAAATGCAATGTGTGTATTAGAAACCCCAGAACTGTGGCGACGTCAATACCTAGAGAACGATCACGCTACTAGAACTGGACCTCATACACTACCATACGAGTTCGAACTAGGGGATCGGATTCGTATGTCCTACCTCACCGGTGTCTTCCATCGTAGTTACGATGAATCCTGGAGCAGAAGGATTTACACTGTGACTCACCGTCGAATGAACCAGGGTTTCCAGACGTACAAAGTGAAGAGCTGGGAGAATGAACCGGTGGGCGGATGGTTCTACAGAGAGGAGATGCAGAAAGTGGGAGAGCTAGGTGATGCAGACGAAATATTTGAGGTGGATGAGATATTGAAAAAGCGTACCGTGGGGTCTGGGAGAAATAGGAGAGTGGAAGCCTTGGTCAGCTGGATTGGCTTCGGTCCCAAATACAACTCCTGGATAAAAGAGGACGAGCTGACAGATCCTGATCAGAACTAGTTTCATCGTCCCTTCAGTCATCATGTATCTGTTTCTGTCCTCAGCTGACAGTTTAGAATACAATGCTAACAATAGCTGGAATGATTTCACTGTACAGCTGCCCAACCCCAGATACCTCAGTCAGGAATACGGTTGGGAAATCGGACTGATTGACTTTTACATCAACACTGACAAGAATGCTGGTAAGTTGGGTACATTGCCAGCCTCCAAGATCATTCACATTTGTTGTGATGAGGTGGATGCTTCTGTTGTGAATGGAACTGAAAGTAGCATTCTCGGCACAGTCAGACTGAAAGACTGTGTCGGGAGCATAATGTCGTTTCCAAACCCACTTTACATGACCTCTGTGGTTGAGAGGCTCACTTCCCTCCACATCTACTTAAGACATGCAGACGGCAGCATCCCGTCACTTGACAACGGAAAGAGCTTCTGTACACTACACATTAGACAGTGTGCATAGATCAACAACAGATAGATCACCGTCAGTATGCCGCTTGTACCACTGGGGATACAGCTTTCGGCCTGGAAGGATATCAATCAACCTAACGACAAGAAAAAAGACATTGTCATTCAACCAGGAATATCAGCTGATCGGTTCAGAGTGATTAACACTCCGGGCATGAATCACAAGGATTCGAAAGGACAGATCATAAAGACTAAGAAGCAGGAGCTTTCATCACCTGTGCGGGAGAACCTAGACCGGGTGAAAGAGAGGGAGAAGATGGGAGACGGTGTGCAGACAGTATCAGACATTTCATTTGACGTTGCTGCGGTGAGTGAGAATGGACGGCGGAAGCCGTCTAGCGGTAGTAACAAGAAGAAAAAGGCTAGTCGCAAACAAGCCACTGCTAAACAGACTATAAAGAGACTAAGCACTGCCAGAGGCCGTCAGTCTAGTTCACGCCGTTCTTCAGGAAAGAAGTCCAAGTAATTTCGTGAACGTACAGCACACCGGCTTCAAGATGATGAGATACAAGCTATCAAACGTAGATGAAGGTTGCAGTTCCCGCTTGCGTTTGTTTGAGAAGATTCCCATGGATACAGCAGTGCTTCAAGAACATTGTCACCGAATCTATCCCAAGTCTGCCATCACCCATGCCAGTCCCATTACGTTCCGATTAGAGGGAAATTCTGGGGCTTACATTGACACGAGCCGCTCAACCATGGTCGTGACAATGAAGATCCAGAAACCAGACGAGAGTGAGGTGACTGAGGCAGACAAGGTAGCCCTGACCAACAAACCATTGACATCAGTCTTTTCACAAGTGGACGTGACGTACAATGGGTTGAATCTGAACCCGGATGTAGGTTCCAACTATCCGTTCAAATGCTATCTGGACACCCTGGTGTTTGAGAACAAGGAATACAAGGAAACGGTCGGCATGCAGAGCGGATACTATCCCGACACTGAGGGCTCTGTTGGAACAACAGACCCTGGAGCGACATCAAAAGTGAACGGAGGACTGTTGGATCGGTTTGAAGCGACCAAGGGGGGTAAACCCGTGACATTCGTTGGCCCCTTGCATGTGGGGTTCTTCGACGGTGCCGATAGATTTTTATTGGACGGAATTTCAATGAACCTGGTCTTCCATCAGGCCTCAGACAGCTTCAGGCTTCTTGCCGGTTCAGATACCACCAAGTACAAACTCTGTATTGAGAGCATGTACTTGAATATCTGCTTAATTGAACCCAGACCTGAAGTAGTGATTGCTCATGCAGAGCAGCTGAAGCGGGAAAATGCCCTGTATGCATACCCTCGCACTTCAGTCCGGTCCACGATCATTCCAGCCAACGTGAACCAGTTCACCATCAACTCGATACTGGCCGATCGTGTTCCGGCGCTCACTCTCGCCATGTTCATAGACGCTGCCGGCTACTCGGGCAAGATGACTGCTAACCCCTACAATTTCCAACACTGTGACTGCAACTACATGTCCCTCGAGGTGGGTGGCCAAAGTATTCCAGCGAGTCCATTTGAGCCGGACTTTGGAGAGAATCGGTATGCAGAAGTCTATGCTGCACTGCAACAGGCCACAGGCAACAAGGGGAACGGCATCAGTCAGGACGTCTTCCTGAAAGGGACAACCATTTGGGCGTTCAACATGCAAGGTGAGATGGACGTGAGAGCACACCAGTTTTCGGCCATTCGTCGGGGAAACACAAGATTGCACATGCGATTCTCCAAGAATCTTCCTAAGCCCGTCATCTGTCTGTTGTACATGGTGTCTCCAGCTACCTTCTCCATTTCCCAGGCCAGGGAGATCACCTCGGAATACTAAGCTGTGACACGACCCTGACCATGTTGGTATGGTGATGAAGATAGAGCAGGACCAGCTCATATGAACTCATGTGCAACGAGACATTAGAATGTTTTTACTCATGTAAACTCATGATGACATCTGCATTGAATGTTTAACCTGATATTGCATGCTGATACCGCTTACATGTTGTATTTATGATCTGATATACCAAAGGTCAAAGCAAATGTGTATGCCATTAATTATGTTCACTTGTAATGAGACATTATTTCATTTTACTCGTGTATGAAATACGCAATGATTGTTTGAACTGATATTGCATGCTGACACCGTTTACATATTCTATTTTTGATCTGTTGTATTAGATGTTAAGGCAAATGTCTCTGTCGTCAATGTGCTAGTAGTGTGCATCAAATATACCAGTAGAGTATCATACATGATTGATTTTGTAATAAAGATATGAATCTCATGTTCCTTATCTCTGGTTATTTCTTTACATATAACATTGTATGACAATGATGCTACTCACTTTAGCCTTATCAGAAGTCGGCGATGGTGTCATAGATGGGTCCGGTTTCGGATGGTCCAGTGTTGAGTCGTCCAGTGTCGACGGGTCCTCCCTCTGTGGGGCAGTGGGGGTCTGCATAGTCACCGTCTTCTTTCCCCTGCCACACTGTCTGCCACGAAGACCCAACAGAAGCAGAGGCCATGACTTGTAGCTCATGGGCTGTGGGGGCAGTGACGCTGCTCCGGCCTCTGCTTCTTTTTGGGCATCGTCCGATGCATCTGCAGCTGTAAAGAATAGGAATATCATTAATCATTCATGCCTGTTTCATTTATTTTATTCTTTAATTTGGAATGTAATGTCACTGCTTTCATGTTATACAAGATGCAGATCTACTTATGTAACCCTACTCAGCATTACGTAGACAAAAACACAGACACAACCAAGCTGAAGATTCAATATGAGTCATGCTACTTTACAAAATTCAATGTACCTGGGGTAGAACATGCAGCACATGTAGTAGTATATGATTAAAAAGACACTTCAGTTAAGCTTTAAGGCACTGACAAGGGACAGCACCATGCAAATCATACCGTCTGCAGTGGCGAAAGGACCAACATCCAAGCATCGTCACAACCGCGAGCAGCACCCCAGCCACGGCCCATCCTGCTATCAGCACAGTGTCTTCTGAGTCCTCCAGACTCTGTGTGTTGCTGTTGTTTGTGCTGTATCCGGTGAGGTCTAAAAATAAATATATTATGGGTATAAATAACTGTATTAATAACACTTATACTATGTCAAGCAATGCACACATCTATGATTCAGTTATTCTGTCTCAAGGTAAGGTACATGCTACCAACAGAATGTATAAAATCTTACCAGTTGAAGAAGTCCTTTCCCTAACATCTTCGTCTGCCAACGAGGGTGCTGATGTTGTAAGCTCAGTATCGGTTGAGACAGGCTGTGTAGTCTTGATGTCAGCATCGGTTGATACAGGGTGTGTAGTTGAGACACGTGTGATAGTCGACAGAGGGTCTGTAGTTGTGGGGTTGCAATCTGACACAATTTGAAGGCCCTCCTGGACGTCCCCAAGTACGGTTATGAATGGGCATGGTATGTTAATTCTTGCATTACGGATATCAACTTTCTTCAGGGAGGGAAACATTGTAACAAAGTGCAAAAGCTTGGTTGCAGTAAGTGATGATTCCTGCAAGTCTGCGTACAGTGGTGGAGCTTCACTGAGTGGCCAAGAACCTCTGGATACCAGGCCTGGGAGCATGGTTGTTCTCCTGCATATCACCACCCGGGGCCGACAAGTACACCGTGGTGCATCCGGGCAGACATCTCTAGCACACCCATACTGAAGAAGCAGGAAGAAGAATAACAGACATGGGGCCATGGTTTCTGAAAGGTGAAAAAAAGGAAAGGAATCCATTAAAACTAGATTTTATGAATCAATTGTATTGCTTGACCACGATCAGATAGATTGATATTTTACCAATTACAACTGCCACATACTTATGGTTCAAAGTTCATTAAGTTCTGAATGCAGAGAGGAAAGGATTCTTAAACATGTCAGACTGGTTATGTTTAACAGTTAGGAGGAGAAAAAAACCCACCAAACATGGAATGTGTCAAGGACATTGGAAGATACATTTCAAACTTGGCCTTCTGATTGGGAGAGTCAAAGCGAGGCACCCTGTTGTGTCACTGGATATACATGAGCTGCATGAACTGAGTTTAGCTCAGTTGTAGGAGGCCGACAGAGAGACTGACACATACATTTAATCATTCCCTCATAAATCTGAATAATGGATCAGGTGGAAGTGACACATGCATGGGATTGGATGTTTGATGACGCTGTCAAGCAGGGATATGATAGTCAGCCTACTGTTCCCTTCTTCTATGGAGAAGTAAGTACTAATTATCACTTAGTAGCATCATATCTGGTGAGCAATTTTGTATCCCTATTTTGCTTGTGTCAACAGTTGGATCACACATAGATAAATTATTAATACTCTTGTCTATTTCAAGGACGAGCAAGAAGATGTTGTGGATGTGGGAGAGTCAGGTGCATCTTCAGAAAACTCATTGAAGAGGAGTAGGAGTCCTAGTCTACTCGATATCTCCAACAACATTGTCAAATTCCCAAAAATGATTACTACAGGGGATCAGGAAGAGGCAGTGGAACTGAATGCAGTGCCCGTACCTAGACTGTCATACGTGTTCTCTGAGGAGCCTACAACTCTCAGCCATAGACTGTCTGTAGTCACACATGATATTGATGTGACCATTCCAATCCAGGGCCCTGGAGATGGACATGATTGGCAGGATTATAAGGGAACTTTGTACAAGGTATTCACTTTCGAGCCAGAGCTTCAATGGGAACTAGCCCTTTGTGGTTTTAACATCACTGGACATACAACAGAGGATTTCTGTGGCATTGGAGCTTTCAAAATGTTTCTTGACATTGACCTCATGAACATGGAGGGAGAGAAGCAGACAGTGCATTTCGATACAGTAATGAGACCATATCCAGGCTGTCTCCTGTCAGATCTGACCCTGGAATTTAAGGAAGTACTAAAAATATTCAAATTAGACTCTTTCAGGGTCAGGGCCTATGCAGAAGGTGTGAACCTTCCACCACTTTCTGGTTATATTATCTCCACTGGCATACTGGCCAGATATGGTAAATGTCCCTCATGTGCAGCATGTAGGCCTATTCAATAGTCCATCTGTGTGTTTTGTCTGCATTTATTGAGTGTCATCAATATATCATTAAAAGCTTTATGTAATCAATCACATACAGAAATAAATATTTTAAAACATATCATAAAGTTCTGTTATTACATATGTAGTAAAATGTATGGCATACAACATAAAAACTCAACAGCAAGAGCCAGACCTTTGTTACCATGGAATCTAATTAAATTGTCTATTTTAAGATATGACTGTGTTACTTTTTTAATTGGACATGTCACCTTGTCTATTTTAAGAAATGGTTATGCCACCATGTTGAATTTAGGGGTGAACCCCCCATAGATATCAGAAAATAATGTATATCACATTTATCTACACATGGATGTATAGCTATGTAGACCTATATTTATTAATATAACCACAGATATATGTCAAATAGAATCATACAGCTTAAAGTGTGATGGTTAACTCCAAATCATTCCTATAGGATCCTTCTCCAGTTGGAAATGGAAAAGAAACCCAAGACCACATAGCTTAGACAGCACATCATGTCCCAAGTGCAAGTTCTACAGAAAGTACAAAACAAGGTGACATGTGGTGCCAACCAGACATCCTGTGTTTAGGCTACTGTATGGACTGAATGGTATGCCCAGGTGGTCTGGGTTTTGCAAGTGTTATCCTTAAAGGGCATGATAACATTCTTGAGACCCATGTGTGCCATTCTTCTGTTACATGCATGTCTGCCCAACATCCTGTGTCTACCCCAACACCATGTATTTTTGTAACACACCCAGCAGAGGAAAGTAAATACTATTTTTCAGGTACTATTGTTTCCACCCTCATAACAACCCCACCCATAGTACCCCAATCCCAGACACACAGGAATGTTTTGCTCCACCCCCATCCTACTGAAACATGATTTCCCTCTCTCCTCTCCTCCCCCAACATCTCTGATAAAATCAGTGGATTGCCCCTCTATTCTGCCCAGATCTTTCAATCTCTCAGAAAGTATCACATCTCAGTGTTCAAGTCTCCATCTACATCTTCAAAATGGAACCCTTTGAGTCAGATCCAGGATTGGAACATTATATCAACTTAGCCATGGAGAAGGCCCACCCTATATCACCTTGCACCATGTCTAAGCTGGGAGTAGTCAATATTGAGTAAGTGGATTTTCACTTTTACATAAATTGTGGGCCAACAGAGGATTAGCAAATAGCCCTATATAGGGAATAGTCATCATTTATGGACGCTGGGGGTTAGCAAGTCGCACAAAGTCAGTTAAGGCCCCCGCAAACGGCATGTTTGGGACAGCTGTCTCGATCATCTGATCCGATGAGAGCATATCAAACAAGTTTGATATGCTCTGATCCGGTTAGTGGGAGTCCCACAAACAGGGGTTCTCCTTGGTTACTGATCGAGACATCTGACTGAGACACACTGTTTGCGGTGGCCTTTAGACTACTTCCACGTTCTGCGACTGCCCAGGGAAAATTAAGCCCGCGCTACTATTCAGAAAGAGCGCGTAAATTGTCTCTGGTGTAAGACCACTTGCCACATAATAAAAAGGTGCTGTTTACTTTTACAAACCATGCTCTATTTCTCTATTCACATGGATATATCAACTTTTTTCCCCCCTTAAATTCAGTTTATTTAATAAGGATATGCCTCGTCTGTTTTGTGGTAACATTGCTCACTTCAATAGAATAAATGTACCGGTAAATATTCCGAACCACGGTTTGAGATAGCGCACCGGCTGTTACTCTGTTTGGGTGTCTGTGGTAGAAATGACCCTAGATAAAACTCATTTTTGGATACAAAGAGATGATCATCCGATACATCACCGTAGCACATCAACGATCAACCTCTTTACTATATCAGCCGTTCATGTTGAGAGTGTGCAATGACTCAGTACAACATGCCAGCATCATTAATTTTTCCGTTACGCGAGAAAACATGCCACCTCGGGTAGGCCTACGATACAAGCAGTGGTTAGAATTGTAGGTCGTCGTGGTTCGTGATTGGACCACATTTCTGTCCGTGATTGATAGTCTTTATACATCTACCATCATTCTCTTGACATGAGCTCTATTATCCCATAAAGTAGGAGACTTTTTTTTGTATTTAATCGTCTGAATGATGGAAAGGGCTAAAATATCCATGTAAATAAAGAATTGACGCATAATTATCAGTGATATAAGCGGCCTCAGTAGGACAGAGAAACTGGAACTGTCAAACAGCTGAGCTGGGGTAGGCGTACCGGGTGGGTTGTTTTCTACCACGAGTACCAGTTGCTTCGTTTCACCTTGATACATACAAATTTGGAAGGAAAGAAAGTCAAGGCAGTATAAGAAATAGCCTAAGGTCATCATACAATAATCCCCCACACCCTTACTCTGGTTTTGGCTTTGCAACTTGTGCGACACATGAAGCCACGGACCGGTGTTTGTCGTGAAGTTTTGTCTGCTTGTAGTCGGACCGTCTGGAGCTGCCACCTCATGGCCGTTTCTAGAACTACTGTGGTAAACAATCTCTACTCTTGTAATAGAAACACTCATATGAGAAAGCAGGATGCCTAGATCTACTAACTCCATATCCCCCCAGGCTGTAGTCTAACCCGGTGAGTTGAATTCAATGTAGTCTTTAGAATAATGTGGTGAGGAGACATCATAAGTTGAAGGCGATCGCGGCGAGAAATAATACCGCTAGCGACAAACCGAAGCCGCCATGCGAACGAGCGTCATTTGGGGATTCGGGAAACATCAAATTTATGGCTCTATCTCAACTAGAAGTGTCTCAAACAAATGCACAAAGTTCTAATGTTGATGACAAAAGTGAGTATTGAATGTTCATGCATAGAGATGCATTGGGGGGGGGGGGGGGGAGGGTCAGTAGAAACAGCTGACTCCCCCAGCCCCAGCCCCAGTCCTGACACAGGCACAGGCTACAGCCTGTGTCACTTAGTTGAGAGTGGGTGGGTGGTTGGCACTTTCCCTATACCCAAGGGGGTTGGAGGGGGGGGGGGGGGGGCAGGGGTATAGAGGTATCCCCCTCTCCTCTCTCCCTGTATTCTGTTGGGTTCAGTTATATTTGTATAATAGCATGTTGATCACAAAGCTCATTGCACATTTACAACAATCCTTGATTAATTCTTACCTGTAGTGTGTAGTATTAAAACTGTTGTCTAGATGCCAGTCAGGGGGTAATACTTGTTGCTGCTGGGGTTCTCTCAACTTGTGTAGTTAAAGTGGGTGGATCTGGTATAGCCTACAATGTTGTAGGTCAGGGACTTGACAAATGATATGTTTATAGCCAACAGTTTAGATAAGGTACAGCATCCTCACATTGTGTAGGCAGATAGGCCTCTATGTGTATCAGAGAAAGAAGATCCAAGTCCCATCTGGGTGTGGTCATTATTTAAACCATTGTAAAAGCTTTTATTTCACTAGGACTTTTTTTGTCAGCATGAAAATGGCTATAATGCATTAGAATCATTCATGATGCATTTAATGTGTTAGGCTATTTTTGTCGGCATCATGCGTGAATTCGGAGAGCAACTCGCGGACACCACTGTGGTGTATCATGTCGACAAAAAACGTATAATGCATTAGAATCATTCATGAAGCATCTAGTACGCTCTGGATTCCCATGACTGATAAATTTCAAATCAATGTTTCTTTAATTACAGAGAGAGCCGGAAACACCTGGTGAACGTGTTGTGCACCATCGATCACTATGTGTGTTCGATGCTCGGGGACCGTGAGCCAGAGGTATGTCGAATGGTGCGGGGTGGAATGTGGGCAGGTGTCCAGGGCGTCACCCAAATGATGTCTGCAGCCCGACAATTACGGGACGGCTGTAAAGGGCTGCAGGAGGGGCGTGATTTCGTCCCTCATGGTATTGCCAGAGAAGGGCAATACGAGGAGGAGAAGGTCACTCTAAAAGAGTCAAAGGCCAACCTTGGCCTTTTCTTCCTCAAGTATTTGAGGGACACAGGGGCTTACCATGACCACTTCGCCCCTGGCCATGACTGGGAGTACTGTGTGTCACCTTCTTGTGTTGCCCATACTGAGACTTCAGAGGTTGCTGGGTAAGAACCTTTTTCACATAATCTTGTCATATCCCGACTGTAGAAATAAATGAGCATATCCTGACTGTAGAAATAATGAGCATGTACTATAACATATAGTTAATAAGATAGTGTGTTCCATAAGTGTTTCAATGCAAACTAAGTTTCCTTCTTAACTTTTATTATATCTTGATGTGTTCACAGAATCATGGATGACTGCCCATCTGTGGATGACAACAATCCATCTGCCAACCCTGGATCACATGCCACCGTTGCCACTGACCCTGACATCCATCCATCCGCTACCCCTGGTGCCGCTGATGCCAACGTCGGTGCTATGTCCCCTCGGTAGGAACAATCTACATTATGATTTAAATAAGAAGGAATATATCTTTACTATATTAAGTTGATAATTGATATGAAATATAACATGTGATTCCAGAAACATGTAATTTGCCTCTGAATGTACAAAATGAAGAATTATTTTTCTATATCTTATTCATGTTGTTCTCCATTCATACTTTGACAGCTCCCAAACATTGTACTTGGTTGGAACCACAGATGACGAGCTCATCCCTGCTGGACAAGGGAGTCCAAGGTAAGAAAATCATGTCACATACTTCTGTTTAAAGAGTGATACATTTCAAACAGTAAATGTCAGTAGATAATCATTCAATATGCTTTAACATATTGGGTATTTCTCATTTTTAATAATCATCATTGTTTCAATTCAAAATAGATGATTCTTGTCTTTTAAGTGGAGGTTTTATTTCCACAGAATCCACAAGGACGAGCTGTCGTTGTCTGGAGAGGCTAACAACACAATTGGATCTATACGCGACCAATTCACCGGGGAAAGGAAGCTGGGCGATTGTTTCCCAGAATCCCCAGCAGCCCCCTCACTACTCCTCAGCATTAGAAAAGATGCAAAGACAGGAGTACGCTCCTCTTCACTTGGATCTTCCCCTTCCTCACCTCATCCCCAACCTTCAGTAAGGTCGCGTAAAAGACCCTACAACCTTAGAAGTCCTACACACAGCCCTGATACCACCCCCTACAACTCCCCACTCCATGTACACTCACCTCCGGCTGTGTTTTCTCCTTCAGATTCCACCCTTGTCCAATCCCTGATGCCACCCTTGCCTGCTTTATTTGAACCAGAGGACCTACTAAAAATGACCCCATCTACTCTCGGGAGAGTGATGCTGGATGTACCGCCTGCCCCAAAGAAAAGCAAATTGAGTTTGGATAGAACAAAAAGAAAAACCATGATCACAGTTGAAGCAACTTCACCCAAACTAAACCCTTACGTGAAGCTGATTAGGCTGCGCAACAACCAGTTGACCCCTCCTCTACCATCTATGCCTCCTTATACAACACCATCCTTCCCTGTCTCCACCAGATCCACCTCTCCTCGCCCTTCCACATCCTCCCCTCACTATACCGCAGTCTCTTCTCCTGCCTCTGCCCATTCCACCTCTCCTCGCCCTTTAGCCTCATCCCCTCACTATAGCGCAGTCTCTTCCCCCACCTGCACCCGTTCCACCTCTCCTCAACCTTCAGGCTCACCTGCTCACTATAGCGCAGTCTCTTCCCCCACCTCCACCCGTTCCACCTCTCCTCAACCTTCAGGCTCACCTGCTCACTATAGCGCAGTCTCTTCCCCCGCCTCCACCCGTTCCACCTCTCCTCAACCTTCAGGGTCACCTGCTCACTCTGGTGCTGCCTCTTCCCCGGCCACCACCCGTTCCACCTCTCCTCAACCTTCAGGCTCATTTGCTCACTCTAGTGCTGCCTCCTCCCCGGCCACCACCCGTTCCACCTTTCCTTCCCCTTCAGGCTCATCTGCTCACTCTAGTCCAGCCTCCTCCCCAACCTCCACCCGTTCAACCTCTCCTCCCCCTTCAGGTTCATCTGCTCACTCTACTCCAGCCTCCTCCCCAATCTCCACCCGTTCAACTTCTCCTCCCCCTTCAGGTTCATCTGCTCACTCCAGTCCAAGCTCCTCCCTTCCTCCCCTATCTGCTTCAAATTCCGACCCTTTCGAGTCATATGAGTGTGACCACTGTAGCAAACCCTGTGCCACCACCGTAAGCAAAGCACGTCATGAAAAGATTTGCAAATTCAAACCACAATCAGTTTCCTCTCCTCCACTCACTGTAGATCAGCATGCGACACCACACCCGACTCCATCCCAATCCAGTTCCACATCTCACACTGGAGGTCAGTCTGGAAACAAACTCACTTCTGTCTTGCCAGTACTGTCTGATGACTTTGTCAGAGCTAACTTACCCCCGACCTTAACCTATCCTCCACTGAAACCCTTGTCTTCTAAACCTCGTGCCGTAGTCACACCCCGCTGCCGCCCACCCCCAGCTTTCCTCAGTAAAAGCATGGCAGAGCTAATCGCCCTCCGCAGAGCCAGAATTGCTCTAAGGAGAGCCAACAGCCATAGCGGAGTGATAGTTATATCCGACTCTGAGGATGCTGATGAACAATAAATGGTCTGCTACATTTCATCATAAACAGAGTCTAACACATGTACAATATATATGTCTGTGTGAATTCATAATTTATGTCATATCGGACCGATGACGAGATGCAAATCGATTCTACTATATCCTGTAAATATATACACACTTATTAATAGGTGAGCTAAAATACTTTATTAATCCATATGAAACTAATGAGCTGCTTTTAAGGCTGTTGTACCATATCATGTATATATCTACATACTTTGAATATATGTACATACTTTGAATATAGATGAACATTAAACTGATATGTAATATATTTGTCTGTGCTTCGTTGTGACTGAATCATCATAAGATACAATAAGAACAAAACAGTATTGAAAGCATTTAGATTTATTCAATTCAAGCAGTACTGGTTACATAGATTTTTTTTCTCATTCTTATTATCAGGTTGGCTAATACATAGTCTGAGATATAGGGATATTACTGTCAGCAGGTATTCTAGTAGCATTTGTTTGTGATATTTCCATTATATCATTATACATTAATAATTCATCTTTAGTCTGGAAATAATTATATCAGACTTCAGTTATTATCAGTGCCCTGTGCAACATAATCATAGTCGGACCTTACATGATCCTATCAGCCCATAGGTATAGATGAATATATTTAAAGACACAAATGGGATATACAGCATGCTACCACAGGTGTATGTGAGTAAGTTGTAGAGAATATAGTTACAAATTTACCACTTCGTTCAATGAAATGTGTTAATGCCAAGTTGATCTAATGCATTAATCAAGGTATTCAAATTAGCCTCATCTACTTCACGTTGACCCCAACGAACCAGCATAGCAGCAGCATTTCTTACACAACTCCCATTGGTGTCCTCACTCATTGCCTCTATTTCCCAGTATGTAAAACCCAACAAGGGAGCTACACTTTTCCAGGCCGGTGCAAAATGAAACGCAATCCTGAAACAGTCTCGTTCTTCCAATTTCTTTGATGGGTATCGATAATGTCTACCTCCATCACTCCTCTCTGGACAATCACCATCCACATCCATCTCTGACCCTTTCAAGGCAGGCCCTTCTCCAGTCCTGCAACAATTTGAAAAACCTATTGTCACTAAGTAAATTATTCTATGCTCTACATTGCAAAAAACAAAACACAAAAAACAAAAACAATTTGAATCACACATGATTTTCTTCATTGAAATCCATATGATTTAATATCTGACTATGTCAATACAATCTATACTATCAATCTACACAAAGAAAATCAGATTATTTCAAACTTAGTACCAAGTAGTCGCTGGATATTCCTCTCAAGCGGCAGCCTTCCATAAGTTGTACACAGAGGACACTCGGTTGGTACATGGTCAGCTCGGTTGCACCGGAACACATGGTTCTTGAAGTTGGGGAGATACTCATCCAGATGCTTCTCCAAGAAGACTCTGAGCTTGTGAAATTGCTCATAACCCATTTTGAAGCCTTCACGTCCGGGGATGAGTTCTGCCTCAGGGTTTCCTTCATTCTGCCTCAGGGCAAACCAGTGGCGGATATTAACGCAACACTGATCATGCTCCACAGTCAGATACCATGACTTTCCAAGATGGCTGACATGACCTATTACAAATAAAAAATGGATATTTTGGATTGTTTTGGTTAAGAAACACAATTACACCCTTCAAATTGTTCAAGATAATGTCATAACAATTTCATGATTGAAATACACATATTAAGATTAAAGCCTGGTTTAACTTCTCCACTTAATATTACAAGACGGTACACTCATGCTAACTTTGTGATGAAAATGATTTTCAAAACCCACCTAGAAAACACTCTTGGTCACATAGCTTCAAGGCATTCTCAATTTCTCCGGCGCTGGATTTGAGGATGTGAAGAGCATCAAAGTCCAGGATGACACTGTACCTTGATCCCGCACGTTGATGTTTCTGAATGGAATTGACGTGCCACAGCCCGATTCGTAGAGCTTCCTGCTCTGCATTTGGTGAGTAGTAGGCCCGGTTGTTGTATGGCCTGTCTACATACAGACCTGATCCAAGATGATAGAACAGCTTGCTCTGCTCATTTTCTGGCTTTTCCGCCTCATTGGATAGGCCTAAACTCTGCCGCCACTGATTGGAGCACAGATAGGTAGTACCCCTAGGGCCTGCTGATGATGATGGTTGTTTGCCACTACCATCTAAGTAGCAGACCCTGCTCATCTTGCTCTGGTCCCCCTCAGTGAGATTATCCAAGCTGAAAGGTGATGTAGACAGTCCGCCCTGCTGAGGTGTCTGTGTAGTTGTTAAATCATCATCCACATCAAGGGACATCTGCATTGCTAGGTTGGTACGTTTGGACACCTTCACTGGCTTCTTCATTTGGGGAAGAAGCCTGGGTCGCTTCCTGGCAGGAGTCTTCTTGATTACTTGGGGCTTCCCAAGTGTCATCGATTCTCCATACCCAGTCTCATTCTGTGATCCACTGACTTGATCATTCCCTTCCTCCTCTTCTGTTCTCTTGAATAAAAAAGAAGAGGAGATGGATTATAGCTCACACTCATACTTGATAAGACATATATCCATGAGACACATTTCCAGTAATTCATATGATAACATAAAAAATATACTCACAGTTTGGACAAAGGCCATCGGTTCTGTATTGACTTCCATCTCAGGAAAGAATTCCAGAACAGGCAGAGGCAGTGTATTGAAATGATCCATATTGCTCTTTGAGGTGGCTTCGCTCAGTGTTAATCATACAAGTGAGAAAATCCTCAAAAGGTTGGTTATATAGCATAGAGCCCTTAGTATAACCACGCCTTCTATACCACATTCAACCAATGAGATACTAGTACCACCAGTTGTGCAATACTCCGAACTAATGTATCCGGGCAGTATCCGTTGAATATATCCGTTGACCTTGATATTTGAATGATCACATGACTCCAAACATCCAATCAGCGCACAGCCTTCGAATGCAGGTCATCCAGTGGCAGTATTCAAACGGAATGTAGGTCAACCGCTCCAGACCAGATGTAGGTCAACCGGTTGGGTGCCGGCACCCAGCACTGAGGGCGGCCATCTTGGATTCTCCACACTCTACAATATTGAGTCTTTAATTACTCCCTTAATTGATCTCCAATCCTCCTTAAATCTCACATACACATGTATCTTCACATAAGGCATGTTATCACAAAGAATCAAGTAATTCCTTTCAGCCAATCCAACCATACCTCTTCTTTTAACATTTCACCATCCACTGACACTAGGTGAACATCATGGAAAATCTTCCAATAACCACCTTCTAACTACTCCATTTATATTTCCATTACTTTGACTTTTATTGCATATTCAGACACCTTAGCATATTTCCAATTCATACATGTAAGAATCAAAACCATATTCATTATGGTTCTATCTAAAAATTCTTCTTTTTACCAAAGTATGCCATTGACCCTCACTACTAACTACTGATGCCCCAGACTTAACCCCAACCTTCATGACCAAAATCACCCCACCCAACCTCATGGATTTAACCATACCCAAACCGGCCATGTATAGGAAGCCACTTCAGTCCAACCTCCCACCCTGGAGACTACACAAGGTCTGAACCCATCAGATGGTAGTATTGCTTACAGGAATCCAACCCATACTGCTCCCCCCCCCCCCCATCCACCGACCCTCCACCGCTACAGTACTTAGTACTCAATGGTTGCGGAACACTCAACACCCCCAAAAAGACGATGTGTGTGGGAGACCTCAACTGGATGTTAGAATTTGCTGCCTAATTAGTGACACTGCAGAGAGTCAACTACAGTAACGTCTTGGAGTGATACTGTTAAAAGTCACCTACAGGACACAGAGTTTGATGGACTGTTATTATAGATGTACTTCTTCTTGCTATATATATATATATAATTTGATGCTGTAAGAAATCAACCACTCAACTGTATTTTACAATTTGCCGCCTAAGAGTGACGCTGCTTAGAGTCAACTACAGTACACAGTTTGATGGACCACTTGTTCTTGCTATATATAATTTGATGTTGTTAGAAATCAAACACATTGTCTGCTTATACTGTTCTTATAATTATTACATTCATTGGTAGTTTAGGTATTGAAAATCATGTTGATGAACAGATATAGACTATTATCCAGATTACTCATTAATTGTCACTTGCTGAACGCTGCTAAAGGTAAATAATTTAATGCATCTCCATTGTGCATAATGAGCTAAATGCTACTTCTTTATAGAGACTTGGCAATACATTGAAATGTCAATGTGATTAAATGAGATAAGGCTGATTGAAGTCATATATGCTTGCATTTATCTACCCTAGAATGTAAGTTCTGGATTATTCCATTGCATAAAAAGATGTTATCTCCCTGCCTGTATAAATTGATTTTGGTCTTTTCCTTCTCATTGATAGCAGTATTTGATTGTATATAATGCCCATGTATAAATGTTTCTGTACAAGAGATAAATATAGACCTTTAACTCTTGACAAATCATAATAGGGCAGCACTCCCTATTACCTCCCCCCTCCTACCTCCTTTTCTTCCCACTTACTCTTTATTTTTCCCAACTGGAGCATAGCTCCTCTCACTAGTAACACCCGCGCCAAGCCATGTGGCTTGTACATACTCTAGGCCTATCCCCCTGCCTCCCTATCCATAGAGTAGCAGTGGTAGGTTTCATAGTGGACCAGGGTCGCTTAGGCCCGTGTCCATTCATACTCATTATTCTGTCGCTTGCTTAAAGGAACCAAGATGCACCACATCATGGGCTCGGTAGTACCACCAACAAGATTTGATAAGGGGTTTAAATTTGTTTCATTTAATGCAAGGAGTTACAATGCGCATAAGATTGATATCCAGAAAGCCTTTAATGATTTTGATTTTGTTGCATTAACAGAGTCCTGGCTTAAGCCCAAACATGACGATAGCATGGTTCATTGGCCCTATAAGCAGTATTACAGATTGGACAGAATTGGCAAAGACTGTGGGGGTATAATATGCTTTATCTCAAACAAATTTTACAGATATGCCCGCATCATCCCACCCCTATCATTCGCCAATAATGACATTGAATGTCTAACCATAAGCATTGATGTGCCAAAAAATAAATCCATGCAGCTTACAACCATCTATAGGCCACCAAATGGAAATCCAGTTAATTTTCTGAAAACTCTCCCCCTATTCACAGATACTGACAAAGAGCTATGGCTGGCAGGAGATTTTAACATAAATTTTGCTTCTGATGCGGGGCAAGCCTTAAAGTTGAAAGGTTTCTGCCTTACAGCCAACCTTACATGGTTAATAAGTGAACTGACCAGACCAAGTACAGCCAGAATCCCAAACCCATTGGGAGGATCCATAATAGATAACATCCTCACTGACTGCAGATTCATATCACGATGTGGTGTTATGGATGATCTTATCACAGACCATTTTCCGGTCTTTGCTCTACGTAAAAAAGATAGGAACAAATTTGTCAAGGTTAAGGTCACCAGTAGATGTTACAAAAACTACAAGAAAGACCTTTTGGAAGAACACCTACTGTATGAGGATTGGGAAGAATTATATTCACTCAGCACAACGACAGAGAAGTGGACCTTTGTCCAAAACTCAATAATAAGATTCCTAGATCTATACTGTTCTTTGCATAGATAAGATTATAAAAGATTATGGTACTACCCCACTTAGCCCTGCAATCCTGACAGACATAAGGCATGGAAATGAAGCTGCTAATAGATTTAAGAGATATAAGAATATACTAGACAAAAACATGCCCAAAGGTTGAGAACCAAAATCACGAAAGACTCCAGGAAATGGGAAGCGTCAGGTATAAAGAAAAATCTTTCAGAGTGTAGAAAGTATCCCCAGCGTTTCTGGGGACTCATCAAGAGATTATTGAAACCTTCAAATTCCCAGACGATCCCAAGTCTCATTCATCATGAAACTGGTGAGGAAGTTGATGAAATGCCAAAATATGTGAATGAATATTTTAGCACAATTGGACAGAAACTCTTTGAGAAAAAGGACCTACCAGATATTCTTTCTCCCCTCCCACCGCCAACTACTCCACTGCCAAACCCACCCCCTATGTGTATGCCCCCACCAGTGTTTGATGTTGATGATATGAAGTTTCTTATTTCTGAAATTAACACCACCAAACCTTCAGGAATAGACCATGTTCGAACCTCTGTACTTAAGGACGCCCTAGCCTTCATACCTAACCACCTGGCACACATATATAACCATTCCATATCCACCTCAGATTTCCCCTCCCCTTGGGCTAAGGCAACGGTAACCCCCATTCCAAAAACCGGAAACTTAAAATCCATCTCGAATTGGCGCCCCATCTCCATACTCCCCCTGCCCGGGAAGCTATTAGAAATACTGGTACATAAATACCTGGCAAATGAGTTCACAGTACAAGAGACACTGTCTGAATGCCAATACGGTTATAGAAAAGAGAGAGGAACTGCTGATGCTGTACTAGAGATTACAAATGATCTTTTTGTAGCCAAAGACATAGGGCAAGTAACAGCTGCCTGCTTCCTAGATATCCGTAAAGCATTTGACTCAGTTAGTCATAATTACCTGAAACAAATGTTAAAACAAGTTAATCTCCCTCCCAAAATATACTCTTGGTTGGTCTCTTACCTTGAAAACAGAACTCAAAGGGCCAAAGTCAATGGAAACTACTCTGAGTACCTCAAACTAGACTATTCAGTACCACAGGGCTCAGTCCTAGGTCCACTCCTCTTTATATACTTCATAAACTCCCTCCCAAATGTAGTAAAGGGATGCAAAGTCAAGATTTATGCTGACGATGTTGTGCTCTATGTTGCCCATAAGAATCCACTCAGTGCCAGGATGACACTTCAGGCGGAAGTGAACAAAGTTGTCATCTTCTGCAATACAATAGGCCTAACAATAAACACCAACAAGACTAAATGGCTCTGGTTTGGCACGCCACAAAGACTCAAGAAATGCCCAAGAGGCAATATCAAGATTGGCAATGTGGTCATAAAACGAGTTGATAGCTACACTTATTTGGGTGCTAAACTAGACACAAATCTAAATCTAAAGCAACAGGCAAAAATAACTCACTCCAAAGTTAATGTGATGGCATTCAAGCTGGCTGACTTGAGGAAAAAAATAGACTTTGATACAGCAATAGGGATATACAAGCAGTGTATCCTACCAAAGTTCGACTACTGTTCTTTCCTTACTGATAGCACGATTAAATATTGGCGTAAACGGTTTGAGACCCTGCAAAACAAAATGCTTAGAATATGTCTAAAAGTCAAAAAAAAAGGGGGGAGACAACAGAAAACCTACGAGAACTATGTGAAGTTCCTCTTCTAGAGACTAGAAGGAAAGAGCTTCTAACGACACAAATGTTCTCCAAATCCAAGAGACTTCCACCCCAGGCAGCCCCTTGCAGGGCTAGAACGAGAGGTGATGAAAAGATTAAGTTCCCAAGGAAACCCCCGAAGAACATGTCTTATAGGAAGACACCATACTATAGGGCTGTTAATCTCTGGAATGAGCTAACACCTGAGATGCAAAAAATAGTAGGGAAAGAACAATTCAAAGCTAAGCTAAAGATAAAATTAGGAACGAATATGAAAGGTCACAGGAAAAAGCTTTTGGATGCCAGAAAACCTCTTTTAGATCATCCACCCTGATCATCCCCCCTACCCCCCCCCCCCCACCACCCCCTACTTCCCAGACAATTCAAACGGCTCCATTTAACTCTACTTTATTTAACATTATGGGGGGCCCACAAAACATGTAGCTTCCAGTTATTCTCTTTCTTTCAGCGACTCTCATTCATACTATATATACTCATTATGTACATTACTGTATATTGTTACTTATTACTGTTAACAGCCTACCTTTCTTGTAGCTAATAGGGTACTCCTGTTTGGACAGTAAGCCTTATGACATATTTATCTGTCTGTGGCCAACTAACATTATATCATATCATTGATACAATTCAAGTAAATATGCAACATATACAGGTTTACCATAAAATGGGTCGTGGAAGATCATTCTGTATTTTAATGAGGACCTAATAAAAAATAAAATAAAAAAATAAAAAAAACCTTGGTCGTTTATGTTATCCGTGACACTCACTGTTACTGTGTACTGGTTTGTACATTTTTTGTTCCTACACAGAGAAAAGAAGGGAATCCAGGTTGCCTCCAGAATGATTTCCCGTTTTAGGTTGCAAAAGAGAGCCTAGGTGACTCCCTGGGCGACCCAAGGGAGTTACCTGGGGGAGTCACATAGTTCTCTGACTCACCTAAGGGAGTCACATAAGGACCTATAGGCTCCAGGAGTCCTCTACAGAGGGGAGTCATTCTGGAAGCAACCTGGCCTCCCTTTTGACACTGTTTCTTGTATCTGTGTAAATGTATACAGCATGGTCACGCCGGGGGTAATAGTAGTACTAGAGGAGACTTGAATTTCACATTTTGCTTTTGAGAAAACAATTATATGTAGGTCTAATTGGCGTAACGGTTAAACTTAAACTGCTTAAGAGGCAATTAGATTATAAATGAAGTACTGTCTCGTTCAGATGAATCTATCCTGTGTCTATTGATTACTTAGCCTATGTCTGTTGTTATTGTGTCCCTGTACTGTTAATCAACGCTAATAATTCAATAACATGATGTCAAACATTCATATGAAAATTAATTGAACTATCGTCATTACAAAAAATGATAGCCTAGCATTTTGGTCTTCGGTCAGAATAGAGCACATGTATATCGTCCTATATGGATGATCTCTTCCCCATGACCTCCCTTCCTACTGTCGCCTACTATATAAAGGGCACAAAAGTCAACTGTCTGTGAACCAGTTCAGGGAACACCATACATAACAGATAGTCGGATATAGTACACACATAGCTTATAGCATAGATAAGGTGTGTCGTTTGGCTCCTGGTGTACACCTATCTACAACGATCTATGATGTAGCCATTTCCTGGTTGTCCATCAGACCTTCACAATTAGCCAGGAGCAGGTCAGAGGGTATACAGATTACAGGTGAGTAACAGTACTTTTTTGTTTTTAATTATCCTTGAATCATGAATGATGCAAGGATTTATTAGTTGTGTGACTGAATATTGGCCACGCATTATGCCTGTCCATGCAGGCTATTGTTTAATAGTCCTGATAACATTTTTACATGGGCATGGGTTGATATATTATAATTGATAAGATGGAATATATTCGTCAAAGGTCGCGCACAGTGCTAATTGGGATACATACACATATGAAAACAAAATTCATATTTATGTAAAAACAAAAACATTTTTCTTGCATTGAGTGTCTCTTTAAGACCATGAATCGAAAGACAGAAGCTAAGGGAGGGTTCATTATTTATGGCAGGGGGGGGGTGAGCGTTTGGCAAATCGAATATGTCAAAAATAATTGCCCCCCCCCCTCGGAATAGGTTGAAAAAAAAAGGCCCCCCCCCTCGGAATAGGTTAAAAAAAAAGCGCCCCCCCCCCCCCTCAGTGGGCCTCACCCTTCGTTTTCAACTTTATTACAAAAACGATAGTGATGTCTACTAATTGTATGCATTTAATCGTGGGCACTTTTTTACCTAAAATTTACTACCTTGCAACAAATACATCCATTCGTAAGGTGTTTTAGTGTAAACGTCTCATGATACTCGCTGGTGAGCGATAATAGTCAAACCTCAGACACTCGACTTACATACCGTTGAGTTTAAGGGCCCCAGTGCTTATAGATTGGAAGCTCCCATACCCTCAGTACTTACATGAGGCCGGCACTTTTTTGAAGACTGACAAAACGGTGGGCTATTTTGAGTGTTAAAAGTGATGCAGTGAGAAATTTTCTGGGAGTTTGAGGAAAATTTTAGAAAATTTTGAAAATATTGACATCATTTGGTAAAATATAACACAGGCTGTTACCAAAATTCGCGACATTTCAACGTACTAAATTCGCGACATTTTTAGGAATACCCCTAAAAAAAAAGGCCCCCCCCCTAAGAATAGGGTAAAAAAAAAAGGCCCCCCCCTTTGAATACCCCTAAAAAAAATTGCCCCCCCCCTCAAATGCTCACCCCCCCCTGCCATAAATAATGAACCCTCCCTAACTAATGTTAAATCAATTGAGATGTAAGGTAGGATTCCATTACATGATATTATGCAGTGGGCTATATGTTTAAAACATGGTTGCCCACCCTTTCTCCGTTATAATATGCGTGTTCCGATTCTCAGTGCTTAGGTGTTATATACATTGTACCAAGAAAGGAAAATGAGAAAATGGGGGAAAAAATAAATAAGTAGTTTGGTGACCACTTTTTGAAATTTGTCCTAAATTTGATATTTACAATATCGTATAATAGATCAGATTACTGCAGGAAATCGTTAAGCCTAATGTTCTGTTGTCACACATAATGTGTCCATGGAGCACATATCGAGTTTTTTTTTGTCACAAATGTATCAAATGTGAAACATGCCAGTCACCAATGTAGGTCACCTCCAATCCAATGATCCTGAAACCAACAAATTGTGGTCCTATTATGTACATATAGCAACGGAAAACGAGGAATAACGAGTAATATTAATGAATTGATAGAATCATAGTATTTTGTTGAGGGATCGACAATACACGACAATAAGCCCTTTCACTAACAGAAATACCTTATTTTACGTCACAATAAACTTTCTAACATTATACAACGTTTTGCCATAATATGAAGCAATAGAGAACCTGTCTGATGCGTTGTATCACGTTTTTAGTTTAGGCCACTCCAAATAATATCTTTGTTCCTCATCACCAAGTCATGACAAATATGACGAGGAGTGGCCTTACTGAGATGGCCCATGAACTGGTTATGTCCCCGCTTTCTGGGACAAGCACCTGATGTCATGTTGACACTGCTGTCTCCGGGCACCACCGAATGAACCTCATTTTCTAAAGCTGCATGCTCTATATTCCCAGCCCTCCTTACACATGTACATGTAGTGGACTTTGACAACTATACCAGTAGGACATGGCCTTGTGACCACATCGAAATACATGTATGTATGCCTATAGTATATATAACACACAATATGTGTTTATCACAGCGTTTAATAATTCCAGATCAGGGATATGTAATATTGTCATTTAATGCACAATGTAAGCCAGTAACAGTTACTCTTATTTTTAAATAATAATAAATATCAGGAAATGGTTATATGTATGTGATGAGGGGGGGACACAGAGACTGAGGAAGCTAGGAGTTGTAACTGTTACATGTATCAAGCGACAATGCAGACCGTCCTGGTTATAAGACCAGGGTGCTGTTTCTCCACAAATTTTGTCTATTATTCCACAAATTTATTGAATGTGTATTCCGCAAATTCGTTGATGTCCATGAATTCATGGAGGTCCGCAAATTTGTGGAGAAACAGCAAGTGTGTAATCCATTCTTGTTCAAGTTAATAGATAAAGTTTAGCCAATCACATAGTGACTGAGTTGGCACAATAGTCCCATAGATGGTTCTCACTACTAACCATCCCACCACTGTGCCCGCCAACTATGCGTGCAGTATGATACTTGGCCACTCAAGTGATTTTCAGCGGATCCAGAGTAGAGGAGGGGGACATGCCCCTAGGGGTGAAAATTGGTGCGTGGAACTCAAGGTTTATGAGCTTGGTGGGTGAAACACAAGGACTGGGAACTTGGCGGCTGGAACTCCCAGGGATGGGAACTTGGTAGTTGGAATTAAATGACCAGGAACTAGGTGGGTGGAACTAAAGGACCGGGAAATTGGTGCACTGTAAGAAGTAAGTACTGTACACCTACAGCAAAAGTTGCTGGCAACTTTTGTTCCAGTAGATTTTGCTGTAGGTGTACAGCAACTGACTTGCTGTAAATTTACAGCAACTTCTACTGTAAATTTACAGCAACTTCTACTGTACATCTACAGCAAAAGTTGCTGGCAACTTTTGTTCCAGTAGATTTTGCTGTACATGTACAGCAACTGGGTGCTGTAAAGTTACAGCAATTTCTACTGTAGGTTTCAAATTGTTGTTCTCATCAATTTATATCAATTAATATGCATGCATGGAGAATACTTTCCTGCATAATAGTTAAATCTCAGCTAGGATAATACACACTACACAATGTAATGGTTTAATCCTGCTTCAATACAGCTGAACCGTATCTGATACTAGCTTTTCCCCAGTCCGGGCACTTAAGCATTTAACTTTTCCCACCAATGTGGTGTCTATTCTATACTTTTGCTGTTTTTTTGTATTATTCAACACAATTATGCAAATATCAATACACTTTATGATAACTGCATTCAGTCTCTCTCATCCATTATTATTCTACAATGTCTTGAGAGTTTGTGAGGCTTTATTTGACTTAGGAAAGGGTTGGGTGGAATAATTAATACAGAAATGGTCTACTGCTGCCACCTAGCGGCGGAAATCTACAGCACAATGTACTGTAAATGTACAGCAACATTGCCGGGGACCCAATTTACAGTACATGATGCTGTAATTATACAGCAAATACTGCTGTAATACCAACTACAGCAAAAAGTGCTGTAAATGTACAGCACATTGTACTGTTTAAATACAGTAACTTCTTACAGTGTGGGTCGAACTCAGGATCGGGAACTTAGTGAGTGGAACTCAAGGTCCGAGAACTTGGTGGCTGGAACTCCTAGGTTGGGGAACTTAGTGGGCAGAACTCAAGGGCTGGGAACTTGGTGGCTGGAAATCCTAGGGTTGGAAACTTGGTGGCTGGAACTCAATGACCAGGAACTTGGTGGCTGGAACTCAAGGACCGGGATCTAGGTGGTGGAACTCCAAGGGGTAGGACAAGGGTGGGCGCTTGCAGATCCAAGGGGTGGGATTTGGATCTATGGGTGGAAGTCTTGGGGGTGTGATCTAAGTGCGTGGTATATTAGTGGATGAAACTCCAAGGGGTGGATCCGAGATCCAAGTGGTGAGATCTGGATGGGTGGATGCATGGGATTTGGATGGGTGGGTGGCACTTCGGTAAGTTCCTCTAGGTCCAAGATCTGATGGCAGGGGTATGGACCCATGGGCGAGATCTAGGGGGTCGGAACTGCTTGTGGTTGGAACATGCTGAAAGGAACTTCCGAGCTAACAATTTTTTACCCGTCAAAATAACGTTTATAAGTTTATATAATGTTTGGTCATAATAAGGAGCCATAGAGAAACATTATATAACGTTGTATACCTTTTTTTGTTTACTTTGTTAGAGGGTTGGAATCTGGGTCAGCCATACTCTGATGAGATGTGGGTGGAATTCCAATGGGTGGAATCTGGGTGGGTGGTTGGAACCTGGGTGGGCAGGACTCAAGGACTGGGAGCTGGGCATGTGGCACTAGTGGTGGGTCTTCAGTGGGCTTGTCCAGATCCAAGGGTGGGATTTGGATGCATGGTAGAACTCCATGTGGTTGGATGTTGATGGGCTGAACTCCAACGGTTGGAATTTAAGAGATTGGTGGGTAGGACTTCAAGGGTTGGAACTTGGGTATAGGCAGTACTCACGGGCTGGGATCTGAGCAAGGTGGTATTTAAGTGGTTGCAATTCCTTCTGATGGGATCTCGGTGAGTAGAACTCTGGTGATATGGAACTTGCATTGATGGGTCTCAGAGGGCCCCGAAGAACTCTGAGGGATAGGTTTGATGAAAATGTGAGGGGTGGACAGAACTCCAAAGGGAGGGTTGGGAGTGACAGGATTTGGGTGGGATCTGGGTGGGTTAAACTTGGTTGAACCGAGCAGAAATATAATTGGATTAGTGGAACTCCAACGGTCGGACTCTGGATGGATGGAACACTGAGCAGTGGGCCGGGGCAGTGGGTCTGAGGGATGGGCTTGGTGAAACTCAGAGAACTTCGATGAGAGGGTCATGGATGGATAGAACTCTAGGGGGCAGGAATTAGGTGAACATAACTGTAAGGGGTGGGATCTGAGTAGGTTTAACCCTGCGTGTTCAAACATGGTGCCGTGGAAATCTGACTTGGGGTGGATTAGAATACACTGTAAAAAGTTACTGTATTTAAACAGCACAATGTGCTGTACATTTACACCACCTTTTGCTGTAGTTGGTTTTACAGCATTATTTGCTGTATAATTACAGCATTATGTACTTAAATTGGGTGTCCGGCAATGTTGCTGTACAGTTACAGTACATTGTGCTGTATATTTCTAGTAGCAGTAGACCATTTCTGTAGTAAACTCTTTCCCGAGTCAAATAAAGCTTCACAAACTCTCAAGACATGGTAGAATAAGAATGGATGAGAGAGACAGAATGCAGTTATCACAAAGTGTATTGATATTTGCATAATTGTGTTGAATAATACAAAAAAACAGCAAAAGTATAGAATAGACACCACATTGGTGGAAAAAGCTAAATGCTTAAGTGCCTAGACTGGGAAAAAGCTGGTGTCACATACAGTTCAGCTGTATTGAAGCAGGATTATATCATTACATTGTGTAGTGTGTTAATAATTATCCCAGCATGCATATTAATTGATATAAATTGATGACAACAACAATATGAAACGTACAGTAGAAGTTGATGTAACTTTACAGCACCCAGTTGCTGTACATGTACCGGAAAATCTACTGGAACAAAAGTTGCCAGCAACTTTTGCTGTAGACGTTGCTCTACATTTACAGTAGAAGTTGCTGTAAATTTAGAGTAGAAGTTGCTGTAAATTTACAGCAAGTCAGTTGCTGTACATGTACAGCAAAATATACTGGAACAGAAGTTGCCAGCAACTTTTGCTGTAGATATACAGTAGACGTTGCTCTAAATTTACAGTAGAAGTTGCTGTAAATTTAGAGTAGAAGTTGCTGTAAATTTACAGCAAGTCAGTTGCTGTACATGTACTGCAAAATCTATTGGAACAAAAGTTGCCAGCAACTTTTGCTGTAGATGTACAGTGGACGTTGCTCTAAATTTACAGTAGAAGTTGCTGTAAATTTAGAGTAGAAGTTGCTGTAAATTTACAGCAAGTCAGTTGCTGTACATGTACAGCAAAATCTACTGGAACAAAAGTTGCCAGCAACATTTGCCGTTTGTGTACAGTACTTACTTCTTACAGTGTACACTCTAAGAACAGTAGGTTGCGAGACACGATTGAGCAGAAATCCAAGGAGTCGGATCTGGATGGGTGGAACTCTGAGGGATGGGACAGCTCCCTCTAAATTTCCAGAGGTTCTCCCTACCTCATCCTATACCACCACGTTCCACCTCAATCTGAGTTCTACCCACCAAAAGCCCATTCATCTCAGTTCCATTCACACTAATCCCATCCACATTAGTTTCAACAAATACAATACCACCACTTTGGGTGCAAGCCCTGCCAGTGTGATTTCCACCCGGTATATACTTCCAGATTAGTTCCAACAATAATGCCTTGCTGACGTTCTACCCTCCTAGAGGTTTCAACACCTTCATGCCTTTCAAAGGTTCCAGCCGTCATGCCTTCAAATTGTTTCAATTGTCATACCCTGTTCAAGTCCTGTTCCTCCTCACCTTAACTTTCAGAAGTTTCACCCTTTCAGAAATTGCTCTCAGAAGTTGCTACCTATCCAACACCCCTACCCTGAAAACACTCCCCCTTCCAGTCATCTATGTGCCACTTTTCCAAGCCTCGTCTGATAAAGCTTTACAACTTGATACCACACTCCATCATTCCAATCCTGTCCTCACCCAGATCCCACCACATTGAGAAGTTTCACTTTTCAATAGTGTCTCAATCTCGCCTTCTATACAGTAGGTGTGTGCAACTTCTGAGTGATGTCCCACCCTACTACTCTCATATACATTGCAAGTTGTCCCAGCCTACATCAATGTTTCCTTCTTCTCTCCTTGCCTATTTTCCTAGCTGATTGCCATTACCTGCCTCATCCACTTTTCCCACCATGAATGCATGCATGCCTCCCCCTTCTGCTACTGTCCACCCTCCCCTACCTGTCTACCATCTGCCTATACCAGTAAACTCTATCAACTGGAACGCATCATGAGATAATATGAGAATAGGGGAAGGAGACAACATAGGACACAGGGGGATGACACAGGGGGGGGGGGAGAGGACATTGGGGGAAGGTGAGAACACATGGAAGGATACAGAGAAGAGGGAGTAAGAGATATGACACGATTGGAGGACACAGGGGGGAGCAGATAAGAACTGGGGATGGCAGAACTCTTGACAGGGGTTTGAGGGATACCAGACACTATGTTATATTGGCGTAGACTTGACCCTATTGGTGATCGTCTCCCTTCAACTTGCTCCCCTTTATGACAGAGTTGCACCCCTGGCTGATGCTTGTGGTGGTCAGAGAGAACGAGAGGATCCAGCGGATAAGAGAGGTCAGAGAGGGTCAAAGGGTCTGAAGTGGCCTAGTGTGTGCAAGGGTGATAGGGATGGCCTGAGGAGGCTAAGGAGGATAAGGTGGGTGTGATAGGGATTGGGTGAGGTTGATAGATATGGAGTGAAGGGGATATATAGTGATGACGTGAGTGAGGCTGAAATAGTGCTTGGGATGGTGTGAGAAGTGAATGTGAGCAGGCAAGCAGAAAGGATGCTCCCTGCAGGACGAATACCAATTATAGCCACCATGGCCTTAAATGGGAGAACTAAGTTTTAAAATACTCAAAAATGTTTCTGTAGAATAGGCAAGAAGGGAGAACTCTAGAGGTAGACGCCGTGCTTACAATTGCAAATCCCCGGTTATCTTTAAGGCTGATGCAAATATTTCTGACGTGGAATTTGAATCCCACTGAGAGGGGGGGGACACAGTTGCGGTGAGTGTTGTTATTGGGTGGACGACAAAAAATATCTAAGGTACCTAAAGTCCTTACTAATAAAAACGTGTATCGCATTTTGATTAAACCAAACGTTTTATGATTGCAGATAATAGAAATAGGCGCAGAGGAGCTGGTCAGCCATGTCAGGCAGGCTCTTCATACTTGCTGCATTTGTTACAGCTATGGGGCTGGCCTCACCAGCAGCAGGCTACAACATCCTACTGGTGCCCTTCGCCCACGGCTTTAACTCCCGGCTCATGAACATGCAGAAGATAGCAGACCTGCTGATGGACGCTGACCACAACACTTCCATCCTTATCAACAATGCCGTCCAGAAGAGCGTCACCAACAAGCGCGCCACCTGGTACGTCTACTCCGTACCAGACAATGCCACCATCAAGACAGGCACCGATAGGCAGTTCATCGACTTCATGATGTTCGGCCCAAAAGAGCAGACTGGGATATATGCCATGGTGGAAGCGTGGTTGGAGTTTGAGCTGCCGTTGTGTAGAGCTCTTCTCAAGGAGGGGAAAATGCTGCCACGCCTCAAGGCAGAGAACTTTGACCTGATGCTTATTGACGTCGGAGATGACTGCAGTAGGATCATTGCAGATTACCTGGACATCCCAACCATTCTCTACTCTAACTATGGCTTCAGTCATGACCACAACATCTTCTTCCCACAGATGCTCAGCTTTGTCTGTTCCCCCGAGATCCCCGATGTGTGCACCTCTGATGAAATGGACTTTGGGGAGAGAACAGCAAATTTCCTTGCTCACTTCATCATGGAGTTCTTCACCAGTCCTTTTCTACATGCACGTTATGACGCTCTAAGGCAGGAATTCGGCTATAATGTCTCACTCAAGAGCAAGGAGTCTTTCAATCGACATGTCATGATAGCTAATGCAGATTTTGCTATTGATTTCCCAAGACCGGTTATGCCTCACATCATCACCATTTCAGGTATCTTCAGAAAAGATCCTAAACCCCTCTTAAACGAGCTTCAAGAATTCTTTGCCAGTTCTGGTGAGCATGGTGTTGTAGTACTGAGCTTTGGAACACTCATCTCTGCATTAGATAACTCACAAGCCGAGATCTTTGCAACGGTATTTGCAAAGCTACCCCAGAAAGTGCTCTGGCGACATTCAGGTGTAACACCGAAAAACCTTGGTTCAAACACCATGCTGATGGATTGGGTTCCACAGAATGACATTTTGGCTCATCCTAAAGTGGTCCTGTTCATCACCCACTGTGGTATTGCCAGTACCTTTGAGTCTGCCATCCATGGGGTACCTGTGGTTACTGTTCCACTGTTCGCAGACCAGCGTCTCAACTCCGCGCGCCTCGTGAAACGCGCCAAAATGGGAGTACAAATCGACATCCGCAAACTAAACGAGGATGACCTAACATGGGCAATTGACCATGTCCTCAACAATAATTCCTATCGAGTAAATGCCAAAGCCACATCCAGACTGATGCATGACTCTCCGAATTCTCCTAAGGATCTGTTTCTTTACTGGGTTGATTATGTAATTCGTCATAATGGAGCGCACCATCTCCAGTCTGGGCCTGTCCGTCGAATGAATCTCATCCAGTATCTGGGTTTTGATGTGCTCCTAACAGTATTAAGCGTGATTATTGGGGGACTTATTTTAACCTGTTGTGTTCTAGGGTTTCTCTTCCGATATGCATACAGAAAGATGTCACACAGTAATGTGAAGCTAAAACAAACTTAACTGCCTATAGGTATACATATAGACATTTATCACTACGCAAATGGCATTACATATAAAAATTAGTTTATTTCAATTATTGATAGAAATATATCACAGTATTATACATTCACATGTATACATTAGTATCATGACGTTGATCATTCGCACAACATAGACGTATCATTAATCGCATCCCTGCAAAATTGATTGCATTCCCATTAAATTGATTGCTGTAACAAAAGAAAGGCGTTCACAAACGAGAGTTCACTTTTCCTATCAGTGATGTTAATTGTTCATTTAACTTCTCATGATCATTATTATTTTCGATGATGAAGTCCCAGTCTTTTCTGTTGTCTAATCCACATTCTGATTCTGCATCATCAACTCCTGTAAAGAAAGTGGAAAGTTTAATGTAAATACGTCTAGAAATTCCACATTTAAGTTCCTACTGACAGGTAATCCACACACTCTTACAGAATTACGTTTAGGTGACATTCAAATGCTATACAGGAGCAGTAAAAGCTCATAATTATAGGGTCCTATGTATACATAGTTTCTTCTATCAGGGACGGTTTACTGACAGGAAAGGATCGGCAGGGCTAGTGGGGATTGCCAGAGTGGTGAGGTCCTCTGGCGCCCAGCCATAAATTTGATAATTACATCAAATGCCAAGTAAACGCTATATGGAATAAAAGGCACAGTGAAAAGAGGGCAAAGTATAGCCTTTGGGAACATCCATTACCATTTTCGGGTCCCCCGGTTGTTGCATTAATTTTAACTCAAAGAGTCTGCTTTTTGAGTTTGGTAGTTTTAACCCCTTCCACGCGGTAAGCCAATATATTGCACAAAATTGCATTGAGTTATAAGAAACCACAATACCCCGATATTCAATTGCGTCTCTCAGACAGAGCCAAAGTCACTTTACAATCTGTCATAGCATCGAGAAGTTGTGCAAGATGATGACCATCCCTTACCTTGCGTAAAGGTCCACCCGCGAGCTGCTCTTACATTCGGCTCAGCCTCCACCCGGACGGTGAGCAACACATCCCTGTAGTGGTCCTGGGATAATACAGACAAATATATAAAGTAAATACAATTGTATAGATAGCCGGGCAGAAGTGAAGTAACACAATGATTTCATCAAATATGCCCACATAGTGTAATTATTATCGGTCGTTTATCGTTTCTGAACATCACTGGCGGGTTCCCTATCTCTTTACCGACTCTTTCTCTTGCATCACTCACTCACTTCTTACTAAGTGAGTGAGTGAGTGAGTGAGTGAGTGAGTGAGTGAGTGAGTGAGTGAGTGAGTGAGTGAGTGAGTGAACAAACAGTTTAATACCTTGAAGTACTCGATGTCAGTCTTCCGCCGAGCGTCACTGATGATCCAGACAGGCAGCTCGGACCCGGGGCCTTCACAAATGAGACGCGCAAAGTATCCTGGATCACTGTTCCTCTTCGCCTCTCCCCAGAGAATCATGTCCGCTCTGTACTTCTCTTTATAGTCACTGGCATCAAGAAGTCGTTGGAAATCCAAATTGTGCTCCTGGACAGATGATAATCCAGATTATGAAAATGCATGTTTAAAGATATTGGTTTGTCAAAGATATCTTTTTCTTATTTTTTTCAATTTGATCATTTCGTCTGTCATGTTTGTCCCACAGACATGATAAAATGTCATATGGTCCAAAATTGACTGCTGATCTGAAGATTCATTCGCATTCCACATGTGTTATTTTATCAGTAAACCCATGCAGGAACGACACTAGGCTGACTACTTATGATATGTACATCACTACATGTAACCAAAACGTTCTCTTGGTCTAAGACCGAAATTTCTTACCTTTGCATATTGACCTTTTAACGGTCCGGATAGCCGTAAAATACTACACTTGTCTTTACCGATTCTAAAAAAGAGATGGAAAAACATACCGGATATTCAATTGTTGTTATGAGAAACACACTTTTCTTATATCATGTTGTGGCCTAGGGAGTGGCAATTTGTCTAAATAGCTTTTTGTTTCATTCGAGATTTCCCTATAGACATCGTGCTCGAGGGGTGTAATTTTGTGTGGGTCTGATCCTGACACTGTGACAGTGTTAGGGAGTGGCCATTATAATTATTATTTAATATTATTTCTTTTCATGAGAAAGGTCGCACCCCTCCCTCCTTGAAGTATAATATTATAGGCCCCTACAGTATTTTTACTGGTATAAACTGATGTTTTACAGGGTAGAAAGGCCAACAATCTCGACCCCTTGACCGGGGTGTGGGGGTGGATAAAATGATTAAAACAAGTACATATTAAAACCTCTCGGGGTTTGGGGGGGGGGGGCGGTGCGCGTTATGCCCCCCCCCCCCCCCACTCGTTATCAAAATAATTACTCATCTTAAGGGAGTGATCATTTATTATCAACAGGGGGGGGTGGTGGGTTTGGGGGGGGGGGGGGGCAAAAAAATGTGGACCCCTTGACCGGGGGGGGCAAAAAAATTTGGACCCCTCTTGGGGGGGGGGCAACAAAATTTAACCTGTTTTGAGCCAAAAAGCCCGCGCGTTACTATGCTTCAAAGGGCCCGTGCGCGAGCCGATTTTCGACCCTAAGGGGGGGGGGTAAAAAATTTTGACCCCTTGACCGGGGGGGGGGGGGGGTAAAAAATGTCGGGCGCTCCGCGCGGAAACCCACCTCCCCCCCCCCTGTTGTTAAAAAATGATCACTCCCTAAGGTGGATGACTCTGAAATCCCTAACCAGTTTAAGAAATCTGTTTACTTTTTCTATTTTCCAAATTATCCTAGTTTTCATAGTTGGACTACCCAACCACAGTCCACACAGTAGAGTCTCGCCTAGTCACCGATGTCGACCAAGGCTTCACCATGGTCTCCGTTCCCCCCTACAGACGATCTTGTAGGCTAGTGCGCCCAACTTTGGGCGCACTTGCACACTTTCAATATTCAACCAATCTCTCTAATTCTATTTTTCCTGCGTAAAGGGCAACCTTCCCTTGGTGGCTGGGTAATTTTTCTTAAGATATTATTTATTTAAACTGCCAAAAATTACACTTTAAAAACCTATGGGGTATTCTGCCGTATCAAAACAAAGATGGCGGCCGTGAGATCGTGAGGCTGAATTCCAACAATTTAAAACTCTTGTACCACATCTAATATGTTGAATTATGTTAGGGACTTGCATAAATTTTGTGAATTGATTGAAATATATGAGTATTGGCCCAGTCATGTAGAGCTTGTTGAGAGCTTTTCAGAACTGTTTAGATCATCTTCCTACTGTTGCTAGTTGCTGAGCAATCAGGATCGAAGATCCAGAATTGATGGGTACTTCATCCCCATTGAAACACTGTTTAAGCGGGATCCAAAACTGTGATCAGAGCAGATTAGAAAGATACCCTGAACAGACAAAGGAAACAGGTTATTTTAAGATAAATCAGCTATTATTTAATCTTTTAGGATGAAATTTTCAGCATACATTAAGCATCACAGGCCAGATAATATGACCTTGTTTCAGATGACCTTTGACCTAGTTAGATTGACCTTTTTCCTAATTAACTAGGTCAAAAGGTCATAAGAAACATCATTTTAGGATAAATCAGCCACTATTTAATCTTTTACAATGAAACTTTCAGCATACATTGTATGTCATGGATCAGATAATATGACCTTGTTCCAGATGACCTTTGACCTACATAAGCTGACCTTTGACCTAATTAACTGGGTCAAAAGGTCATAAGAAAGGTCTTTTTAGGATATATCAGCCATTATTTGTTCTTTTTGGATGAGATTTTCAGGATATTCTTTGTGATTGATGTCTAACATCAACCAAACTTTTGATAACTTTTTTTTTAATAATAAGAAAAAAAAAATTAAAAAAAACTAAATTAAAAAAAAAAATTAAAATTAAAATTAAAATTTTTCCATTATTTTCTCTAATTAAACTAACAATTGTACATGGCCTATCTTTCATGAGGTTTTGATGAAAATTACTATGAGCATGCATATCATGTGATTGTCACTGTGCCTGTGGGCTGAGTAGGCTGGCTGCCTTCACTGAAGACTCATAAACAAGGGTTACGGGAGGGCTTGGGGCAAATAGAAGGCATCCTCATAGGGAATTGAAATCAACAGTGCATAATGATATGATAATGAACTACATCCCTATGTGGGTGAACTTAGATGAAATTAAAAATTTGATAAGTTTTTGGCCTCATAAAGTTTGCAAAATGTTAAGAAATTTTATATGAATAGAATGCTTATGGTTACAGTAGATTGGCACCCCTCATCATGAGCAGCTATGTCATAGCTTTCCAATGATACCCTAACCTTGATTCTAAGTCAATAAATAAGGTCAGAAACTCAAATTAGGCCTGGGGCACCAGTGGCACTGGTTTGATCACAAAATCGGCGCTAGCGCTAGCGCTAGCGCGGCACCCGTTTATGTTACCATCTTTTGCAAATGGCTAGAGATGGCCAAAATGAAGACTCGCTGAACTTGGTTACGTCCAGTGTTACCTCTAAATATGCACAGTGACACCATAGACCCTTTTCCAGTTGTCGCGCATGCGCGAGTTACGAGGGACTTCCGGTCTGCTGCCGTGACTGTAAACCAGGCATTATCCACTGTGATACAGCCCTGTATTATGCTGTATTTTTGGTCAAAATGGAGGGGTAATTGAGTGACAGTTATTGTCACTTCTTTACACATATGCAAAGAACGAAATTCTATCTGGAAATGATTTTTATTGGCCTTGAAATTTTTCTACAGCTCTTGACAACTCGTGAGTCTGAGGCTGAAGGCTAGGCCCTAGCCTAGGCCATAGGCTAGGGAGTGATCATTTTTTAACAAGGGGGGGGGGGGGGGGTTGGGGGGGCAAACAAATTTGGACCATGTACAAGAACACCATGAAGGGCTACTCTCATAGAAATTGTAATAGTACCGTTTTTTTAAAGTTAACCATTCAAGGCTGACACTTCACACTAGCCTACCCTCACTGGCTTCAGTAGCTGTGAATACACATCCCTAGTATGAATGAAAACAGCACCTTGGGCACTGATGGGGCAGTAAGGGAATGATCATTTTTTAACAGGGGGGGGGGGGGTAAAACATTTGGACCCATTGACGGGGGGGGGGGGGTACAAAATTGAGACCCCTGTGTGGGGGGGGTCAAAAAAATTCCACCAGTTTTTGACCCCTAGACTTACAATATAGGCTTAGTAATATTCAGCAATTTCAGGGCAGTAGGACTAGATGTAGCCCTAAACTTATAATATAGGCCTAATATTATTTAGGACATTAGGCCTAGATTTAGCCCGAAACAGTATAGGCCTATTAAGGGAGTGTTCATAATTAGTTACAGGGGGGTGGTTGGTTGAGGGGGTAAATATTTTTGACCCCTCCTGGGGGGGGGGGGGGGGCATAAAAACTTCTGACCCTTTGACCAGGGGTGTGTGTAAGAAATGTCACACTCACCCCAGGCATGGGATTGGGTTTTGAAGAAAAGTCCAAAAAGCAGCCAAAAGATGTGATCTGCGGGGAATTTTGTATGATTTGCATGGCATAAATCCCTCTAGAGACTAAGACCCCCCCCCTATTAATGTTAAAATATTTTTTCATTGGATCTGCACTAATCACAGGGATGACTTTTTTGGCCTTAAAAATCCGGAAATCCGGATAAATCCGGAAGAATCCCATGCCTGTCACCCACCAGCCCCCCCCCCTGTTGTTAAAAAATGATCACTCAAAATGATGACGTCAGGGTTACAGGAGTTGTGGGTCGGTCTACGAGTCTGACGTTAGGGTTACCGGAGGTGCGGGTTTGTCTACGAGTCTGACGTTAGGGTTGCGGGAGGTGCGAGTTTGTCTACGAGTCTGACCTTAGGGTTGCGGGAGGTGCTGGTTTGTCTATGAATCTGATGCTAGGGTTGCGGGAGGTGCTGGTATGTCTACGAGTCTGACGTTAGGGTTCCGGGAGGTGCGGGTTTGTCTATGAATCTGATGCTAGGGTTGCGGGAGGTGCTGGTATGTCTACGAGTCTGACGTTAGGGTTGCGGGGGGTTTTGAGGGGTCAAAAATGGATGGGGGGGTCCCAATTTCTCATGTTGATTTTAAGAAATTACCATGTCGTCCTGTCGATTTTAAGAAATACCCATGTCACCATGTCGATTTTAAGAAATGTCCATGTCCCATGTTGCTATCTCTTATATTCCTCATGTCGCATGGCACTAGGCCCAAAAACGGCCATGTCGCCATGTCGAATTTAGTGGTCTAGACCCATAAAAATGTTTACGCCTCCCAACAACCAACAGCCCTGTAACTAATAAATGAACTTTCCCTTAATATGTCTATGTTATAAGTTTAGGGCTAAATCTATACCTAATGCCCCAAATATTATTAGGCCTATATTGTAAGTTTAGGGCTAGATCTAGTGTCAGACCCGTAGACCGACATGCACCTCCCGCAACCCTAATGTCAGACTAGTAGACCGACCCGCACTTCCCACAACCCTAATGTCAGACTCGTAGACAAACCCGCACCTCCGGTAACCCTAATGTCAGACTTGTAGACCGACCCGCAACCCTAGCGTCAGACTCGTAGACAAACCCGCACCTCCCTCAACCCTAGCGTCAGACTAGTAGACCGACCCGCACCTCCCGCAACCCTAACGTTAGACTCGTAGACATACCCGCACCTCCCGCAACCCTAACGTCAGACTAGTAGACCGACCCGCACCTCCCCGCAACCCTAACGTTAGACTCGTAAACAAACCCGCACCTCCCGCAACCCTAACCTCAGACTCGTAGACAAACCCGCCCCTACCGCAACCCTAGCGTCAGACTCGTAGAAAACCCGCACCTCCCGCAACCCTAACGTCAGACTAGTAGACAAACCCGCACCTCCCCCAACCCTAACGTCATACTAGTAGACCGACCCGCACCTCCCGCAACCCTAACGTCAGACTAGTAGACAAACCCGCACCTCCCCCAACCCTAACGTCATACTAGTAGACCGACCCGCACCTCCCGCAACCCTAACGTTAGACTCGTAGACATACCCGCACCTCCCGCAACCCTAACATCAGACTAGTAGACCGACCCGCACCTCCCGCAACCCTAACATCATACTCGTAGACAAACCCGCACCTCCCGCAACCCTAACGTCATACTTGTAGACAAACCCGCACCTCCCGCAACCCTAATGTCAGACTTGTAGACAAACCCGCACCTCTCGCAACCCTAACCTCAGACTCGTAGACAAACCTGCACCTTCGGTAACCCTAACCTCAGACTCGTAGACCAACCCACACTCCTGTAACCCTGACGTCATCATTTTGAGTGATCATTTTTTAACAACAGGGGGGGGGGGGGCTGGGGGGTGAGTGTGACATTTCTTACACACACCCCTGGTCAAAGGGTCAGAAGTTTTTATGACCCCCCCCGGGAGGGGTCAAAAATATTTACCCCCAACCAACCACCCCCCTGTAACTAATTATGAACACTCCCTTAATAGGCCTATACTATAAGTTTCGGGCTAAATCTAGGCCTAATGTCCCAAATAATATTAGGCCTATATTATAAGTTGAGGGCTACATCTAGTCCTACTGACCTGAATATTTTTAAGCCTATATTGTAAGTTTAGGGGTCAAAAACTGGTGGAATTCTTTTAACCCCCCCCCCCCCCACACACACAGGGGTCTCAATTTTTTACCCCCCCCCCCCCTCAATGGGACCAAATTCCCCCCCCCCCCCCCTTCAAAAATGATCATTCCATTACTGCCCCATCAGTGCCCAAGGTGCTGTTTTCATTCATACTAGGGATGTGTATTCACAGCTACTGAAGCCAGTGAGGGTAGGCTAGTGTGAAGTGTCAGCCTTGAATGGATAACTTAAGAAAACTGGTATTATTACAATTTCTATGAGAGTAGCCCTTCATGGTGTTTATGTACATGGAATAACTAAAGAGAATTTAAACAGATGATAGATATAGGGGTCCTGGGACTAAAACTCCAGTACAGCCACAGTGCAGGCAGCCGGGGCTAGCCTAGAGAAGTAGGCCTAGGCCATCTGTAAATATTTCATGCATGTACTGTTAAATATCATAACATAATTTATAGTATTCCAGCCATCAAAAGGTTCTCTGGATACTGAAGAATAAGTGTCAATAACTGCCATATTCTTTACTCCTCCATTTCCATCCAAATAGAGCATAGATATAGGAGTAGAATATACTGTTGGGATCTGCGCCAGCTGGCCGGAAGTCCCTCGCAACTCGCGCATGCGCGACAACCGGCAAACCCACTATGTTTACACAACATGTGCAACTTCCGGTGCGCAGCACTGGCACACTCAATATAAGCACCCCCGTGAGGCCCAACACTAAGGGAGTACCTGTCAGAAATCTTGCGACCATTAGTTTTGGGCACGTTCAACTAAGTCTCGCCGTGACTAAGTTTTCAGAAAGTGATCAACAAGTTGCTCATACAGTGATACAATATATACAGCCACGAAACAATAACAATTAAATACAGTACCGGTAGTCTGTAAAAATAGAAGATCATATCAAGGGGATATTCCGACACTCAACTAATTCAGTGAAAGATCAGCCGGTGTCACGCCATATCGTGGGGGCCATCGTACCACCCGTCACCTGTTAATGGCCCCGCCCACTCAGTCCTGCGTGTGTAAGGTATTAGTAAATCCTTGCATTATCGCTCACCTTAAGTGAATACCTGTTTTGTGCGGTTTGAATGCGTTATTTGCAATGAAGGCATTCCTTAATGATATAAATTAGTCTTTTATGGTGATCAATGTACTTACGAAGATTGTAATAGTTCAGTAACGTAGTCCTTCCCCGATTTTCTTTTGCCGCTGAAAACCAAAACGCAAGCCGGAGGCTTGGCCATTTTCACCGGAAGTAAAATTAGAGAACCGTAAGGATGATAAATCAGTTTCCGAATATTCTTATAAATATCCTTATAAAATGTACTTTGGTATAGTATGGAGCATAAAAGACATTATCATTGGGGTTGAACATGAAATCAATCAATCTTAACCTGAAGTCTTAGCATAGAGGAGAAATCGTGGTAATAACTAGTTTGTAAAGGAAAAGCTTGAGATCTTACTTTCCCAAGACACCTGTCGGTTCTCGGATGTAGTAGTGGATTCATTTGCACGTGGAAATCCACGGGAACCCCAATATTGCATGTTTTTCTTCCGAAACAGACTTCTCTTTCGAATCAAAGAAGGTAAGAATTATTTACTATAGATTCTCTGTCTTATTTAGGCTATGCTGGCGAAATTACAGAACAGTGGCTTTGACTATTAAGTTATTAAGGGAGATCACACTCACAGTGAGCGAAAATGTCTGAATCCAGCCACACAACCCCTATGCTCTACCTACTATAAAATATGTCATCATGACGAACATCATTGCATTAGACCAGCGACATAAAGGTACTATACCCCATGATTAGACATACCCTTGTAACTGTAAGCAACTGCGTACGGTGCCTTTCAGCTTTGAGCAAAAAAGTCCATAGACCTAGTGATTCGTCCATATCCATGATTGATGTTGATATATTTTTTCAAGGAGGTTAAAAAAAAAAAAGGTGGGGGTGCTGTTACTCAAATTGCCACAGACTGCACAGTGACAGGGTGTGCAGAATGCATGACTCGAGATCTGCATCATCTTTGTCTTTAGATACCTTATAATATTTTGACTTTCTCATATTGAAATACTCCTACGCTACAGTCTTACAATTTTTCAAACTTAATCAAGCAACCATTTGGTGTAGAATCCATATATACCTATTTCTGACATGTACCGGTATGTGAGCCTGAGCTTTGGAAAGTCAACTCATCTCATCATCTCAGCCCCAGCCTGATAAGATGACGTCTGACAGCCTCGGCCAGGGGGGACGGGGGGGGGGGGGGTGCGGCTGGACATCTGTCAACCCTAAGGCCTAACCCCAAGTTTACTTTTAGGGCGATTTTAGCCCCAAAAGTTTACCGTTGTTTTTAGGCCATTTTCGGTCAGAAGCTCCTATACCGTAAGTTTTGGACAAATGCGATAAAGTAGACCATGATTGGCAACATTTGCGGCATTTTTTGGTACCTGTAGTTTTTAGTGAGAAATGGATCCTTGTTATTTTGGAAGTTTTTTAAAGTGAAAAATGGAACCTTGTTTAGGGCCCTTGTCACTTGTGTTCTCGAGCATCTCCAAAACCGGAAATGATGTTAAGCATCATAGGATGAAACAAGGATTACTGTAAATTCTCCTATGTGTGCGAAGAATAACGTTCTGTTACAGAACGATTCCGTGCAATAAACAAATCTAATCTACACACAATATACCAGGTAAATCTCGTACATAACCCACATCTCGCGTATAACTTTGAGAGAACCCTATAACCAACACCACAGGTCTGAAAATTGCGATTTTAGTACTGCGCTTTACTGTCAAAAACCCTTGTATTATCCGCACCTAGACTTGGAATATTGTAGAATGCACACTAAGGGTTCGGTTCGCTTATAACCCGTGGGTTATACGCAGGAATTTAGGGTACCTTGTCTTGAGTTGTCGGTGGAAACCCTGTCTACCGCAAATGGATCAGCAATCCTAGATCTACAATCTTTCTATTTTTCAGTCACCAACTGTGTTGCTGTGGGACTAAAATACCACTACTCAAGGTTCGAGCACCCCCGATTCCTCTCAAGTATGGGTGATCTGACGAAGGAGGGAAAGGCAGAGGTCTACCTCCCCACTTCAGTGTTCTACAATCCTGTCCAGGAGTTCAACCGTGACCTCACCATCTCCATTATCTCCCAGCATGCACGTGACCACTTCACCAAGATCAAAGAGAAGAGAGAGAAGCAAGCAGCCAATAAAGGAAATGCAGAGAAGGCGTTGGCAGCACAGGAAGCACTGAAGACCACGGTGGATCCAAACAAATTGGAAGCTGGGGAAAAATATGAAGACGGTCTGCGGATTCTTGAGGGCCTTGCAGCATCTGGTCTGAGGTCAGTCAGATTTGCCAAAGAAATTCCAGGGGTCAAAGAAGTGGTGGCGAATGACTTTGACCAGACTGCTGTGGACTTCATAAATAAAAACGTCGAACACAACCAAGTCGGACACTTGGTCCGAGCGAACTACGCAGATGCTTCAATGGTGATGTATGAGAACCGGAAGTATTCACAGCGCTTCGATGTCATCGACTTGGATCCTTACGGGTCTCCTGTGGCCTTCCTCGATGGCGCTGTGCAGGCGTTAGCTGACGGTGGGTTGTTGTGTGTGACATGCACAGATGTAGCCATTCTATGTGGTAATGCACCAGAGACCTGCTATTCCAAGTATGGATCTATGCCACTCAAAGGCAAGTTTTGTCATGAGATGGCCCTAAGGATTGTCCTTCAGTGTATCGAGGCACATGCGAACCGCTACTCTCGTTACATCGAACCACTACTTTCAGTCAGTGTGGATTTCTACGTCAGACTTTTTGTGCGCATCCATACAGGACAACACCAGGTGAAACGCTCTGTAGCAAAGATGGCCAATGTATGGCAGTGCACGGGCTGTGGTGATTTCCACACGCAACCCGTAGCGAAGGAAACCCCCACCAAGGGCGACAACTTCAAATTCACGCCAGCTACTGGACCAACAGTTGGTGACCTCTGTGTGGAATGTGGATACAAGTTCCATCTCGGTGGTCCCGTCTGGGCCAAGCCAATACACGACAGAGACTTTGTACAACAGGTATGAAGGATGATCATTAGTGTATTACTATTGCTAGAAAATAATACATTACTGTTCAACGTTGAATAGAGACAATGAATGATATATATTAGGTATAAAATATAAAGATGCAAGTAGTATTCCAATATGTAGACGTCCCTGTAAAGAAGTCATAGTAGAACCTAGAAAAGACATATAATACATGTATCTTAATCATGTTACATAATCGTGGGTTTTAAATAGCTTGTATATTATTTACAGATAGTGGACAATGTCGCAAAGGACCCATCAAGATTCAACACAGCTGACCGTATCCGGGGTATGCTAACTGTGATCCATGAGGAGTTACCGGACGTGCCATTCTTCTACGTAATAGACCATATGTCAAAGGTCATACATTGCGAAGCACCACCGCTCCTTCAACTCAGGTAAAAAAGTAACTTATATGTGGTAATGATGTAGACGTCAGCTGAAGCAGTTGTAGGACTTTGTAAACTCCAGAGTATAATGTATATAGACTAGTAGTGGCGAGATAGGTTTACGGGCAGTGAGATAATTCAATAGTTTTTACCTCACAATTATTAGAGTGCATACAGTACCCACTGGATCTGTTATCAGTGCTCATCTGGCTGCAGCGGAATTTAATGGTCGTGCACGCCAGAGGGCCTCTTGAAATGCTGCGAATGGATAGACTCCTTTTTATCATCGTACATTCTATTGCAACATCGATCGATGCAATTTATTCTAACGGTTTAAATGTGATTAATTACCCCCCAGGTCGGCCATTCTAGACGCTGGTTATGAAGTCTCCATGTCGCACACAGCCAAAGGATCCATCAAAACTACTGCACCAAACAATGTCGTCTGGGTAAGTTACTGTCGGTTTTACTTCTGCCTCCCAAATTTGAATTACTTTCCTACCATATGTCAATTACCGGTAGTGGAGATATTTTAAGGAAAATTCAATTTTATGTTTTACCCTTTTAAAAAAAAAAAAGATGGATTCAATCATACCGTTATTGCTATGTTCAGCCTTTGAATAAACCCTGAAATAAACATTGAATATATCCTTCAATTTTCAGGATATCTTCCGCTGTTGGATCAAAGAACACCCAGTGAAGATGACTAACATAAAAGAGGGGAGTCCATCTTGGGCTATCATTGCCAAGGAACCAAAGATTAATGTGTCCTTCGACATCCGGGAGGACTCAAATCCCAAGTCTCGTAAGACTGGCCTTAAACGCTGGCAGCAGAACCCTGAACGTGACTGGGGCCCGAAGCCACGCGCCAAGAAAGGAGGCGTAGAGACGCTTGATGACCGACGACAAAAGGGACGACAAAAGAATGCTAAGAGGAAGGCCAATACTCAGGTAACTATTTTACATACCTGTTTGTAGATGTTTTTTTCTTAGATCCACGAAGATCACTCTTGTGATAAACCCAGGCCAAAAAGGTGTGTTTCAGGTTACCCGATCCTACTTAGCTATACAGGGCCGACCCTAGAAATTTTATCCAATTAAAAGAAGAAAAAACACTTTTCAAATAATTTTTGCACTTTTTCAGAGTCGATTTGATAGTCAGTGAGTCGACGCTGTTGTTGGCGAGTCGGCGCTGAAGTTAACAAGTCAATTTTTTACCCTACCTAGCATAAGAGGGCTGCCCCTAGAAATTGTTATCAAATTTTGGGAAAAAAAATATATTTCAAGGACATTTATACTATTTCAGAATCAATTGATAGTCCACAAGTCAACGCTGTTGTCGGTGAGTGGGTACTAATTTAGTGAGTCAATTTTTGGCTACTTTTCAGGCCAAAGTAAAAAAAAAAAAGAATCTGACCGACCCTACCTAGATTTTCAGACTTTGTAACCTGAAACACACCTCTTTCTTTTGACCCAATGAGATAATTTGTATCACTTTTACATACGGGGGATTTCTGTTGGTCATATTCAGGTATAAATCGGATTTGCTTGTCTCGTGTTGACAGACTGCCTCATATCGAATGAATGAATAAATTGTGCATTGTATTACGTTTGCACTACTGCAAATATCCCTTACAGTACTAAAACATCTCCATTAATCAATTTAATTTGTAGAGGGACTCTGCAATGAAAAACCCTAGGAAAGAGAACTCGGCAACCGAAGAGGCTGGAGATGAAAATATGAATCTAGAGACTGATGAACCAGAAAGTACAAATGCCCAGGAAAAGGTGGATTCCTGAAACTGGCCGTTAAAGATATAAATAATTTTTTTTAATATGTGAATTTTACAATATAACTGTACATACATGAATCACTGTGCCTAATGAACTAACCATAGGAATCCGAGTCAACCCTAAATAAAAGCGATAAAATACAATATTCAATTCATTAGTTCTTTTTTGGGGAATCTTAAATAAAATTTGATTAAAATGCCCGTTATCGAGCAAATTGTGCCTTCAAATGATTTTTGTGGCTTCTTTGAAATGCATTGTCTCTTGTATGAAAAATATATAAATGCCGAATGTGACGCACAATGAAGACGAAAAGTGAAAATTGTCCTGTGTACACTGCGCCCCAAACAAAGAGAATTGGTTTAATTTAATTGGTCGCGTTCAAGCACCAGGCTTTACATATTAAAGCACTTCTTGTATAAGGGTTGGTGGTATAGAGGCCTCCAAATCTATGAACACCGGGCTCTTAAAACGGCGGTAGCCGGTACCCTGGGTATCGCATTATTTTTGGGGAGCGCCACTATCATGTATGAACTCCATGTGCGGGTTATAGAATATTACCCGTCAGGGGCGGGTTATACAAGCTGGTTTAGAAGCATAGTGCCGTACTAAACTAAAACGTTTAATTATAAGACCCCAGGTACGGATTTAACTACATTTGTATATTCGGGTTAGAATGATAAATCTGGATGTTTGGGCCGATCCAGTAGGCCACACTGGCGATCTGACTCACGTACTAGCCACGGCTTTAACTGAGAACTTACGGTACTAACTTACAGTACATTTCCTAAAACCCTTGTAAAACCCGCAACCTCAGTTCAGGCAAGCCCTATAGCCCGCACCGAGGGCATGTTTCTCGTACTTTGAATCTCCCGCAGGTAATGCTTGTCTGAGTCAATGGATCGGTAATACAATTAGGGTTGCATTATTAATACAGACTTGGGAACTAGTAGTACATTTGTATTATAAAATTACATACCGGCGTATGAATTATTTTATTATCAGTTATGCAAATATTAAACATTACAATCATTTAACAACGAATTGGTGTAACAGAACATTCATAATACGGTGATTGGTAACAATAATGCTGTTCCCTTGAATATCCACGTTTAAATTGATATTAAAATCCAACAACAGAAGGAGGCAATATTTTAGGTGAATGAGACAAAAATATCATTGTCAGATTAGGCACATCAGAATCACATCAATAAGAGCATGAAGATGACATTAGGTTACTGTGAGTAATATATTCATGTTATGACCACGCAACCAACACTTTTGAACGCTTTGCATTCTGTACTGGAAGATAAGTCGATGGTATGAGGGATGATACATGGTTTCAAGTAAATTATTGTGATATACATATATAAAAGTTGTTCTTAGAAATTCCACATAAAACTTATGGATTTCAAGTACCACCATGGACCCAATACATCATACTGGCAGTATGCAATGCTGTAAAATGTAGTCATCCTGTTACATCTATATTGTATGTTTCTCATGGAATATAGAACTGTAATACTTTCAGAGAAACACTGGACTCCCCAACAAAAACCCTTCAATACATGCACACACATACACGCCTTTATAGTTTGGTTGATTTGATATGTACGATACCTGTTTACACCAAAAAGGTAGATAGATACGTTCTGAACGCTGTAACTCAATATTGTTAGAATTCAAAAGTAAAGGGTAAGGCCACTTAAATTTTTTTATCAGCTTTACAGACACCGCCCGCATCACTTATAAGGGGCCGCATCACTGCTTTTTATTCCATTTTTCCTCAAAATGAATACGCATCACCAAAAATAATGCCCCCTCAAAAAAAAGAATTCATATCTCAGCTATTATTTGGTTTAGAAACGTAATTAAAGTAGCATATTGTTCCTTATTCCTATGTTTTAACTTGGGCATATCAATTACATGGTTAATAATTGAATTTCTGTATGGTAACATATAGAAATAGTATATTAGAAACGATATTGAGTAAAAAAAAAAAAAGGACCTCCCTCGTCAACCAAAAACAAAATAAAAATAAAAATAAAAAGCCTCCCGCCCTCACCACTTTTTTCAGAAAAGTATCCGTAAAACTGATCATTTTTTCTAAGCGGCCTAAGTCCTGTAGAAATACTATGTGCACGGAAACTATGAGTCTTAGAATATGCACCGATTTCCTTGCAACCAGTACCTACAACACTGTCATGGACGAATCTGTCATGATTTGAATACATATTTATAGACATTCAAACACCCATAAATTGTTCCAATGCATTACCAGCTCAGTATGTAGCTTCAACTGAATGGAGCTATGGTGGTTGCTCCTACACCAGACAAAGAATCTATATGAGACTGTTCATAGTGGTTTGTATACAAACTCCGGTGCATCACATGCGGGTGGAATACAAAACTAAAATTAGGTTTATAACACAATACAATAATTATTATTGGGCAGTAGAAAACATATCTGCGCATGTCATGCATACAGTTAAAAGAGACCATCTGGTTCAGGAATAGCTGTTCCATATACCATACACCCCCACATATCACACCACAGTACATTTAACGTTGTCTTTTTTACCCAAATTGTTCCTGCGGGGTAATTAAAATTACCGACATCATGGACAGAACCAAATCACTTATTGGTGTGTTCGTTAGGCGTCAAATTACCCACTTTAGTAAGACACTAAACCGGCGTGACTGTAACTTCCAAAATGCATTGTATTTAGTCTTGCAAGGCACGAGCTTAAGTTTACTGAAGCCTGTTACTTGCAACACTAGCAGAAGCTACTGTCACGCTGGTTTAGTGTCTTACTAAAGTGGGTAATTTGTCGCCTACCGAACGCACCAAATGTGTCCTTACATTAAAAAAAACATTAATTTCAACGGCCACCAATCAACAATGGCGACGTGGTAAGACTTGCTGTAAATGTTAAAAAAGCTTCCTTCGGTAAAGTATTCAGAAAAATACATTCACTGTTACTATTCACGATTCAACATTCAAGCGCCAAATACACTTCATTGTTGAACAAAATATCTTATTCGGTTTTAAATATGCCTTTCGCAGTTCCTCACAAAGTGGAAAGTCCACTATTGAATGCCACCTCAGATAGTAACACACTTTCAATTATTGAAATAAAGTCATTGACGTGGCCATACTTTTAAACATACATTTGTAATACTGCATTACCACCAGAAAGACACGGTTTCTTTATAAATGATCACAAGTGTTGTAGTCTCCAATGGCATGCGTATAGACGGTGGATACTGATGAGTAGCTGTGGAGTGGTTGGTGATCACGACTTGCCCATCTTATACCTCTGTCTGCCCGCAGCAGAGCCACCTTTCCTGGCCTTAGTGGATGGAATACTGACGTCCTCGGGTTCAGCGTTACTGTTAGGTTTAGGTATCGATGATTTCTCCTTTTCACCTGGATTATAAAGGACACGAGAAAGATGGATGGGTTATTCTAAAGGGAGACTATTGGTCATATATAGAAACACTTAGATATTAATCAGGTCGTTTAAAGCAGCACTATCATCAATAACGAGCTTCTCCTTATTTGACTAGAACAGTATTGGGTAATTACTATGGTAACCCCTGGTTTGAATGCAGTTTTAATGCCCACATTGAGCTTTTTATTTGTTTTGTTTTTTAAATTGAACTTAAAGATGAGCTTACCCGTGAAGAGATCGATCGGAGCGTCTAACAATGAATCCCGTTGAGATCGGATCAGGTACCTTATTGCAACAAAAAAAAATATTGACCACGTATTTTAGAGAAATACAATGTAAGTAATGTCTGTTCTAAAGCAACATTTACCTTAATCAGTTCAGCTAAAACCTACTAGTAGAACGTTAAAACATATGAAGATAGAAAGATACCTATTTCCTAAATTATAGTAGTTTCGGTTATTTCCAACCTTCGAGAATGAGACCTAAAAAGAACCATGTCCACATACCTGTATCCCTTTGCCATGACATAAGCGAGCCCTGTGCATGCTAGGAAGACGATCACTTTCAAAATGATATGCTGCAAAATGAGGGTATTTTTCTATTAGTTTGCTTGTCTAAAGTCAAAGGAGAGAAAAGTATGAATACCATGAATTGTTGTCTTTGTGACATATGTAAAGCTTCTAATCGCTGTATCTGTGTATGCTGACATGCATATATATATGGTAATATTTGCTCCCCTCTCCGCTTCCCCAAATTGATCTTTCCCACTACCATTTGCAGCTAACGGACGAAGTATGGTTTGGGAATCTTGTATAGTATAGGGAATTAGATTATAGAATATTGGTAAATACTGGGTCCTCCATGACTCAAAAATCACACCGTAAATTCTTGTGGAGAAGCCGCGGCTTGCACAAGTCAGAACCCCGGTGCGACGTAAGTGATTTTTTTTGAAAATAAAAAAATCTTAAAATGGGTGTCATTGCAGCATGGGGGAGAACCCTGTGATATATCTAATTTAATTGGAGACTCGGCATCCCTTATGGAAGAGTAGGTGCGTCATCCAGAGTTTCCACAATCCTTACATTTAATGTTGGTTTCTTTGTAAGAACCTCATCTCCTACGACGATCAACAAACCAAATAGGATTCCACCAAGGAGGCCAAAGAGGGGGATCCTTCCTTCCTCTGCAAGAGATATACAACTGTACATAAGACAAATGAATAGACACACTGAGACTGAATGATAAAGATAGCTGATAACAATTTAACTATCATTGGCTACTATCATTTACGGCCCATGTTGTTTCTTATGGCCAAACGGTAATAATGGTTGGGTTGTACAAAGAAAGATTTCTTTAACGGCACATTTATTTATAGATCATGATAAATATAGAAATAAAGTCTGTCGTATTCTAAGTTTGACTTGACAAGAAAAAGTGCACTTACTTGTTCTTTGCTCTTTCAGTTTTTTCGATACTTTGACAACAGCATCTTGTAAGCCTATGTCATCTGGATCCACCATCAAACCTTGCTGCAGTTAGATAAACACAAATGCTAATTTAAGTTAGCTAATCAAGTTAAATCAACCTCGCGCCCTTTGATAGGGATTAGGACAGATGAAACAAACGTAATTTCTTTTACAGTAGCATGCTTTCATCACACGAAATATCCGGTACAAGGGCATAAGTAAACTATAATTCCAATTAAATTTAAAGATGACATATAAAAAAATATGTAATACGTATACATGTATACTCGAATCCTTTAAGGTTCAGACAAACCATGGGTGTCTTTTTATAATACCAGCAGCTTCGCTGCTGCACCATAGGCCTGCCTGTCTCGGTTGGGGGTGACCCGAACTTATAGCGGGAGAACAACATGGCGCAGGGCGGGAACGTAACTACCGACCAGGACCCAACAAAATCGCCTCGGGTGAACTGCATCATGAGAGCCGTACCGTTACTAATGTGGTCCTAAATAGTCTAAGCAGTGATGACAGGACAAAACATGTGGAGTGACAATAAAAACAATGTTACTTACTCTAAAGGATGACAGCGCTTCGCTGAAGTGTTCTGTAGTATTTTCAACTTCTCCCTTGCGGAAATAGCCCTAATCAAAGAAGAAAAATAGGAATATTTGTGATAAATTGGAGACAAGCCGTATTTTGATAAATCCTATAAACCAGAGTCTGATTATTGCGACTTAGTACTGTGGTATACTTCTAAAGACCCTTGTATATATCAAAGCCATCCCCTATATATATATATATGTTTGGGGGTGCAGCGGGGTCCCCCCTTAAGTCGGAAAGTCGCCAAAATTAAGGGCCCCAGCTAATAAAGTCACTTCTTTAGGCCATTTAGGCTAGCCTATAGTCAAATTTGCCAGGTCACTTGTATTATTGTACCAGGTCGCCAGGTCACATAAAAATACATCCCAGGTCGCTTTTGACTCATCTTAAGCCACATGTTTGGTATCAAATTTAAGCCGAATTTGATTTGCGTACAAGCCGCGGCTTCTACCCGTGAATTTATGGTACGCCTTCTGCACAACAAACAGTCACCTTGATGACCACAATCAATATATCGATACACTGTATGGTTTGCATGGGCCATGGCTATTATTCATTAAACCACGGTGGTGGGTTAGAACAATAGACTTCACACCTTGGTTATATTGCATACCATAGTTTAAAAGAGATAGACAATGGTTATGAAAAGGTAAGTAGGATTAACCTCAGCTTTCATGTTGGGCGACTTGGGCTTCGCCCTCATCTGGCCCCACCAGAAAGCTGTGGTTAATTCTGTATACCTTTTCATAACCATAGTCTATCTATTACTTAACGGGGGGACATGTGAAATATCTCGCAGATGCCCACACATGTTCTGCCCACCTCCCATCCCCCCCCCCCCCAAAAAAAAAACAACAACAACAAAAAACAACCGATGGTAATTTATTTAACTTACCTTCGGCCATTGAGGTTGCAGTTCTATTGCTTTACATGCATCCTCCATGGCATGATAATACTGGTCCATTTTCAGGAAGGCAAGGGATCGGTTACTATAAAGCAAGTGGTTTTTCGGGTCCAGCTTGATAGCTTGTGTGTAATGGAGCATTGCTTCGATGTACTTCTTTTCTTTGACGGATTCATTGCCCTTCTTTTTCGCCTCTTCAGCCTGTGATTAAAGATAAAAACGCTATCTTTGAAAACATATCTTCCCTGGCCGAGGCATTTATTGCCAGCTGGGGGGGGGGGGGGGGGGGGGGGGGTCATAATAAAAAATAAACAGGCCATCGGTGGGGGGGGGGGCATAACTGGAGGAGCCACCATGCTGGTGAGAGGGGTGGGAGGTCATGTACGCTCATGATTAAAATACCGGTATGGTTCATTTAGATACTTGCGACCACACATGGCTCGGGGGGGGGGGGTCATTTCTCAAAATCCAAACGTAGTGGGGGGGGGGGGGGTCGATCACTCCCTTAGGGAGTGATCATTCATTATCAACAGGGGGGGGGGGGCAAAAAAATGTGGACCCCTTGACCGAGGGGGGCAAAAAAATATGGACCCCTCTTGGGGGGGGGGGGCAAAAAAATTAAACCTGTTTTGAGCCAAAAAGCCTGTGCGTTACTATGCTTCAAAGGGCGCGCGCGTGAGCCGATTTTCGACCCTGAGGGGGGGTAAAAATTTTTGACCCCTTGACCGGGGGGGGGGTAAAAAATTTTGCGCGATCCGCGCGGAAACTCACCATCCCCGCCCTGTTGTTAAAGAATGATCACTCCCTTAGCCTGAACTTAAGTCTTAAAGGGGGGCTAGCACCGCTAAAGGCCCGGTCAGACTAGTCGCAGAAATGGGAAAGTCACGATCCGATTTTGTCCATGCAAAATCGGGACCAAAAATCGTGCAGTCTGGCATAGGACTACGACTAGAAAATCGCCCAAAATCGCACGATTTTCAAAATCGTAGGAGTTTGGCATGCACGACTCTGGCAGTCTTAGCAAAATCGGATCGCAATTTTGACTAGTCTGACCGGGCCTTAAGGCCCGGTCAGACTAGTCGTAGAAACGGGAAAGCTACGATCCGATTTTGTCAATACCAAATCGGGACTAGAAATCGTGCAGTCTGGCATAGGGTTACGACTAGAAAATCGGCAAAAAATCGCCCAAAATCGTACGATTTCAAAATCGTGGGAGTTTGGCATGCACAACTCCGGCAGTCGTAGCAAAATCGGATCGTAATTTTTACTAGTCTGACCGGGCCTTTACACTGCCACTGGCTAGGCCACCAGACTGAAAGTGAGAGTTTACCGTCCGAGACTTTTTAAAAATAGATGCAGCCTTTTTTCATTATTCATTTTTCATTATTGAGGATGTCCCTAAAAAGCTGAATTTCCAAAGTCTTCTGGGGTGTTTATCTTTTTTAAATTGTACAATTTTGAAGAAATATGAATAATGAAAAGATACATTAATAATGAACTTTTCATGCGGCCCCTCTGAAGGCATGCGGGCGGTGGACGGTAAACTCTCACTTTCATTCTGATGGCCCTACACTACAGTATAATCATAAACAACCGGTACCGTATCATTCCGGTTTTCGCTTTTGCATCTATATTTATTATTCATATGCTAATAGTTACTTATATAATCATACCTCTGGATGCACCATAATGTAGCTGTGACCTGCTATAGCTTGGGCTGTGTCCTGAATGACCCACTGATACCGATCAGCTGACTGCTCCTGAAACTGTGAGGGCGACACTTGAACACTTGACTCTACCTCACCAACCGGTCACGCCCATGACCATGTCAGCATGTGAATCCCGTCTCGACCAACACCGGGCCGCTACAACACCGCTGAATGTGCGTTTAGCGCCTTCAGGGCCACATAAACATATTCAAAATGTCTACGAATGACTTATTTCAAAGTTCATACTAATAATAACCTATAGAGGAAAAATTCACGAGTTAAAACTGAAAAACTACCGTGAAAGCGTCGATCTGAAGGGAACTGTCGGATACTATTCCTAAGACACCGTACATACAGACGCAGTCGCAAGATAAAGACATAGTTTCGATTATATCTATATATGAAAAAGAGAACGTGATCAAGCTAGCCTGGTAATCATCAAATAGAGAATAATTTCTTTTTTGTTTTAATACATATATTGTGCTATGATGGGTAGAGATTTGAAAAATGATAATATTTTATACAAAACTATTACCTGATAGCTGCACTGAACATCTGCAGAAAGGCGCGTTTTCGTTTTGATGAAAGAATGAACACACCACAAAGCGAAAATAACACCTAAAATAGAACATCCCAAAGCACAATTGTCTTCGAGAAAGTATACACATTCGTTCAGAACAACTGTCACCGACAACTAGCAGTAAGTTAGCTATATTTCATGTTGAAATTCTAGGTGAATTTGACCCAAGCATGTGGCACTGTTGCACCGCCACCGTACTGTGTAGTGTAACTGTAACTACTAGTGTAACCGGCATCCGCTGCAGCTCGTATTCTCCTCCTGGAAAAATGTAGTCTCTAGCGGGGTCTTGAGACTGGAATTGAACTCAGCGGGTGGCAATCAGTTTTACTGGCACTCCCATAAACATGCCAATGACTCAGACTGAGTCTGATTGGGAGTGGGCCTTGTGGCTTGTCCTAGCCTTGCCCTTGCCTTGGGACCAATGAATGAGATGAATGATGGTTTCCGGTAAATTAATTGAGACTAGTAATGAGAGGCAGAGGTCCCGGCACCCGGGCAGTCAGAGAGGAGAGGCCCGTGTTGATTTCTGATTCTGTCAAAATTTCTGAATGGTTTCTCCAGGAGACTGACAAGAGTGGTGCCTTGGCTTGGGCTTGGATCGTATCACTAGTATCCCACAGGCGAGCTGAGTTAGGTCCCCAAAGACAGCTTGAGCCTCTACGATCTAAGCTTAAGTTAGTGCGATACGATCCAACGATTCCAGGACCAAGGCACCTCAACGGTAACTGGTACTTTCGGAAGCAAGGACAGATCGGATGCAGACATTTCGGAAGCAGTATATTTCGGAAGCAACCTACAAGACATTTCAGAAGCAATGCATTTCGGAAGCAGACAACTGTTTATGTTACTTATTAATATAACCTTCCACATAGTTTGACCATCAAAGAAAAGAATGGGAAAAAAAGAAGGAAAGGGGGGTTCGGGGGCACAGCCCCCGACTTTTAACAATATAATATAGTTCTACACAGTTTAACCAGCAAAGTCAAAGGAGAGGAAGAAAAGAAAAAGAATGAAAGGGGGTTCGGGGCACAGCCCCGATTTTTAATAATATAATAAACATCCCTTGTACGCTGGTTTGGTGAGATTTAACGAAATCTCAACTGTAAATTTAACAGTTCAAATGTATAAATTTATGGACCAATTAATGGGTAGTAGGCCCCTTGGCCTAAGGTAAGTACTAAGTTTGCCGACCAGCCCCCCACGCCCACCCAGTCTGCGGCCGAGTAGTCTCTGCGCGCCTCAAGTCTCCAACGTAGCCTTCACTCTCCAGCAGAGGTTTGGTGCTGACTAACTATGGGGGGCGGCCATTATCCACCGGTGGATATTGGAGAGTGATGGAGAGCTGAGCCTTACAAAGATATGATTCAGTCCCACGGGTGGAGACATCTAGCGTCAATATCTCGCGATAGATTGACGCCCACCCTCAGTCAGTCAGTGTCCCAATCTATCGCGAGATATTGACGCTAGATGTCTTCACCCGTGGGACTGAATCATATCTCTGTAAGGCTCAGCTCTCCATCACTCTCCAATATCCACCGGTGGATAATGGCCGCCACCCATATTTAGTCAGCACCAAACCTCTGCTGGAGAGTGAAGGCTACGTTGGAGACTTGAGGCGCGCAGAGACTACTCGGCCGCAGACTGTCAGTGTCCCTGCTTCCGAAATGTCTTACAGTTTGCACCCGAAATGTCCTGCTTCCGAAATGTCTTAGAGGTTGCTTCCGAAATGTCTGCACCCGATCTGTCCCTGCTTCCGAAGTGTCAAGTATTCACCTCAACTTGGCTCAAGTCAAGTGGAGAAACCACGAGTAGAGTGGATCACTGCGTTTATTTCATGACTGATGAATTAATCAAAATATACATTTAAAGATTGAGTTCATACTTCAAGTTTATCATATTGTTTAAGTTTATCATATTGTTCATATACTTAAGCGTAGTAAATCTTGTATCTCCAAAAAACAACAACATACTCTTGGGTTGCAGCACCTATGTCACACAGACGAGGGTACTCCGCTGCAGCTCGTATTCTCCTCCTGGAAAAATGTAGTCTCTAGCGGGGTCTTGAGACTGGAATTGAACTCAGCGGGTGGCAATCAGTTTTACTGGCACTCCCATAAACATGCCAATGACTCAGACTGAGTCTGATTGGGAGTGGGCCTTGTGGCTTGTCCTAGCCTTGCCCTTGCCTTGGGACCAATGAATGAGATGAATGATGGTTTCCGGTAAATTAATTGAGACTAGTAATGAGAGGCAGAGGTCCCGGCCCCCGGGCAGTCAGAGAGGAGAGGCCCGTATTGATTTCTGATTCTGTCAAAATTTCTGAATGGTTTCTCCCGGAGACTGACAAGAGTGGTGCCTTGGCTTGGGCTTGGATCGTATCACTAGTATCCCCCCCCCCCCCCCCCCAAAAAAAAAGTATATGCTGACAAGCAAAAACTTAAAATGCGACCTTTCAAAATGGGGATCTTTCTCAATATCCCTTCATTTTATAGCCCGAAGGAGGAATTTTCCCAGCTTTTTTTCTTTTTTTGCCTCTGCCCTTTGGGAAATTTTGTGACCTGGCTCCCCCCGTACGACAGCTTTTTTTTTTCTTCTGCCCTTCCAAAAAGTTAGAACCGAAAGCCTGTAATCCAAGTTATCAAAAAAAGGTGGCCTAAAGGGCACTGTAAAGGGGTCAGATTACAGTTCTAACACGCACGGCGGTGAGGGCAGTCATTTATTGCCAGCTAAGGGGGGGGGGGGGCGGTCATGATGAAAGCCAGGCCCTGGTTCTCATTTTCACCTATAGCCAAACTGGAAGAGCCTACATCATACAGTACATGATGGGGGTCCAAACTAAATATGGTCCATTAAAAGGTTGTGACCATGTGTGATTCCACAGGCGCATGCATGTTTGTTTTTTTGGGGGGCGGGGAATTTAGCCCATTGGGAAAATTCACCAAGCCCCCGCGCCCCAAGCTTGTAAAAATGATTCGGCACCCTGACTAAGTCAGCCGAATTCATGACAGAAATCTTAGAGACACCATAGCAACCCCAGAGAAAGAGAAAATGTGTTAAAATCCTGTCGCAAGAGATCTAGTTTACCTACAACAAAAACACTGCAAAATTTGAAAGATATTCAAAATATGGTTTTAGGAATGATATACTAGGTAGGCCTATGTTTTGATTAAATTTATCATTTGAAGTGAAAATAGCAAAAGGGTGATTATCCATTGCCTATATGTGTAGACCGTTTGCCCTGTCCAGAACGACAAAGGCTTCTGCTCGCGAGAATAATTATTAAATCATCATTCGGGAGTATTATTTTCAAAGACATACACCTGAGTGAGACCTAGAGGCAGTGTAGACTTAGCTCTACCGTTACTGGTGGCCAGCTTAAGGCCACTGCAAACAGTGTTTCGATGTGGCTTTATTACCAACATATTATATTCTCCCAGGGTTGCGGCTTATTCAAGGGTTTTTAGCATCGTAAATTCTAGCCTCTATGAGCAGCTGTCTACTCGTCCGATCCTCTCCCGAACAGAGCTGCTTGGGACCCCCCATCCAAAAGTGGAGTAAAGCTCCCGATCACATAGAAAGCCTAGGAAAGGTGCATCTATCTGCCATATCTTTTGATATTTAGAAAGAATATTGCCAAAGCAAGGCCGATCACATCAGTATAGATGTGATCAAATATTTACAAGTATGTTATGAACACTTTTTCGGATGTAAACATGACCGAAGGGGCACTGGCGGCCATCTTGACGTGTATTTGATGTAGGCTGTTGTCATGGTAAAGTTAGTACAAATGTAGCAACCCCTTAGTGACACTCAACAAATGGCAATAGGGTTACCTCAATCTGTAAACTCACACCGTTGATAGACTGCAGTGACACAGATGATATTATCTACGTAAATTCTCGCGCAGAAGCTGCGGCTAGTACGTGATTCAGATTGCTAATGCGGGTAATAGGATCGGTCCAGAGTCGGGGTGTGGCTTATACACACATTTTTGCTACTATGGTACACAGTACTTACTAAAGCCACCATAATCAGATGGCCGCTTATAGGCTTGGCCCAATGTTGGGGTGCGGCTTATACGTGAGTTAGGCTTATACGTAGGAATAGGAACTGTAATGGGTTTGTTGCATTCCCTTTTTAAGTATTAAATGTGCTGAAAGAAGAACATACAAATGAAATAAGGGTGATTTCGATAAATGACATCTATAAAGCACCAAGAACGGAGGACATCTGAAAAGTGAAAGTCCCCTGATTGTGGGTATTGTCTTTAGATGCCTTGAAGACCACATCCGGAGGTTTTGAATAATATGAGAAAACTACAATATACCACTGCAGACATACTGTTTTAAATAATCCTTTAATAAATATTACATAATTATGTGGATACAGTGGTATTTTTAACAAAAGTAGTACATCTCTCCAAATATTGAATTGATCAATGCATGCTTTCCTCAATTTACACAAGGGGGCACCCCAGTCAATGGTCATCTGTGTGACCATTGCCAAGGGCAGAAGTATGTGTGTGAGGTTGGTGTGGGAGTGGGTGTGAGGGGTGGGGGGTGTGGTGACATACAGTGAGTGCCCACCCCGGGTGACTAGTACCATAGTTACCCTCTGTACCACACACCCTCACTCACCACGTAGACCTTGGGGGGGGGGGGGGGGGGGGGGTTGTAGATGAGTGGGGTACACTTCTGGGCAGGCAGTCAGACACCCCCTCCCCTGCTCACATGCAGGGGATCGTTCTGATCCACCCAGTGGGAGTTAGGCCCTTGATGCAAGCTGAGGCCTAAAAAAAAAAAAAGTTGTGTTCCGGTATCCCCACCGACCCCACGTTTTAGGGCCAGACCTACCGACCCTATTTATTTTTGGCCATGTTACCGGAACACAACTTTTTTTTTTTTAGGCCTGACCACTGCAGAGGCCGGGGGGGGGGGGGGGGGGGGCACTCTCTTATCATTAGTTACCATGTGTAAACCCATTCCAGGGAAAAGGATCCACTTTTATGCCCAGAGTAAAGGGCCTGTGAGGAATTCCAGGTGAAAAGGGTGCTACTTTGTTACTCTACCTCTCATTACAAGGGTAGCAAAGTCGAAGGGATGTTAGAGAGTTTCTAAGTAAAAGGTGGTGAGTGACACCCCCTATGGGTGGTTGTCACCAAATGTGATGTCACATTGGGTAAAAGAGACTGTAGTGTGTGTGCTTCTCTACAGGAACAGCACCTGCAATAGCTTTTTGGGCCTGAGAACTACTGATAATGGTCGTAACTTAACCACATAATAAATGAATAAATATCACCCCCTCAGGAGATGATTTTATTTGCTGTTTTTTGACTCAGGTAGCTCTGCTACCAGAGTCTTATACGACGCCTTGGTGAGACAAAAATAATTTTCATTGATTGATAGATAGGTAAAGAAATCCAATAAAGTCAAAATAATTGAATGCATCATAAACTTGAACATTTTCCCAATACTGTGATGTGAAAAAAATCCATGTAATGCTATTTGAAATGCCTGAAAACATTGAATAAAAAAAACTTTACCAAAAACCAGTGTCCATTTCTTCAATGGAGACAAACATGAATGTACTGATGTAGACTTTATGTCCTCTTTTGCAGTAGTAGTTAATTCAATGTACATGTACATTTCTGGTGGAGTAAGACGCTTTTTTTAAGACCAAAAAGTTAATAAACCAGGGCAGGAAACAATCTGTAGACAAAAGAGGACATGCAGTCGGCAATTTACTGCACTGAGGAACAGATCTGTGGACAAAAATAGTATAGGTTTGTGGCATTGTATGATAGGGTCTTTGGGTACTGGTGTAGGTGGGTAGGGGCAGAGGCACACTTGACTACAGACAGCACACTACAGACAGCACACAACAGACAGCACACTACCAATTCTGCAGCCATTGCAAGGTGGTTCTTCATCCAGCTACATGCCCATACGATTTATCCAATGAAAATAAAAATACCTGAGTCATTTGTGATTAGGATCACACGTTAGATTTTTTACTAATTTTTGTTACCAAGGTACCCGTTTCTTATAGTGAAATAGCCACTTCAAAATCCCTGGATGTGGTCTTCAACCAGTATTCCTGTCTTTACCATTGTTATGTATATAAATTTCCATATGCTTTTGCATATACACTATATATAACACAAATGATGGCTGCTCTCATACTAAGATATATGTGTAGGCATGGAAACTATTGTTGTATATATAGACTTATAGTAGAATAATCCCAGGTGTAGCGTTGTGCCAGTCTGTCTTTTTGCCGTTGCTGTCATGGAGTCTATTTGAGGAAGGGAAACACATGTGCCAATTGGAGAATTGAGAATTCAGATGATTTGCCCACAAATGTGGTACAATGTAATACCACCACTAGGGGAAGCATTTTGTGATATAATATCTCATCAACCTTTACATATACTACTTGTGACGGTTAAAACACAGAAACATGTCATCTATGATTTCAAGTTAATTACCGGTAGTACTGATTTGCTAATTGGTATAATAAATAATAAACGATTACTAAAAGCAACAAGTCTTGTTGAACTCAAACAACAATTACGGTATTTAAAAATCATTGCCTCCCATATCAATATAACATCAAAGACTAATTGAAGTTACTAAACTCAACGAACTCTGGAGGTTCTGAGTTTTACTACGGAGCGTTTATACAAACCACTACTGGTAGAAGACTATGCTTGTCTTATTGAACTATTGAACTATATAAGGTCAAGCAAATAATGGACATGATCTCCCGTATTGGATTAGATGAACTGTGTGCAAATTCTTGATATTTTGAAATAGAGTTATGAAGACCTTTTGATCAAGTATATGCGCGGTATATTAAGAAGCAGAAAGGCGTGTGCAAACAAACATTAATGCTGTGACCGTAGCGTTGCCCTTTGTTGCCCATAGGTGACCTTTTGTGATGGACATGCCCCCAAACCGCTGCCATGGGTGAGTACCAAACATTCCCTCTTCCCTAACCATTGTAATGAGTTTATTCTTGGTCCATTTAGTAAATCACTTATCATTTGCATCGATATTTGTCATGTTTAGTTTTACAGACGATTGCCACATATTGTATTGTTTGTTATTGGTGAGTTGGTATTATGATACCATCCAAGAATTGAACTATTACTGGTAACTATTTGTCGCCTGCTTTAACCTTAGTACATAATCTCTTGGGCATTATTAGAAGCAATAAATGTTGGTATATTTTAGGGGTAGTTTGAGATTTTAACGAATTGTCTTCTTTTTCTACAGAGCCGGGTGATAAGCACTACTACTGCTGCGGGGATTGTAAGGCACTCTTCACCACCTTACGCTGCCTGGTCCGACACAAGGCGCAATGTAACGGCAGTAAGGTAGTGGGCGGGGAGCCTTCGCTCTACGCATATGATGCGTTACACCTACAGAGCCTGCTTGAGTGTACCACGACCTGCACGCACACTGACACCTGTCCACTTACCACTCGCATGGTTGTGCCGCCTTCTGGGGTTAAGTCAGGACAGAAAGAACGAGCAATAACGCAAAGGGCCCGACCCACCCAGGCCCCCCAGAAAAGGCGAAGTATTTCTGCCCCCTCGCTAGCAGCCAAGCGCCTGCGGAACAGACAGATGGCAGCGCAGACAGAATCATGTTCACAGAATGCTGCCAAGGCTGTTAAAGAAGAACCACCTGAAACCAAAGAGATTCCTCCAGTCAGTCAAAAGGGTAGAAAGGATAGGAACGATCATGTAGAAAGTGTTAGCCATAGTGCAGCAGTGACTGAACTCGAGGCACCGCAGGAAAAACTGGCTTCTCTGTCATCTGTAGGGGAAGAACCTGGTGTCAAGCTCGGCTCTAACAGTGCAAAATACACTGGTGCAGTGCAGTCAATGATTAGTCAGTGTGAGGATAGCGATCAGAATGTTGAAAATATTACCACGGCCCGCGAAATGAGCTCTTCAAATGTAGAGGATGTCCAGGAATGTGTAGGGGATGTTCAATTAACACAAACAGAAGGAACCGCCTGTAGTGACCAAGCAGGATCTGTAAAAGATTTGCCTTTAGGTGATGAAAGTGTACCATGTGAATCAGACTCCCAACAACAAACCCCACAAGTGCCATCTGTAAAGACTGGCAAATGTAAAACTGCTCAACAAAAACCATCAGCTGCCAGTTTGTTTGAAGACTGTAAAAGCTTCAGGAAGGAAATGCCTGGGAAAGGTAATAAAGGCAAGATGTTAGTCTATGTGTGTGACGTCTGTGATTGGAAGACCCCGCATCTTGGGTTTTTTGCTCGCCACCAGAAGCGGCATAATGGTTCTCAAGCCGAGAGTGTCTTGAACTGTGACCAGTGTGACTTTACGTGTAATGGCAAAACAAAGATGAAACTACATCAAAACAAACATAACAAGCCCTTCATGTGTGAATTCTGCTCATATCGTTTTGCACGGAAGAAAGACTTGGAGCGCCATCTCTATATCCATTCAGGTATGGAAAGAAGCTTGCATACATCTGTAAATTATCCATTATCCTCAAAGTAGGCTCTTGATGTTTACACTATTTAAGCATTGGAATTCGGCTTGTAATGTCTGGCCAAAGTCATAAGTGTCAGCATTGTGGCCGTTTAAATGTGTATCTTTCATGATTTTAAAAGGTAATCTACTGCTAGAAAGGAATGAAAGATGAAAGAATTATTGCCTTCACATTAAATTGTCTCATTAGTTAGCTAACTATTGCTATTTGATTTTGATAAGTACATATCTTTTTCTAGAGGAATTACCATTGAAATGTCAACACTGCGAGTACAGGTGTAGACAGCCGAAAAGTCTTTCTGAGCATATGAGAAAGCACACAGGTAAGATTTCTTTGACACATGTATGGCTTTATACAACCACAGTAGGACTCATACTATGAGAACTCAAATGGCAATTTAAATGGGGTGATTTCTCGCTTTAATGCTCTAACCCAGTACTTTAGATCCCAACATAAAAAGACTAATTCCTCGCTCTGAGATTCATTGATACTTCGTTGTAATCTGTCCTTTCCAATTTTCACTTAAAATGTGCATTCCTTTGTAGGAGAGCTGATAAGTTGTCCGGTCGAGGGCTGTGAGTTCCAAAGTGCATACAAATGGGCAGTCAAGTCGCACCAGCTCAGCAAGCATGTACCTACCAAGCGCTACCAGTGCCCACAATGTGCTTACAAGACCAATGACTCTAACAGCATGCTGCGCCACCAACGTCTACATGCTGGGGAGAAAAACTACAAATGCTCCATGTGCGAGTACCGTGCTGTCGCCAAACATGAGATTGTGCGGCACATGCGCTCGCATACCAAGGAGAAACTCTACTTCTGTGACCAGTGTGAATTCTCAACGTCACATTCCTCGGGGCTGCGCATCCACGTGATGAACCACCTCGGGGTGAAGCCGTGGCAGTGTGTGCTGTGTGGGTTTAACAGCCTCACGCGGAGTAAGGTCCTACGTCACGTCCGGCAGACGCACCGCGGGCAGGGTCCGGCCGACGCCGGGGACGCAGTAGTGAATCTAGGTCTGAAACTGGACATAAACATTAAGGAGTACAAGACGCCACATGAGGGGAGTAATGCCGCCCCAAGGGTGGTGTATGAAGTACAGCAGGAGGAGGAGGAGGAGGATGAGCCACAGGCACTGGAGGAGGCAGAGGACGGTAACACAGTGGAACTGATCGTGCATGGGCTGCCTTTAGAGGAAGGAGAACAGTGCATTCAGGTAACAGTAACTAACATTTATCAGGTGTATTCTATAAAGGAATGTTATATCATGCTGATTTATTAGCGGTAATACAATTTTATAGAATGAACGAGTAAAGTTCAGAATTACATTTTAATTTTAAATTATTCATCAAGTTTAAACTTTTAAAAAAAGAAGTTAAGGAATTGGCTACCATAAACTGCACAGAGGATACCGTTATGCTAAATCCAACATGTCAATCTCTCCAGGTCGTGACGGAAGAGGACCCAGAGGGTGATAATGACACAACCGAGATGCTGGATCTGACCACGCTCGAGGGGTTGCAGTTCAGGCAACTGACCAACGCAATCGAACTGCAGCAGCAGCAGCAGCAGCAACAGCAACAGCAAGAAGAGGCAATGGGATTTGAAAACACAGAATCAACCATGCAGATCCTCCATGCAGTATCTAGTCGCGACGGTGTACCGACTCAAGTTAGAGCAGAGTTAGATCCTCAGACACAGACATGGCATGTGGTGGAGATTTGCACTCAGCATCCCGCTGTTTCTGCTACAGATAATCCAGGCGAAGAGGAGGCTAAAGAAGGTCATTCAACAGTGGACATTGCAGGGGGCAGTACTACATTCCAAGTGGCCGATCAGGAGACTACATACGAAGCTGCGGAACAGGAGACCACATACCAAGTGGCTGATCAGGAGACTACATACCAAGTGGCCGATCATGGGACTACATACCAAGTGGTCGATCAGGAGACAACATACCAAGTGGCCGGTCAGGAGACTACATACCAAGTGGTCAATCAGGAGACTACATACCAAGTGGCCGGTCAGGAGACTACATACCAAGTGGCCGATCAAGAGACTACATACCGAGTGGCCGATCAAGAGAGTACATACCAAGTGGCCGATCAAGAGACTACATACCAAGTAGCCGATCAGGAGACTACATACCAAGTGGCGGAACAGGAGGCCACATACCAAGTGGTGGATCAAGAATCTACATACCAAGTGGCCGATCATTGGGCTGGTGAAGACCAGGCTGTGGTAGCTGATGGAAATCAAGTTCAAAGCATTGAAATAATTACCTCAACATCAGAGGATATAGTGAATTCATGAACAGAGATACCCTTGAGTTTTCCGAGATATTATAAGTGTTCTCCATAGAGATATAGGTTAAGGTGTACGCACAATGATTCATGGTTGTAGTCTTTGTCAGCGTTATTCTGGAGTTACTGACGGGTTTGTAAATAGTTATAGTATGGAGAGTATAACTTAATAATGTGATTATTGGGTGGGCTCAAGGCAAAGTGAAATATTGTTAGGGAGGGTGGACAGTGCCCATGCGATAAAGTGTGTGGATCATGGTTGTAAACCGGTATTAAAGGATGAAATAAATTTTGTTGTCTTCTGTGTTTTTTATATCTTTTGACAAAAAAAGCCTCTTAGGCCACCTCATTTTCATAATTTGGATTACAGGCTTTTACTGTAAATATTTTGGGCGGGCAGAAGCAAAAAAGGTGCCATACACAGCCTTTTGTGTACGGAAAATCCCCAGCGGCTAGAGACAAAAAAAAAGAGCAAGGAAAATCCCCCTTTTTTTGAGCAATCTAATGAAGGTTATGTCAAAGAGTTTTTTTTTAAAAGCAGCGGGAAGAGGGGAGGGAAACTTTTTCAAAATTTCAAAAAATCTCAGTGGCAGATTCGTAAATCCAAGTTAATATCAGAATAAATTAGCCTTAACACATTAAGAAATCTCGATTTGATCTGTTGTGGCATGAACCAACTTGGTGTGCTCTAATGCGATTGGTTTCAGTTGATGATAACAGCATGTCTTGTGTTTACATGTACCGTAAATCCTCGCTTGGAAGCCGCGACTTTGTCTTTTACAAATGGTCAATTTCAGCAGATCAAGATATGGGGATCTACAATAGTGCTCATTGTGAAAACCATTTCTAGGTCACTATATATATTAGAAGAGATACTATTCTTAAAGAGACACTATTTTCACTGGCCCTGAAGTAAATCTGTGGATGTCTATGCATTACCCTCAGGTTGCAATTATCGCCATTTACATCGATATGAATGGTAAGTCATCACATCATTGTCTTAGGTTAAGAGTTAAACAAATTCAGAATTTAGATAATAAGCATTCCAAAGCCGAGATAATTTTGCTTGATTCCAATTGGCATGCTTGTTGATTAAATATGCAGAGATGCCACGTTTCCTACTTTTGCAGGAATTCTAACTTTTGTGCTGGGAATTCTGCATTGAATTAAATTCTTATGGTTTCTTTTTTGTTGACAAGTGAGTGGCATCTCTGAATATGGAACCCCCCTTGAGTGTAAATATCTTTAGGTTTTGAAAAAAGAATTGTAAACGTCTTAAGAACTTAACTCTAATCACGACTTTACTAACGGCTTGTTTAAGAGTTGAGTCGGAGTAGATGTTGGACAGTTTAGTCCTTTCATACTATCTGCATGTTAATTTGAATACTAGCATTACTTTTAAAGATGTTAAGTTTTCCGTATAATACGGATTTAATAACCCTGCATCTTGGCCACATTGTCATGTACTATTAATCCATATAACCTTTAAGGGTCGCAGAGTGCTTTGTCGTCATTTATGCTTCATAATAGGCGCAATACATCAAAATATAGTGGCTCTTAAAGGGTTGATTTGCAACTTTTCCTATTAAAACTAAGTAAGCCCCGGTTTATATAACTTTACAGAAATACTCGGACTACTCTACTATGGCTGCAGAAAGTGCCAGGGCCTGTTCCCCAATGTGTGTGAGCTCACTGAACACATGTTTAAATGTACCGGTGTTAAGATCCTACAGAGAGGGGTGCACCTGTATGCCTACGAGTCCTCCCACCTCAAGAAGTTCATGGAGTGTCTTGACAAGTGTAGCCACACTGAGGACTGCCCATTCCAGAACTGCCAATCGGGGTCATCCACACACCAGCCGGCGGTAGATCCCACCGTCTTCTATGTTGAAAGCGACACCCTGGAGCAGAACAGACAGGGACAGTTAGGAGACTGTGCCACTGTAGTCGTCCAAAACTCAACCCAGAAAGGCAAGGCTCTCCAGTCAGTGGCTCTGGGGACTAGGCAAAATGGCACTGAGATATGCATGGCCAACTTTGTGAGCGTTGATACCGATGAAAATGGCTTCCTCCGCGGTGACACCAGAGATCTCTCTGCGGCTCCAGACCAAGCTACCAATGGCCTCATCCAGACGGCGAGTGAAAACAGCACGCTGCGGAGTTTGCTACAACGCGGGTCGCTATTAGCAGATAATGGGCTCTCAGTGAGTAGAGCTCCTGTGAAGGAGCAAACAATAGCTGCTGCCTTAGCATCACTAAAGGCACTCCCTATGGGAACCAAGCCCTGCCACAGTCTAGGACCACCTGAGCCACTAACCCAGCCCAGTGAAGCGCCATCATCAGCGACACAAAAACTCTTTACCTGTGTTTTTTGTAGTCATCAGTTCCTGACAAAGGCCACGTACACCCGCCATGTGTTGACGCATACTGGTGAGTAAGGTTGCACTCCTATAGCACGTTATTGTTGCTAAACGTAGCAGGTCTTACAGTATTTATCCTACTTACCACCCCACCCTATGAGCGCCCCCCCCCCCTCTTTCAAGCTGGCAATTTAACTCTTAAACTGTTGAAAACCCATATCCGTCAAACAGTTTACCTTAGAAATGTCCATTCATGAAATGAATATTGAAAAAAAACAAAAACGAAATGAATATGACGGCGACCGGGCCATTTTATGGGCTCAAAATTTGTGTTATCAAGTAATTTCTAGGCCAGGGCAGTTGTGTAACATTTATCTGATTTGCAAAATTTTATTTTGGGTGCTTATTGTATATATCGGATAATCCTGACTTCATTGTCTTTCCCCTTTCCTTGCAGACCAGCTGTTTCGTTGCTCCCAATGCAGATACAGTTGCGGAAGTCAACAGCAGCTGACACAGCATGAAGAGGAGCATAGGGGTAGGGGAGTTGTTCTAACTCAGTTATATCCATTCAAGTTATGGTGTCAACTATTACTAGTATAGAATGTTACTTGTAGGCATTGATCATATCTCTGTAATGAAATACCAGTATGAAATCTTCACCGTAGATTTCTCCTAAGATTTTGTTCTTAGTGCAGTCAAAAGTTGATAAAAGAATATTCAAATGTTTTCTTTGTAGTCTAAGACATTTTCTATCCTTTGCCTGCAGCAGAACTTGTAAGCTGTGAAGTAGACGGTTGTAGTCACAAGTCAAAGGACAAGTTAATGTTAAGGGCACACCACATCATGACACATGCTAATAAGCAACCGAAAAAGGAAAGAGTCCCTTGTAAGGTCATCACTACCAATGCCACCGCAGCCACCACATCGTTACCTCAACACAGCAAGGGCGATACGTCCAAGAAGCAGTTTCAGTGTACCGTGTGTCATCATAGTACCTCTACCGAGGTTCAACTCAAGGTGCATGTGGCCGCACACAAAAGGAAAACGCAGTATGCATGCAACGAGTGTGACTTTAGGTGCTCTCAGCGCTCGGCTATGACGAGTCACATTATGGATCATCGCGGCATGTTGGGGTGGCAGTGCCTCGCGTGTGGCTTCATGGGGGGCCGTAAGTGTGATGTCCACAAGCACATCCTCAAAAGACATAAAGAATACAGCAATGTGAATGATGCCTTGGTGAATCTAGGGACAAAGCTGAATCTCGACATCGACCAATATAAAGTCAAACAAATGCGACCCAAAGGCAAACCACAGCCTTCAGAGTCAAAGGTAAGAGTGAAAAGTAAAAGGTCCAAGGGAAAGACCAAGTCTCCGCCTCGAGAACCAGAATCTGAAGGTGAAGCGGTATCTGATACATTAACAGCACAGCCATCTGACAAACCAGAATCTGAAGGTGAAGCGGTATCTGACACAGTAACAGCACAGCCATCTAACGAACCAGAATCTGAAGGTGAAGTGGTATCTGATACATTAACAGCACAGCCATCTAACGAAGACAATACTGCCATTGATGCTGTTTCAGATCTCCAATATGTTTCCCAGTCCGATAACATAGATATGGAATGTATGATGAATCCCGATAGTGAAATCAACATCCAGGATCTTTTAGCCTTAGAGTGCCATATTAATATTGAAGAGGGGCTCGATGTGTATGATATCCAAGATGTTCCCATGGGTTCATCACCAAACACTGCTTTCAGTGAGATGATACCATGGGCATTAAGCGACTGTCCCGAATTTGCAGGCATGGAGATATTGGGGGATGAAGAGACCATGGACAACAAATTCATTGGTGACGGCCTGTAGTCACTTTATGATCACACACATGTGCTTAGTAAAGAAAAGTATATATCAGCAGGATATACACTGTAAGCACATATTCGACAGTTAAATCATACTGATGAACAGAAAAACGCCATCGTTTAGGAACTTAAATATGTAAGATTTTAGATATCACTTTTTCTCAGCGTCCAGGATTATAGCGGACTGTATTGAAGGTTAACACCGTATGGAATTCCTTAAATGAGTTTTTCAATACAATGAATTACATAGGTTTCTGTTGGATAGGATTGAAGTGTTTTCAAAGCGATTTGATGGATTAGATACGGTCTATCGTACTTAGATCTACGTTAGGTAATCAAATTGTTGACTTGCATGAAAATCACTAATACCGTTTTCTTATAGTTGACATTCCACATTAGTTAAAGGACAATTTAAACAAGGAATAACTAGTTTTAAAGCAGGTAGCTGATTTTTTAGATTATTTTCATCCAACAGATCAGGAACGATGAACTAAGCATATTTTATATAGGGTTTCACTTCAAACAAACCACTAACTACCCATATAGTTATAGATAACGATATCCTCCAGTATTATTGATATCATTTTACAAAGATCTATACAGGTATAACTAGTTCTAGTCGGTTCAAACTATTTTTGAATAAATTTATTTGAAAGTATTGATTTGTAATTGTATTTATTGATGGAACACATTATACATACCGGTACGATCTATCACTTGTGTGTTTTTAATGTCCATTGAGGTTCATACCAAACAAAAACGTGTATATATGCTTTATCAAACTACGAATTCATGTTAACCCTAGTGGTTGATGAGGACTTACGTGAGCGTTTGGGAACGTGGTGGGGAAGTAAGGGAACATTAAGAGCACATTATCATGGTTGATTGGGGCTGGCGGCTTGCTATACACCGGTATACGATTCTGTTGCATGGCGCTAGCATGGACAACACAAAAGTACACGTTCACCTTTTTGCCAGCCAACCTTACTTAAGATATGTTACGTTTACTATTCCAGCCACTAAACTAGTTTCTCACTATCGTATCTATTTCGGGAAGAATGTGTTCTCAGATTATGTGCACACCACTAGCTCTGGTTTTAATAAAAAAAGAATCCCCCCTTCCGATAATCTATTGATGCTGTGATGAAGCTGTAATCTAAATGCTGTCATGGGAAAATGGTGATTGCCAAAAATATCCCATGTGCTGAATCGACTTAGCGTAGTTTGGCGGACAAATGCCAGCAGTGAACATAATGTCAAGACATTACGGATCCAAGATATTTCTTAGAACCTATGATGATGACAACTCGTGCATGGTCTCTCACCAGGCGAAACTGACTCATGTTTTTTGGTCATTTTCCCAGGTCAGTATGTTGACAGCATCGAGTATACTGTCCAAGCAAGGTAAGCAACACGTTCCCCACATATTACTCGTGATTCTATGTAAAATAGTACAAAACATTAGTTGCTAACGTTATAAAAATTAGACTAACAATAGATACATTGGCAAATTACACTAGTTTTATGAACTATACATGTTGAGATTTCCATTTACCATTGTAAATTTGGAATGCTCGTTTACAATCTACTCCAGGCTTCAGATGATTTTTCTTTGTATTTCAGGTGAAGAATACATTCACTACTATTGCTGCAAAAAGTGCAATGCCCTATTCAAGAGCATCCCCGACTTACTGGAACATGGAAAGAGCTGCGTTGGAGCCAAGATCCTTGACACGGGAGGCCGCCTCTACGCCTACCAAAGCTCCTTCTTGAAGGGCTTTGTAGACTGTATATTGACATGCGGTCATACAGAAAACTGCCCCCTCCTCACGCGTAACGAGATCACTCAAGAAGCTGGTCCATCGACCGTAACAAAAGTTGTGTCGCGGCAAGGATTGGTAATTGTGACGACGACGGGAAATGAGACTGATGCTGATGTCAGTGCAAAGGCAGTTGGAAAGCCAGCAGCCACCGATGAAGCGCCTGGAAATGACTTGACGATTGATGATAACAGTGGTGCCGACTCAGATGTGTATGATCCTATGGCGGATGACGACTACTCCGATGATAGCATGCCTGAAAGGGTAGTACAGGGATCGCCAGTCACAAGATCGAGATTAAAAGCAACTGAGGACCAGAAAAGTGCACAAGCCGGTGTATCCCAGAAAGGCCTGTCCACAAGATCCAACAACAAATCGCAAGGAAATAAAGAAGGTGGAACTCTGAAAGAAGCTACACCAAAGAGAATCCCAGCGACACGGTCAAAGGGGAAAGTTGATGTAAGCGAAGGACAGGGGAAAGTGGCAGGAACACCAATAACTATTCCAGCACCAAGCACTCCGACAACAAGGTCCAAAAGGAAAGCACAATCACTTGAGGAACAGCCCACTTTGATTGCCACTAGATCACAGACAACTCCAAACAATGCTAATACAGTGCAAAAAACTCATGGTACAAGGTCAAAAGCAAAAGGAGTTGAGAGGCATGACACCTCCATTACTAGTACACCACAAAAAAGTCCGACTACACGCTCTAAACGGGGTGTAAATACTATTAGTACACCCAATGCTAGTCCAGCTCAGAAAACCCCACCAGATCATGCATCGTCACTATTAGAGCCACATACACCAAAATCGAGTGAACAACAGACCCCGACCACAGCTTCTGAAGTCACGAAAAAGCAGGAAAATGTAACAACACATGGCACTACAGTGCAGAAAACTCCAGTTTCAACAACCGCAACCGCCATTTCAGCTACTGAAACTCCAACCACAAGTTCAAATATTAAAGTAAAAGTCGTAACAAGGAAGGGGAATAAAAATGTAATTACCGACGCATTTCTAAGGAGAACGACTCCAACTAAAAAGAACAGTCCAAAAAAACCTCTGCCACCCAAGACCCCTAAATATGAACCAAAGCCGATTGAAGAGCCAGAAAATGAGGCAATAAAAGCTATGCTCGCAAAGGCCCGATATAGACCCATAAGACCAAAGCCAATAGTAACCGACGAGCCACAAAATGTAGCGACGAAGTCAGTAAAGTTGCAGAAAAATACAGTTCCCAATCCAAAAGAAAACGCTGGACAGCAAAGTATCGAACAGGAAAGTTCAAATTCAACTGAAGAGGATAGTGCTGAGCCAGTAAATGAAACTTTAACGACAAATACAACTGACACGACCGGAAAGGACGCCCCAGAGCCCAAAGACAACGCAGAGCCACCTAGTGCAGCCATAGGATCAGAAGGCAATGCAGAGAACCAAAATGCGGTATTGAAGTTAAAAGTGACCAATGTGCTGGGGAATGTAACAAAATTACCTAGGCTGGGATCTAAGAAAAAGCTAGCGGGGGCCGACCTGGTGGTCAATCACACTTGTCTGTGGTGTGACTTTAACAGTGACACCAGCACCGCACTCAAGCTCCATATGAAGATCCATTTACGGAGAAAACTGTGGCAGTGCGCTGTCTGTGGCCATGAGGCAGTTAGCGAGTTAAAGATGTCAGCTCACATAGAACAGAAGCACGCTGGTTGTAGATTTGAAGATGCAGCAATCAGGCTGGGACTTCAGGAGAAGGAATCTGTACCCGACCAAGATAGCCAACCGGAGTCGTCATCACTAGAGCCTGAAGCAGCTGTGCTGGTGTCCGATAACGATGAACAACCTGAGCAATTGCAGGACACCAGTTCTCATGATACCAGACCTACGCGGAGCACAGGTATGGCAGAAGAGAGTGATGAAGCCAAAGAGGATGAAGTTGATGATTCGGCTCTAGAGAGCATGCTAGAATATGATGACATTGAACTGAATTATGATATGAAAGATGAGTCTATGCTAGAGTCAGATGGAGCTCTAATTGAACATTGGGACCCCGGTAGAGGAGACCACTGCTACGGCTTAACGCCTAAGCTGGAGCCTCCGGAGGAAGCAATGATACAGACCCCTCTGGAGGAAACAACTCAACCTGACACAACCATAAAGTTTCAAGTCCGAAAAGCGCTTCCTCCGCACAGGTGTAACCATTGCTTCTACAGAACCTGGAACAAAGCGCGCTTTTTGAAGCACGTGCGCGGACATTCTATTGTAGAAAAGCAGCCTTCTGTGTTGCCTAAGACAGCATTAAAGGCAAGCAACCTGAAGGAGAGGTGGTATGGCTGTCCCCGATGTAACTTTGAAACCGGACATGGGGGAAGCTTTAGGAAACATATGATGGTTCACTTCGGGATTCACCCATGGGAGTGTGCCATCTGTGGTAAACGAGCGCTCACACAACAGGCGATTCAGCTCCACATCAGTTGGCAACATAAACACTGTAGTGTAGAGGACCAGAAGGATGCTGCCATCAAACATGATCTCAAGTTTGACTTGAACCTGTACGACTTCAGGATCCCAAATGTAGGCGTACGTGCAGCTGGGAATAAACAGAAATCTTCAAAGGGGAAAGTCAAAGTAAGCCATAATTTAAAATCTCCACCTGTCAGTGAACGGAGGGATGCAATCATGGCCAGAGAGTATGCGTGTCAGTGGTGCGACTATAAAAGTGACAGTACCACCGGCCTTGAGCATCATCTGATGAGCCATGTACGAAGTAATCTGTGGCAGTGCGTTGTCTGTGGCCATGAGGATGCCACCGAGAGTAAGATGTCAGCTCACTTAGAACAGAAGCACATTGGTTGTAGATTTGAAGATGCAGCGATAAGGCTGGGACTTCAGGAGAAGGAACCTGTGCCCGACAAAGATAGCCAACCGGAGTCGTCATCGCTAGAGCCTGAAGCAGCTGTGTTGGGCGACAATCAGAACAACCCAACTCCTGCGGGGTCCGAAGCACAAGATGAGAGAACAGTGAATACTATGAGCCTACAGACACCTGAAAACATGCAGATACTTCTAGAAGTGGCATCCGAGGAGATAACAACATACTTACCAATCACTGACCCTGCCCTCAACTTTGCCATTGCGAGTGGAACCTTTGCACCCGGGACTGACTCAGGCGCAAACTTCGCTGTCGCTGGCCCTTCTCATGTGTCACTTCCAGAGGCTGACTGGCAGTTCAATACCACGCCATCTAAGAGCGGGGAATATTTCACAATTGAAATGTATGGCTGTGACTCGTGTGACTTTAAGATAGGAAATGCGACAAGATTCAAGCAGCATATGCTCAGTCATCAGGGCATCAAACCCTGGCAGTGTAAAATTTGTGGCCTTGGTGATGCTAACAAGTTCAATATTTCAGTTCATGTAAAGTCATTTCACAAAGACAGTATTCGAGGAAAGCCAATGAAGTATATTGATGATATGAGTAAAGCTGTAGACATAGACCTTGAGAGCTATAAGATAGTGTGCAAACGGAGACGCACAAAGAAGAAGTAGAGTGCAGAAACTAGTCCTTCCTGATTATGAGAGGGATATAGTCAAATTGATGATTAAGAGGGATATTGGTGATCAATGGACCTTGTTCAATCGTAATCTAGTTGCTGAATAAGTTCAGTCCCTAATATCGGTCTCTCTTTAAACGTATACCCATGTTTACCCTTTTCAAATAATTGATAACGTTTTCTAAATTTAAATTTTGGGTGAATATATATGTATGTTGATTAATTCACGCTATCATACAGCAATGGACTTCCAGCTATGGTTATATAATAGTTGTGTTCCAATGAATTGAATATACCGCATTTTCTTGTCTTAATGTTTATCTATTGAAGATTTGCTAATCTAGATATTATGAAATCCGTCAGTGAAGAACATAAATACAATGGAACATTAATCCAAGCTAATCGTCATGAATACAAAATGTTGAACAAACCGTTGCCCCGAAAGGGGTTGTGTGTGAATAAAATTGAATTGAATTGAATTGTTAATAAAGGTGATAAATGTACTGTGTTCTCTAGCGTTATATATGGGGATCAGTTCAAAACATTCTTTTATAATTGACTTGCAAGCCTTTATTCAGCTGGGGAAAAGGTTCTGCATGTGGGTTATTTGACAAATTATTGCATGTGTAATGGACAAATATGCTACTCCCTCACATACCGTACCGTCGCGATTAAGCACCGGGGCGCTCTTCAATTTGGCGGGGCTCTTACACAGGCGCTTATACAAGACAGGCGCTTATTCAAAGTCATGTTTTTAGTGCTTAAGAAACATTTAGAGGCCCCTATACCCCCGGCGCTCTTTCAAGACCAGGCGCTTTATCGCGACGATACGGTACATCCACTCGAATCACTATTCATAACTTTAAACATAGTTAAATATGTGTTCTATAATATCTCAAAGTGCCTCAAGCATTAATTTACCCATACGATTTATAAGTCAACGAATGTATGTGCCTCTACATCGGTAAAATTTGACAAGGGTGACACCCTTTTAAAAAATCGACGGACACTGACCTTTTCATAAGGCCCTAGCATATCCTATATGCATAAATTGTTCCGCAGTGACATGTCATTTAAAAAGTGTCCGATGACAAAAAGATAAGTAAAACGAATCAATCAAATCAAAATATCCATGTAGCGGCACTTCTACAGTTTATTACAGCACCCCAACCATACACTTATGTACATGTATATGGTTATTGGGACTCGAAGTACACTCAAAATAGTACTGTTCTATATAAATAAATACTAAAAATCGACGGTAGTAAATATGAGCACAACCGGTACCGTACACATCAGGGTTCTTAGTGCTTTCGTGCTGCATTTTGACTATGTATATGTACCTGTATTATCTGACAGTATAATAAACATCGCAGATACAATTTAAAAAGGAGATTAAAAAAACAATCATGTTACAATTTAGCTGTTACCGGTAGGTGGTATTCACTTCTCGACTACTCTATTGTCCAGAGGTACGATGAAAGGAGGACACAAATTCAAATTTGCATATGTCCAAATGCATTAGAAAGAGATTTGCATAATTGATGCGCTAAGAAGCGCTAACCTCTTATCTTCAAATTTAAGGATTTCACAGAACTTTACGGCCCTTTATTTGCCATACCAAGCTTTCATCCCTGTAGGTGTCCATTGATGTCTCCAGGAATTAGGTGAGGGTAACCTGTTTTATTCTGGTGGGGAAATTGGCACAAAATAGGAGGTAATAGTGGGCAGGATTGGCCTGGCTAAGGAAAGGTTAGGGAGAGCTCAACAATTACTTCACCACTAAAGGAGTATGGGGGAGGTCTTTTGGTTTCAGTAACAAACACTGTTTAAGACGGTGACAAAGGGGTGGGGTAATTGGTGAACGTTCCCTTTAACCCTTGCTCGTCTTACCGGTAGCCCTCGCCAAAGCATAGTCAGCAAAGGCTACAATATCTAGGCGACTATGGTACTGTGACTGTACTACTGATTTATATTACGATCTTATCGTTGACGGAGCGATGTGCCGTCTTCTCCTCCGCGGATGCAACCTTGAAAAAAAACACAAAAAAAAACAGATTTATATTACAGATTACTTGCCAAGTATTATAAAGAGCACACTTATGTCAACAATTAGGGAACGATGAGGGTGTATGAGGTACATCTACATGTACCATAAAACACCAGCTTCAAGACAACCCTCCCCCCGCTTTTCGTTAAAAAAAAAAGAATCCATTTAACAAAAAGAAAAATTGATAAAGATTTCACAATGGTATATAATGTAATGTGTAACGGCCGATCACTGCTGGTGCTGCTGAGCCACTGGCTAATGTTAAAACTGCATCCTCTGTTTGAACTCGTAAAAAATCTTTTTTGAATTTATTAAGTATTTTATTCACCAAGTGAGCTTCAAACTTTGTGCAATAACGTTATGACAATTTTATCGAACAATGAAACTTAATTTTGTTTTTGTTTGCAGATGCCGAAGTCAAAGGACCCTGTTGAAGATGGAGAACCGGAAGTTGAGAACGGAAAACCGGAAGTCGAAGGTGAAGTAACAAAAGCTGATGTGCATAAAGATGCGGAAGTTGAGGAAGAAGAACCAAAAGTTGATGACAAAGAACCAGAAGAGGAGTCAGAAAGCCCTTTGAAAAAGAAGGATGCAAGCCCAAAAAAGAAGGATGCAAGCCCAAAAAAGAAAGATGGAAGCTCGAAAAAGAAGGACGTCGCTGAAGTAAGTATTCCTTTATCTCTATGGTTTTACAATCTTTATTAAGGTACACTTATTCATATTCAATCAATGGTTTAAGAAATCAATATCAGTGAGTGGAAACCTCTTTAGCTATAAGTTTTACACTTGTAGGGGTGCTGAAAATTAAAGCAGCTTGAGCCAAATAAGTCTACTTTCTTAAGTATAAAAAAAGTATATGAATTACCAAAATTTAAATGTAGATAATTAAAGCTGAGCAAGGTGGGGATGGTGGCTAGGAGAATTATATGTTGATAGTACAATTGATAATTATTGAACCAGGGCACCCCTGTGCCAGGTTCTTATACGACAGGTATTTTTGTGATTTTTTTCCCAAAAAAAATCTGTTGCATTTTGTCTCTAATTTTGCTGAGAAAACTGCAAATAAAATATTTAAATATAGCAGCATATAAGTGTTGATCAATGCCAATCCATGCCATCAAAGATTCAAACAAAAAAAACAACAATATTTCATATATAAAATAGATATTGAAAAAAAGTCACTTAAACAGCACAAAACCAACCTTTTCAGCTCAATGCTAAAGGATAGGGTTCTAAGTAAACTACAGACCTTCGCAAAGTGTCATTTTGTACAGAATCCTCTTTGTTCTTATGTAAAAATGGGGTGAGACGCTTTTTGAGACGCTCTGAAGCCGCAATATTGCAACTACCTTCACCAACCTTCATAGAGGTGAAGGTGAAGCATTAGTTTACACAGACGACAAAGAGTGGCGCTGCTGGTAGTCAACATACTGTCAACGTGTGCAGACGAAATAACACCCATATCTCTGCCGTTTATTGTCTGATCGACTCGCTTTTTGATAGGGACAAAAGGCGGTACATGTCCCGGATTGTCCGCAGCCTGCAACTGTCGCCCCCACCCACCTGCACACCCACACCCACCTGCTCTCCCACACCCATCTGCTCACCCACACCCACCTTCTCGCCTGAAATGCCAGAATTGACCAATGAATGATTTTAAGGGAGTACTATATCTATTCTAAGTACATGATAAGCTCCAGCTCCAGCTCCAGCTTAGGCCACACCAAAAAAAAAAGTTGGTCAATGGATTTCACTTTTCAAAAAATGGTGCGAGCGAGCGAATTTTTTTTTGTCAATGGATATTGTCGGTGGAAAACTGGAGCGAGCGACAATTTTTTTTTTTTTAAACCAGCCTCCAACAAAAGTTCTTGGTGGACCCCTAACATAAAAAATTTATTGGTTGATCTAGGGGAATTACTGGAAGAAAATTAAAAAAAAAAAAAAAAATTTTCAATTTTGAAAAAAATGAGGCGAGCGAAATCCCTTGACAATTTAAAAAAAAAAAAAAAAAAAAAAAAAATTACCATTTCCGAAAATAAGGTGCGCGAAATCCATTGACCAACTTTTTTTTTTTGGTGTGGCCTTACCTTGAGTCATCTGTGAGGCCACTCACATGCTCAATCTTACACTCACACATCAGGGGGGACTGCCCTGGTTCACATGTGATATCAATCACATACCATTCATTATATTTTCAATTTTGGTCACTCATATCATAGCAATTAGACCACACTAAGAAACTAAACTGTCTGTTTTTCTTGAAGATACCTGTTGAGGAAGTAGAAGCAGCAGCGGCCGAGGAATCAGAAGAAGAGGAGGAGTACTCGGTGGAAAGTGTGAAGAATATGCGTATCCGCAAAGGCAAGAAAGAATACCTGTTGAAGTGGCGCGGCTACCCTGAGTAAGTTTCGATTTATACGAATAGACACTGTAAAGTCACACGTATAAGCTGCATCATGTGTATAACGCTATAGCCCTCAGTGCTGAAATGTATGTTTTAAAAGTACTGTATAATAGTTCTAAAAACCTTGTATAACCTGCACCCAAACTTTAGGACAACGCTATAACCCACACTTGAGTTTTGGCTCATGTATATCCCGCAGGTTTTATGTGCTAGAATTTACAGTTAGTAGAAAGAAAATATGCCTTGAGTTTGATCTGCAGGGAAATAGAAGTCGTCAGTGTACCATTGGACAGCATTTTGTTAATGCTCCTTAACGTTGGACCCTTTCTTCCATTTTGGCAGCTCTGAGTGCACCTGGGAACCAGAGGCTCAGGTCGACTGTGAAGACCTCATTGCTGAGTACGAAAATAAATTGAAAGAGAGGGAGGAGAAGAGAGAGAAGAAGCGCCAACAGCAATCTGAGGGAAGCGCAAAAAAGAAGAAAGCGCCTCGGGTTAGTGTATTTCACAATCTTTAACACATAGGGCTCAGTAAGGCAAAGTGATAAAATAATGTATTTAATAAGGTCAGAAATATATTTCAATAAGTGGTAAGCACTCATTTGATTTCTCATTCGTTACTACCACAGGATTGTGTAAAAGAGACATTTCTGTCATAGATTAAAAAAGACTTAATCATGAGATGTGAAATTGGACTACATGAGAACCTTTTCTTGCAGACACCTAAAGAGCCTAAGGAACCCGTTGAGGATGAAATAGTTGTAGAGGAAGCAGCAGCGGAGGAAGAGGAGGAGGAGGAGGAGGAGTATGTGGTGGAGAGTGTGAAAAATATGCGTATGCGTAAGGGCAAGAAGGAGTACCTGTTGAAATGGCGCGGCTACCCTGAGTAAGTTTATTTTCAGAATACCTATTATGATCCTTCCATCCTCTTTCAAACCATAGACCTTTTTTTCACCGATATCTGGCAGTTAATCTTATAATTAACTACCAGAAAAGGATTTATAGTTCAAGATTTTCCTAAATAGCATGTACGCTTCCTTGAGTATGTACATTGAATATGGTTAATACAATCAGGAACCCATTGTTACATGAACTTTTCCCTGATCTCTGTACTTTCATGCACTTAATATAACAAATAAGCTCATAAACATGTATTGTGTGTGTGGTCCAAGCTGCACGTAAGTCGTTAAAAATTAAAGGAATGTCATTAAGATGAAAGCTCACTGTGCACTATTGGAGTCTTAGGGACAACCTTATTATGTCTATATTCTAAACGTTTCTTGTTTTTTGGCAGCTCTGAAAGCACATGGGAACCAGAATCCCAGGTCGATTGTCACACTCTCATCGCAGAGTATGAAAACTCATTGAAAAAGAAGGAGGAGAGCAAGCGTCCGCGACAAACAGAACAGGAGGAAAGCGCAAAAAAGAGAAGAGGTTCAAAGGTTAGTGTATTTGAGGCCACATAGGAAATGAATATTATCAGTTTTGTAGACACATCAGTTCATAAGGGCTGTAGCGCTTTTGTTCTCTCTACATTTTCCCTTAAAGTTAAGAGTGCAAATCGGGAAAATGTTATATCCTCCGAGAAAACATCTATATATTAAGAAGTAATTTTGACTAAACAGTACACACAGTAGGCCTATGGACTTTCTCCCTAAATCTTTGATCTATTTCATAGTCAATTACAACGCATACAAACACATGGAAGTAGAACCGTTCTTATCACAATAGTAATAAACATTTAAAGCAAAAGAAATGCCACACTCTCCACCCAGAAATATATAAAATATATACAACTCCTCCCTCACCTTTTTCAGAAAGAGTCCCCAAAGATGGTAATCGATTTTAAGTGGCCCCCTGCTGAGGTACGATCAATATCCATGAATACATGTAGTTAGCTCTGTAGCCCCTATTACTATTAGATGTCCTGCATGTTACTACCGGGTACCTCTCTTATAGAAACTACAGCTCGCATGTAAGTTAACCCGCGTCTAGACTAAATGTTTAGAGACCTTCAGTCTTTAGAACATGGGAGAGTGAAAAACTCACAGGAGGGATTAGGGACCCCTGGTGGCTCGGAACCCTTTGTGATGTCAGTTCCTTTGTTTATATGTAAAGGATTCTGGGAAATATCATTTGTGACACGCTACCATTTGATTAGGTAGCGTCACTCTGCATAGAGGTGTTCGACTAGTCTCGATAGAGAATGCTGTAACCCTCACATGTGGTCTGGTTAGGGATATCTTTAATAGTACCAATATACTTGTGTGTTAGATAGACTACACCTGAACACGGTTCTTCCATATACCCACTGCCCAACAGGGTCAAGACGAGGTGTTATACACCGAGTCGATGACCAGTGGGCAGTGGGTATATGGAAGGACCCTGGCCAGGTGTAGTCTATCTGGCTTAACTCTCGGGTATGCAATATAACCAAGGTGAGAAGCCTTTGTCTTAGAGCTCCACCGTGGGTTAATCATATTTATATACACCTATATGTATAGACCTTTACCCTGCACCCCCAACCTCCCATTTCCCTGCACCCCGCAGCCTTGGTTCACTTGCAACCCACGGGTTGTACGCGGGACTTTACCATTCTACATGGGTGTGGATAAAATGCAATTATCTGACCCCCTCTCCCAGTGATCTGATCTACTCCCCTTCACCCTCCCCAATATTGTTACTGAGCACTGTCCAACGACATGAGAATCCCTTTTAATTTCTCTTTCTTTTGGTTAATTGCTGAAAAAACATTAAAATGGGGAAGAAAAGCCTCCCTCGTTACATTTTTCAGTTATTGGTTATGAAAAACCACTCTGTTTGAGAGGCCTAACTTGTTTGATTTTGAGATTATAAAGATTAAAAGAGCACTGGTACTTCCGAAATGTTGGTTGAATAGATAAACATTCGCGAAGCTCACAAACAATGATTTTATGATTTATCACAAGCTGTCCATCTATAATCGGCATCCTAAAGAGAATGAGGGTAAATCATTGCATTTTCCTAAATAAAATTATAGCAATTACGGTAGATCAAACAATGGAACTAACTTGTGCGATTTTCTCATAGACTGTTGAAGAACCGAAAGAGGATGAAGAAGAAGATATATTTAAACGGAAGGAAGAGAAGAAGGAAGAAAAGAAAGAAGAGAAGAAGGACGACAAGAAACGCAAGCGAGGCAGACCATCGAATACAGAGACAAGCGCTAAAAGGAAGAAAGTCGAAGAGGTTAATATATTTTCTTATCTAAGATTTAAGAAAGAGCAAGTATATACATGTATGTATGTGACCATAGAGATAGAACACTGAGTTTAAAAAGTTCGTTTAGGTTAAATCATTGTAAAACCTAAAGAACTACTTCTGAACAGACATGTCTCTCAGTGGGTAGGTACAACATACCTCGAATTTTCAATAGAAGAAACTGGCCAAGCTAAATATTTTCTACCTTTTCTAGACGCCTGTTGAAGAAGAAAAAGCAGATGAGCCTGAAGAATCAGAGGATGAGGAGTACTCAGTAGAAAGTGTGAAGGATAAGCGTGTCCGCAGGGGCAAGACAGAGTACCTGTTGAAATGGCGTGGCTTCCCAGAGTATGTTTATCTTTCTTATGAGTATTAACCAAAGATATGGGGGGTACCTGTATTTGGAGGTATTTCGTAAATCACCTCACACATTCCGTATTAGTTCTGTGACTCTTCCTTGAATGATGTATTCGTGAAAACCACCAGTCATATTGTCATATTAATTGCTGAGATCTAGAAATAACACAAATTAATTGCCTTTTTTATCTTTTCCCAGATCCTTTTTTTTTCTTGCATCTGTAGGATGCTATTTTTGAAACTAATGCAAGATCGTAGAAATTCACCATACATGTCCTTATCATGTACTGGCTGCCAGGGTCTGATCTCAATGTCATATTTTAAACCTTTCTTGTATTTTGACAGCTCTCAAAACACATGGGAACCAGTAGACAACCTCGACTGTCACAACCTCATCAAAGATTTCAACGACAAATTAGACCAATTAAAAAAGAAGGCGGAAAAGACCCAGTCAAAAACAGAAGAGCGAAGCTCGAAAAAGAAGAAGGCTGCAGAGGTAAGAATACTTTGCTTCTCACTGGGTAGTTAACTTAAGGCAAGGTGTAATAATTGTAACAAAACAGGAAATCAATATCCATTTTTTATAAGCTTTTTAGGCGCCATGTGATTTCTGACTTGTTTCTAATGAAGAGTTTTAAGGAGATCTGTATTTTGAAGTCAAATGGTAGGCCTACTGTCCACATACTCAGTACATAAAGCAGGAAACATACAGGGTGCGGAAATGTCTGCGCGTGTCCTCATACACCCCAAGCGGCATTTCTCACACGCCCCTGGCCCATCACCATAGCAACGACCGTCTGTGCGTACAAAACGCACCCTTTATTTTTCCACCTTTAAGGCTTCTTACCGTAAGCCTCAGGTGAACCGTTCACCTCTATGAGGGTACGAATTCTATCGTGCCTGCACAAGCGCATCGCCTGTATCATCTTAGTGACTATCCTAACTTAGGGCGAGGGTTCTTCTTTGCGACAGTCAAACATTCTGTTTACACAGGAGAGGTGACGTCACATCCGGTGGTCAGATTAGCGCCAAATTCGGGACTGGAAAGATGCCAGCGCCTACAGCAGCAACTCTTCACCGCTATTTGGAGGAATTTGGCAGGTAAGGACACCTCTATACGATTTATTTTACACATATTTGCACTTTTGAGGATTAACTACCCATTGATTAGGTTTATTTTCCTTCAGATTGATTGGAAAATTGTGATCGAAAATCCGCCGGTGGGCGAAATTAGGGGATTTTCGAAAATCGGGATGAATTGTCATCCAGATGACTTTGTATTTTCTCAAATGTGCAATTATAGTTCAGTTTTCACAATAATTTGGAATTTGTCATCCAGTTATAGTGAAAAATTGGAGTTTAGATAGTGTAGAGCTTAGTTGCTGCTAGGGGCTGGCATGATTCAGCAAGACCAGTCATCCATTTTGGATTTCAGACTGAGTCACTGATTTATGTTGGCTTTTTATTTGTTATGTTGGCTCATAGTGCATTACTGCTGCCTCATTTGTTGAGGAATGTTTCAATAGCGAAACGAGCCTACATAAGGAATAAAATTGTGATGGGATAAACTCATATCTACAGAGATAGAAATTTATCCTGTTATACACTGTTGAGCTCTGTTTTTATTAGTGAATACACTTTTAAAATAGAGCACCAGGAAGGACTTACCACTGTCTTATGCATGGTCAAAGACAGAATAATATCAACTACTACCTGTCATACAGCTTGACAGACTCTTGATATTGGTTGAAGTCAAGACACTTAAAGCTTTGCTTGCTACTTTGTAGTTGACACCTAACTTATTCTCTTATAACTCAGTTATAGGAGAATGACAGTTGAGGTTGTTCTCCACTCATCAGTTTGAGTGAGGTGAACTGTCAAGTCAGTGTCAGGTGCGTCTTGTTGTACTTTTGTACTCCTTTGGACCAGTTCTTACCAAGACATATACCTTATGCCCAAAATTTCTTTGAGGCATTAAATAACTTAGTTGTGTTGATACAGATCCACACTGAGTGCTTGTGTTGAATACACAAGTTTACCCATACCTTATGCCGAAAAAATCCTTGAGTTAGGCATTAAAGAAGTGTTGTTGTGAAATGAAAACACAAAGAGACTATACTGGTCTACTATTCTATAGGGTCTCACTTATGTGCTTAGGGGTTTTGTGACTTTGAAACACAAAAATACCTATACCTTATGCCGAAAATTTCTTTGGCTTTGTGTTTTATTTCCCCACCTTAAAACACTATTAGCACACATGTCTCTTTGATTTGAACATCAAGATGACTTTACTCTTGTGGATGTACCTTGGTTTTGGACTAGTTTCCAAAAAGACCCACACCTTATGCCCAAAAATTCCTTGGGTTTCACGTCACAGACGTTGTCGCTGTCAGTCACGTCATAGACGTTGCCTCTGTCAATCACGGCGTAGACGTTGCAGCTGTCAATCTTGTCCTAGACGTTGCTTCTGTCAATCACGTCATAGACGTTGCTGCTGTCAATCACATCATAGATGTTGTCGCTGTCAATCACGTCATAGACATTGCTGCTGTCAATTACGTCATAGATTATGTCACTGTCAATCACGGCATAGACGTTGCTGCTGTCAATCAAGGCGTAGACGTTGCAGCTGTCAATCACGGCGTAGACGTTGCAGCTGATCTTCATGTAGTAGACGCTCGCGTCGCAGACGTGGCCGCTGGCGCTAGCGTCCCAGACGTGGCCGCTGGCGCTCGCGTCCCAGACGTGGCCGCTGGCGCTCTCGATCCAGAAGTGGCCGCTGGCGCTCGCATCCCAGAAGTGGCCGCTGGCGCTCGCATCCTAGACGTAGGCGATGTTGCTCGCGTCCCAGACGTAGGCGATGTTGCTCACTTTAATGGTCTCACGTTAATGATGCTCACATTGATGGCGTTCTTGTGGATGCCAATCATGTCCTAGACCTAGCCGCTGGCGCTTGATACTAGCTGGCGCACATTCAGTCTATGTTAGGGATGTCGCAGACATAGCTGCTGGCGCTCATGTTGGAGGCATAGATGATGGCCCTCGATATCAGCTGGCGCACATTAAGACTATGTTCTTCTAGGACTTCGCAGACGTAGCTGCTGGCGCTCACGTCTGAGGCGTAGCCACTGGCGCTCACATCAAAGGCATAGCCGCTGGCGCTCAAGAGAGTTGTAGCCGCTGGTGCGCACGTTGTAGACGTTGCAGCTGTCAATCACGTTGTAGACGTTGCAGCTGTCAATCACGTTGTAGACGTTGCAGCTGCCAATCACGTTGTAGACGTTGCAGCTGTCAATAAGATCATAGACGTTGCAGCTGTCTTTCACGTCGTAGACGTTGCAGCTGTCAATCACATCGTAGACGTTGCAGCTGTCAGTCACGTTGTAAACGTTGCAGCTGTCAATCACGTTGTAGATGTTGCAGCTGTCAATCACGTTGTAGATGTTGCAGCTGGCTTTCACTTCGTAGACGTTGAAGCTGTCAATCACGTCGTAGATGCTGCAGCTGTCCATCACGTCGTAGACGTTGCAGCTGTCAATCACGTTGTAGATGTTGCAGCTGTCATTCACGTTGTAGACGTTGCAGCTGTCAATCACGTTGTAGACGTTGCAGCTGTCAATCACGTTGTAGACTTTGCAGCTGTCAATCACGTCGTAGACGTTGCAGCTGTCAATCAAGTCGTAGACGTAGCAGCTGTCAATCACGTCATAGACGTTGCATGTCAAATCGTCGTAGACGTTGCAGCTGTCAATCACGTCGTAGACGTTGCAGCTGATAATCATGTCGTAGAATGTGCAGCTGTCAATCACGTCTTAGACGTCGCAGCTGACAATCAGGTCGTAGACGTTGCAGCTGGCAATCAGGTCGTAGACGTTGCAACTGTCCATGACGTCGTAGACATTGCAGCTGTCCACGTCGTAGATGTTGCAGCTGCATGTCAAACCGTCGTAGACGTAGCAGCTGTCAATCACGTCATAGACGTTGCAGCTGTCCATCAGGTAGTAGACGTTGCAGCTGGCAATCAGGTCGTAGACGTTGCAGCTGGAAATAACGTCGTAGACGTTGCAGCTGTGCATGACGTCGTAGACATTGCAGCTGTCCACCATGTTGTAGACGTTGCAGCTGCATGTCAAACCGTCGTAGACATAGCAGCTGTCAATCACGTCATAGACGTTGCAGCTGTCAACAAAGTCATAGACGTTGCAGCTGACAATCAGGTCGTAGATGTTGCAGCTGTCAATCACATCTTAGACGTTGCAGCTGTCAATCAGGTCGTAGATGTTGCAGTCGGCAATCAGGTTGTAGACGTTGCAGCTGTCCACCACGTTGTAGACGTTGCAGCTGGCAATCACGTCGTAGACGTTGCAGCTGGAAATCACGTCATAGACGTTGCAGCTGTCAATGACGTAGACGTTGCAGCTGCCCATCACGTCGTAGATGTTACAGTTGACAATATACTCTTAAGTCTACAATTGTTTAAGTCCTCATTCACGTCACAGACGTAGCCGCTGTCCGCATTTGTATTTGGTTTGGACTAATTTCCGAAAAGACCCACATTATATTTGGATCACTTAAGAGTTGTGGATACTTGAGAGCACTTTACCTGGTTAGGGTTTTGTACCTCTTTATTTTGGGGTCTCATTCAGTTGCAGCTGTCTATCATGTTGTAGACGTTGCCGCTGTCATTCATGATGTAGACGTTTGCACCTGTCAAGCAAGTCGCAGATGTTGCAGGTGTCAATTACATTGTAGACATTGCAGCTGTCAATCACGTCATAGACGTTGCAGCTGCCAATCATGTTGTAGACTTTACCGCTGTCATTCAAGATATAGACATTTGCAGCTGTCAAGCAAGTTCCAGCTGTCAATTATGTTGTAGATGATACAGCTGTCACTCAGGTAGTAGCTATTACAGCTGCCAATCATGTTGTAGGTGTTGCAGCTGTAAGTCGCACATGTTGCAGATGTCAATCACGTTGTAGATGTTGCAGGTGTGAATCACATTGTAGACGTTGCAGCTGTAAGTCGCACATGTTGCAGATGTCAATCACGTTGTAGATGTTGCAGCTGTGAATCACATTGTAGACGTTGCAGCTCTCTCTCATGTTGTAAACGCTACAGCTGTAAATTACGTAGCAGACATTGAAGCTGTCAATCATGTTGTAGATGTTACAGATGGCATTTATGGCGTAGATATTACAGCTGTCAATCACGTCGTAGACGTTGCAGCTGTCAAACACGTAGACCTTGCAGCTGTCAAACATGTCGTACACGTTGCAGCTGTCAATCACGTCATACACGTTGCAGGTGTCAATCACATCGTACACGTTGCAGCTGCCAATCATGTTGTACACGTTGCAGGTGTCAATCACGTAGTAGATGTTGCAGATGTCAACCATGTCGTAGACGTTGCAGATGTCAACCACGTCGTAGACATTGCATCTGTCAATAACGTCCTAGACGTTGCAGCTGTCAATCCGCCCGCAAACATGTGATGTCAATCAAGTAGCAGACGTTGCAGATGACATTTACATTGTAAACATTTCAGCTGTCAATCACGTCGTACACGTTGCAGCTGTCAATCACGTTGTAGACATGGCAGCTGTCAATCACGTCTTAGACGTTGCAGCTGTCAATCACGTCTTAGACGTTGCAGCCGTCAACCACGTCCTAGACGTTGCATCTGTCAATAACGTCGTAGATGTTGCAGCTGTCAAACACGTCATAGACCTTGCAGCTGTCAAACATGTCGTACATGTTGCAGCTGTCAATCACGTCATAGACGTTGCAGTTGTCAACCACGTCGTACACGTTGCAGCTGTCAATCATGTCGTACACGTTGCAGCTGTCAGCCACGTCATACACGTTGCAGCTGTCAACCACGTCGTACACATTGCAGCTGTCAATCAAGTCGTACAAGTTGCAGCTGTCAATCACGTTGAACACGTTGCAGCTGTCAATCACGTCGTAGATGTTGTCAATTGGTGTTCAGCATGTTCCAGCGTTGGGGTGCCAATGAAGGATTGTCCACCCAGTTCTTGGGGTTCAAGCTAACGATGCTGATTCTGCTGGTGTCGGGCCAAAGAGGTCAGGTCATCCCTGCGCTGGATCTCCGCAATCTGACTTGGCTGGGTTCGGGGTCTGCGCGTTTCGTTCTGAAGGGTCTGATGAAAACAGCGCGTATGGGGGAACCCCTCAAAGAACTGGTCCTGGAACCGTTCCACGAGGAGGAGACTCTGTGCGTCGTCTGTGCCCTGAAACGTTACGTGCAGGTCACGGAGCCAGTCAGGTTGGACAAGGAAGGGCGAAGGAAACACTCGCTCTTCTTGTCCTTCCGCAAGCCATTTGGCGAGATTGGGCAGGACTCATCAAAGAGATGGGTCCTTGCGGTGCTTTCCGCAGCTGGGGTGGACACCAGGGTATACCGAGCTCACTCCACCAGGGGTGCCAGCACCTCTGCGGGAGGGAGACTCGGTGTATCGACTGCTGTTTTGTTTAGGCATGGGTCTTGGAAAGGCGCCAAGACCATGGCTAAGCACTACAACAAGCCTATCGAGAACCCCAAGCCTCCCAAGACGCTAGCCAGGATTCTCCTGGAGGACTCAGTCGAGTAGCTGGGAACAAAATTTTCTGAGCCATTTTTGGGGGGAAAAGACACACCTCAAAAGGGGAGAATTTTGGCCCTTATGCCGTAACGATAGTTTGTTTGAACCCTATTGGCTGACCATAGTCATAAGCCTTTTTAGAGGCAGCAGTAATCGGTATGTGATAAAAACTTTTTCTATGATGGACAATAACACTGCCACAGCTATGGAGAACTGTATGGCAGTTATGCCTTCTTTGCTAAATAGCAAAATGTCATGCAACCTAGTCAAAACCATATCACAAGGCAATAGGACATCACCTTTAGGTGAAATAAAGTATATATTTTCTGTTATCCTATATGAGAAGTTACAGTCCTTTATGGGAGAGTAACATTATGGGAAATAAGCAGTGAATCTAGCTGAACTTTGAAGTCTCCTGTGTAAACAGAATGTTTGACTGTCGCAAAGAAGAATATAAGATTAATCGAATACTTACCATGAAATATAAGTATGAGAATTAATCGTTGTTCTTCGAGTGACAGACAAACATATCTGTTTAGTACACAGGCCCACCCATCCATCCCCAGGATGAAGAAGATTACTACCAGTCTTATAATCTCTCACCTACTCATGTGGGTGCTATTTAGACAAAGTAAAAAGAGCACTACTGTGTACTATTTCCAGATGTTTTATTTTCAGCAAAAGATTCACTGCATGTAGGCGCTAATCTGACCACCGGATGTGACGTCACCTCTCCTGTGCACTAAACAGATATGTTTGTCTGTCACTCGAAGAACAACGATTAATTCTCATACTTATATTTCATGGTAAGTATTCGATTAATCTTATATTATACAAGGATATTTGTTAGTACAGTACTAAAATAGCAGATTTCAGACCCTATTTGCCTGTCATAGTGTTTCGTCAGAGGCAAAGTGCAGGTTATGTGGGTAGTATGAGAGACTACGGTATTGAGTTCTTAGTTGAAAATTCTAGATCTGCACCGTTTAAAACTGCCCATGGGTCAGCAGCCGAGCCCGGCCAACATTGCCACTGCTACCAGGTTCTCCGGGGGTAAAAGTCCAAGGGTATAGGAGTGGAAGTCTCTTGTGTTTGCCCTTATCTCTCTCTCTCTCTCTCTCTCTCTCTCTCTCTGCCTCTCCCTCCCTCTGCCTCTCCCTTTCTCTTAACTATTTAGTTAGTTCTCCAAAACAGTTGCACATTTTTGTAGTGTCTTAATCAAGCTTTCTTCACTGTGGAGAATGAATCAAGTCCCGCGCAGGCCGTTTGAAACTGGAAAAGCACCTGATAGATACAGACGCCGGTAGATCAAGATCGATTAGATAGATTGCGTGCGACTTATGATGTGCTTTGTACATTTGAGTTTACTCAGGAACATAACTGGAAAACAAATTTATTTTGGTGATGCCAGAGCACTGGAGTACTTCTGTTTAGGAGAAGGTCTAATATAGCGCATGTCCCAGATATAGACTTATTCATAAGATTGAATATCATGAGGACCAAGGAGAAAGCGAAGAATGTAATAAGAAGTGAAATGTCAAGAAGGGAAATAATAATATGGCGCGTAAACACTTTGTTGTGCCCTCGAACAACATTTACCTGGAGCTTGTGCAAAGTCGTCATCTAATTGACGAGGGACATAGACCGGCACATTCCAAGGATATAGAATTGTGAATTCGCTGGGTAATCTAATTACGGGAGACAGTATGGGACGAAACAAGATTTGCAGAATGTATTTACCGGTAAATGTAATTAAAGGTATCGACCAGTGGATCTACAGAACTAGCTCACTGGAAGAGATCATGGCCGGAGCCTACTTTAACGATGGAGTGAGACTAAAGGCTACAAGAGGCACGTCAGTCTCGCAACCCCAGACCGAACGTTATCTGCCCAGTAGAGTTTTGGTTCGCCAAGCCTGGAGCTCATAGCTGGATGGTACTGGAACTAGCGTCTACAGCGAAAACTCAAAATGAGAAGTAGTGGACATGAATGAAAGGGGGGAGAGAGCCTTGTGCCAGTTACAATTGTATGGTGCCGGACCACTTTAACTGGAAAGCTAATGTCATTGAAAGGGAAGATCCAGGCCCGGTGGTGCCCTGAGGTCCATTCTAGTCAACGCGAAGTCAGAGGGAGAGTGCATCTAGCAGTAGTATCTAACGTGAAAATGTCACTGGTTGATGCACATCGTGAGTGGCAGCGTTTCTATAGTCTCAACACACCATAATTTACCAGAAACAAGCTACAAAACCAACTTATCACATGATCTACGCTGTGCCCAAAAAAACATCACTATTAGAACAGCAGCAACCCTTCCGATGGGCGCAATGTAGGGAGAGGGATAGTCAAGTCAGTGGGCGACGGCACTCTGGCGAAGAAGTTTCGGCTCCTACACGTGTGGTCATGTTCTGAAGGGAAGCTGGAAGAGGTCCAATAGATGGAAGGCCATGCGACAGAGTTCTGGGAGGCGGGAGGGGCTTAAATCAATGAGGTACCAAAGTCCCAAGTGTGTGAAGCACTGGAGAGATATCAGTGGAGTTAAATGATTCTGTACGTTATTCCCCAGAGACACAGACTGGTAATAGATGAAGTGATCATGTCGGTAGTCTTAAGTAGTCAAAATCCATTAGAATAAGGTGCACCGAGACATCTAGCCATAGAGAAGAAGTACCTTTACCTTGTCAGAAAGTTCCAGCTGACCTATTAGTTAACCTATTAATTCCGCTCATCGGAAAATGCTGGTGTCTGTATCAACACGGTCTACCAGGCCATACATTCCTGCCAGGATAAATAAATGAACGAAATTCAAATCAAATCAGTCCAACAGTCAAGACATTGTTAATCGTTGACAAGACCGGCACAGTACCAGCAGACCATCCTCTGAAAGAGCCAACGTTGTAATCTATTATGTTCCCATTTGGGAGTTTGGCACTGCCCAGCGCTAATCAGCCTCTGAATGCGCTCATGTTGGTAGGGAGTTGTCCCCAACCCACCCTGGTAACCTGTCCCATGGACGCCCCAGACACGGCGAAAATGTTGAAATATGAAAAAAATGAGAAACGTTCAAGATGCAGTGACAGGGACAAAGATACAATGGACGAGGTCAACGCTGGGCCTGCACACATCTCCCTTCTACAACACTCCTGCCTGACTGGTCTCACAACTCTGTAGCCTACCCCTTGAAACATTCCTTCCTGCAGAGAAGGCTGGAAGAGGCCCACCAATATTCCACCGGCGAGTCTCAGGGGCCTCGAGGCCAGAAACGATGTAAGAAGCTTCGAAATTTGCTGTAAATGCCAAAGCGGAAGGGTGGCAGCCCTTAAGAAATGATTGTCAAGACCAAGCGATGTTGACAGACGGAAGAGGGAGGGGAGTGGGGGCTCCTTAACAATTTAATTGATCTAAGATAACCGTAGCATGAGAAGACTCTAAATTGACTTTTAAGGAATCCATTGGTGTCATTGTTTTGTTTGGAGGATGGATGAGTGCTTAGTAATAACAGTTTTAAATGTATAACAACATATTCCCTAGGAAAACATTTACGTACAACCTTCAGTCACTAAATTGGTGCCAGGAATTATAATGGTGTCACTTACCAGTTTCTTAATAACGGCAGTTCCAATTTATTATTTGCCTAGCCACACATCTTGCATGACCTCTAGGCCGATTCTAATCATACCTACACCCACTAAGATGACCCCAAAGAATTTAATGGTGTTATTCATTTGTTGATAAAAAGACCAGTTACTAAGCAACAGCAATCCCAACGGTTGATTTAAAAAGCAACACACGTTTACTAGCTCCTTACCAACGTCAGTACAAAAAATGAAATCTACTTCCTCTAGACCCACCACATGGATTTCTGTAATAGTTTCAGTTTTTGGTCTTCAAGTTTAAAGTTCCTTATGAAAGCGTGAAAAAATGTTTTGAAATACATTGATTTAATGGATCATTTGGGTAATTTACAGGAAAGTAACTGTAGATTAGCATGCCAACAGTGGGTGTATTTTTAATCGCATGCGGGAGTATTTGCGTCTTAGTCACTCTGGGCACCGTAAATGTTCGGCTTGGGGATAACCAGTCTCGCTGTACGAAACTGAGTAGTTAGGTTTCTTCGATCAATTATAACAGTCTTCCAAGTGTTTCATGGATTTTTACGGTTTTTAAGTCCCAAAGCCCTATAAAACTTAGGGGACATGATGGACATTTTTTTGAGTCTCCCTGGTCTCCCCATCGATGGGTTGAAAAAGAGTCCTATTGTATTCTCTTGCATCCCTTTATGACCCCTCTTCCTGTTGGTCTGTCCTCATTTTATAGAGGTATACACAATCCACTCCTATAACCTTCAATGCTCACATGCCACCACCCCTCTTCTTTAAAATGATCAATGCATATCAGTCTCTTGGCCAACTTCAGCCCAACTGCTTGTCCTAGCAACAACTGAATAACACCATTTATATACATTTATGAAAACTCTGGGGCCACTCTAGTGGGCGCTAGGTATCCTTGAGATCGGGATAGAAGCCATGTAAACCTGTGTTGCTATGCAAATATGCAATTTGAATAGTTGTTGCTAAGAAATTGATTGTCCTAATCACAATTAAATGACACCATTGCAAATATTTGGAACCACTGAAGTGCATGTAACCTTATGAGTTCTACGTGTAAATGTTTACCTAATGAATGATAGTTTGATATGTTTAACTGTTGGCCCTAAGCAATTGGATGATCAATCAGAAATGCAATAACGCCAATGTATTCCTTACAGTCAATCTAAAATACCTGAGATTCCATTTGGTGACCACCCTGGTTTTAAAAATAAATTGTCCTAATTTGAAAGAGTGTCTTATCAGGTTCATCATAACAAATTCCATGCTTGTATCATCACTTGCATAATCCTATTGGTTATCTGTCCCACTACAAGGACACCCCAGATTGGTCCGGGAACCAGGAAGAGAGAGAAACGGAGGAACTACGCAAGTGGATAAGAGACCTGAGCGCCGGGCTGGACTCCGGAGCGAGTGCGAGTGCTATACCCCAAGGTCGTACAGTTGGATCAATAGAGATGGCTTTCCCCACATATCCCCCCGGCTACCCGAGGTTCCCCGAGTACAGAGGTAACCAGCATTACGTGCCCTACCTGGCCCCGCGGGGAGACGAGACGAGGGACAGGATGTCACAGTGGTCCCAAAACCTCTCACCGCCCCCAGATATGGGGGCAGACTTTGTCAGGGTTCTGGGGAGCAGACACACTGGAGTGGACCAGCTTAGTGAGGACGTGTTCAGGGTCACCACCTACACCTCAACGTGCTATCGCCGAGTTGTAGACAAATAGCCACAGGTGAGTTTTCCCAGCTTTAGAATCACTTTAATTGCTGTCGTGGAAAAGGAAATTGTGTCTAGAAAAGCCTACCAATATATTCTTCCCTAACAGCCACCCAGAGTACACTGGGATAGGAAGCCTGCAATCCTTTTAAGAAGAAACGAAAATGCGTAGAAGACTCCGATACAGAAGATGAATAAAGAGCAATTAAGAAAGGGTTAGATAGTCCCAGCCAATGAGTTTGAGTATTAGGAGAAAGCTTATGTACAGCTGTGTAACCAGGTCTCTCTCTGCTGTTCCAGGGCGGTGAAGCATCCAGTTTTAAGGATGAGAAGATGAACAGATAGTGTGGCGACTAATTGCAGCAGATGGAGGACCCAGGGGTGGCCACAGCCGGCCGGGCAGGAGCCATCTCATTTTGGAAATACATGTAGTAGCAATTCTATGGTTAGCAGTAAGTCAGTACCAGTTGGTAAACTCCTGTTAGTTTAGATAGTGTATGTCAGCGCGAATGTATACATGTGTCAAGTCGGTATGTATGTGTGTGTTCTTTTCATACTTCTATAAATCATGGGCGTCACAAAGCTGCGATGTACCCAGTCTCGGCCACCTAATCTGACATTTAGTAGTACAGTCTGGGGTGCTCCATATTATGGCGCCCTCAACGTTGCAACAGTTACCTCTCAAGCAGGTTTTGTGTTGTTCTGCCGTTTTCATACCAAGTACCATGTGACCTGAGCTCAGTCTTAAATCAGGGACCCAAGTCCAGATATGCTGAATGTTAAATAGGGCTGTTGGCCTCCGTCAGTGCAGAACTGTCCACCGACACAAAAACGGGTAATGTGTGTGTAGGATTGGCCCATACCGTGTACCTGCAGCGGTTGTATTATTAGCTCTAGACCATGATCGACTACGTCGGTAAAGTGTGGTAGGGTCTGTTCATAGCAGATTGACAAGATACGGTCACTATCCAACCAAATTAAAGCGGCGCGCTCACCACTGACTAGAACTGTTCTAGGATAGTGATATGTAGATCCTTGGTGATAGTGCCGCTTTAATACATTTCAATTAGGTATTTCCGATCATGACGATATTTTTGTATGAAAATTGAGAGCATTTTACTATGTCATCGGTGTCCTGCAATATTCTTCTTAGTCAGATTAGTGTAAATGAATTTATCTTCTATGTATTGAACTGTCAAAGTTTTCATGGAATGAACTTGTGAGTACGACTGTGCATTTAAGTCTGGAGGAGTCCTGTTGAATTTTTTATTCGTAGCCTGTACTACTCTCTTGCTACACTCACTTGGGAAAGTTTTGGCCTACTGTTCCCGCCAAGATGACGGACTGCCTTCATTTTACTGTGTTCTATTTTGCTATAACTTAGCCGAGTATAAGGGAGCGAGGTGCTCAACGGTAAGAGTCACCAGGACGATGACACTCGTTTTTAAAAACAGAAATGTAATTGCACTAGTAGGGCTGTCGGACAGGGTGATGCAGCTAAGTATTGCATCATTTTCAGTTGCATGGTCGACAGAACCCTCTGTCCGTTACTGAGTCGAGTCTTCTTTGGCTCAAACGACCTACGGAGTAAAGTAGTACTTAGGTTGATTAGCATAGCTAATAGTGCATCTCGGTGATTACAAACAGCCTGGTATGGCCTTTGGAGAGTATTGTGTGTACGTCAGTAATAAACCAGTAAAACTGTACATTTGTGTTACTTTATTTAATGCCCACCTTTATTGTTGTTCTCTTGGGCGTTTGGCCCTCATTTGCTTGCACCTAGGTTAAAGTTCATTCTGAGACAGGTTCTACGTGTGTCAGAAGGAATGTAGTGTTGGGACTGTGCTGTGCCTCATCCATCCAAAGTTCATTCTGTTAAATCCATGCCGTTGAATTTTGATCTAGACCAACAATCTGGGAGACTGATACTTCTGCTAGAGTTTGAACGCCTTCTGATCACTCACATGTAGACCACCAACTAAACAATCCGGTATATCCTCTCTGTCACTGACACATGTCCATCAGTATATGCATAGTTACATCTACACCAAAGGAAACTAAATATTGGGCAGCGTCAAGTACGTTTTCCTGCTGTCGGTATACAAATGTATCTACACTATATAACACATAGTTATGCTGTCCTCGCCATGACAACGCACAACTTTCATTTGTCCTGAGTAATGTCTCGCCCACCCCTACAACATACACACACACACACACACACACACACACACACCATCACACACACACACACAAACAATACGGGTACCCAGCCAGATCTCCTGGACTTCTTTACAAATCCTAGAACAACTCTGGTTCCTGTTCTCAATCTTCAACATATTCATTATTGGAGTGGGCTATGTTCGCTGTAACGCTATGAAACTAGGTCAAGCCCACTCTTATATAGTCACCCTGTTTTTTTGTGCAGACATGTTTTGCCTGATCTATTACAACTTGATGAAATATCCTGTGGACTATTTGAGCTATATCATTCTTTTGCAAAACACCTCAGGTATTTATATCTGTAAAAAGAAATGGGAAAAAAAGAAGTTAAATCACCTAAAATAAGAGATTTCTTTAAAAAACTGAAAAAAAACTCAGATTCTGCCAAAAAAAAGTGAATGTTGGGAGAATGTAATTTTCGACATGATTTCAGTAGTGTTCCAATTCGATTGTTGTTCTGTTGTATTCCCTACTAAAAATGGTGATAACTCCTGTTGTTAGTTTAATGAAAATACTTAGCATTAAAGCAATATTTTGATGTAAAGTTGACGTCAGACGGCAGGCGGCAAGGAAATATACAGACTCGTACCACCAGTCTCCAACTCCGCTACCCTACGTAGGGTCCGGATCTACTTTGTTTTCAGGGTTGCGACCAGCGCCATTCTCTTTATTTTCGAATTCTAGGCCGAAAACATGTGCTGGGGGGTGGAATGGTGGCTATTTGGACCAATTTGAGCAATTTTATCGATTCGAGGAGACGAGACGCAAACGAAATCCAACATGGCGGGCGTCAACTCGCATCGATTCGAATCGATAAAATTGCTCAAATTGGTCCAAATAGCCACCATTCCACCCCCCAGCACATTTTTTCGGCCTAGAATTCGAAAATAAAGACAATGGGACAGGTCTGAGCCTCCAAAACGAAGTAATTCATCACATATCGACTCGTCGGCGCGCCGAAAATTGTCAAAACAACAACAATTTTCGAATATCACGTGACCCCAGTCCTGACTTCTGATTGGTCGAGAGCTAAATCACGCCAGAGCCGCCGTCTTTGGCGGTAGAAACATCTCAATTTAGCTCCTAGGGGCAATATTTAGAGGTGGAATCAATCAACAATGACCGATATTGGCCAATACAGGTCGATATTTGTTAGTATTGGCGAGTATTTCGCCTTTGCAAGGTTGAATCGTAAATTTATTTATCTTCTTTATTTCCTTGCCGCCTGCCGCCACAAAGACGTCGTCTCCTGCGTGATTTGCTTTTGACCAATCAGAAGTCAGGACTGAGGTCACATGACTTTGCGCAGCTACCAAGATGTATCAGTTTTCAGCCGCTACTAAGATGTATCAATTTGCAGCCCCTACTAAGATGTATCAATTTGCAGCCGCTACTAAAATGTATCAATTCGCTGCCGCTACTAAAATGTATCAATTTGCTGCCGCTACTAAAATGTATCAATTTGCTGCCGCTACTAAAATGTATCAATTTGACCTAGGCTAGGCTATTGAAAACAAAGAGGGGGGGGGCACCGGGACTATAATCAATTCTCTCAATGTAGGCCTACTAACTATAGCTTGGCCTATTTTATTTATAGCCCCCCTACCCTTGCTGAAGCCAAAAAAAAAAAACAAAAAAAAAAAAATTATTTAGCACCTTTTCTGCCCGAGATCCTCTTTTATAGCACCTTTCCTCCCCAAATTCCTCTTTATTAGGACCTTTCCTGCCCCTAATCCTCTTTTATAAGGCTAGGCCTACTTTTAGCTTGAGGGGATACCGCTTTTGTCATTAGAAAGTCAAATGGATTATCTAATTTGAGTACAGTACGTTATTTCTCATTTCTGACAGCAGAATCGTAATCGCCAGAAGAAGCTACCCTAATTTCATATATTGGAAGTCATGTATAATCGAATTCCAGGTGGTAGCTGTAGGTGAGCAGGTGGCTGTGGGAAAGTAGGTGGCTGGGGGCGAGCAGGTGGCTGTGGGCGTCAGCGCCCGGCAGCGCGTAACCGCTGTTTTACGTCTCGGCCGAAAAAGCGAGTCGATCAGAGCGTCAGCAGCGACACCATCTTCGTTGCAGCTTCGCTTCGAGTTCGACGTGTCGGGTTGGCCGGGGGGGGGGGGGCGGCGTGAGCTGCAGATGATGTTGCCTCCAAAACCGATTTTGCCCCCAAAACCAATTTTGAGCCCCAAAACAATTTGAACCAAAAACGATTTTGAAGTTCTCCTACCCTTCCGAAAATCGGGCCGATCGGAGCGTAAACAGCGAAGATATTTGCGATTTTCGTTTTGTCGGATTATATTGGTACTCCGTTTATCCCGTTCTCCGTTTCTCCCTTTCTCCGTTTATCCCGTTCTCCGTTTATCCCGTTCTCCGTTTATCCCGTTCTCCCTTTCCCCGTTTATACCTTTCCCCGTTTATCGTTTATCCCGTTATCCGTTTGTCGTTTATCACGTTCTCCGTTTATCGCGTTTGCCGTTTATCGCGTTCGCCGTTGATAGCGTTCTCTGTTTATCCCTTTCTCCATTTATCCCGTTCTCCTTTCATCCCGTTCTCCGTTCATCCCGTTCTCCGTTCATCCCCTTCTCCCTTTATCCCGTTCTCTCTTGATCCATTCATCCGCTTTCCGTTTGTCCCATTCTCCCTTTATCCCGTTCTCCCTTTCTCCGTTTATCCCGTTCTCTTCCTAAAATCTTCCTATATAAATTCAATTCCTATTGGGACTAGGCCTACTTTTAGCTTGAGGGGATAATAAAATCTTCCTACATAAATTCAATTCCTATTGGGACTAGGCCTACATTTTAGCTTGAGGGGATAATAAAATCTTCCTACATAAATTCAATTCCTATTGGGACTAGGCCTACTTTTAGCTTGAGGGGATAATAAAATCTTCCTACATAAATTCAATTCCTATTGGGACTAGGCCTACTTTTAGCTTGAGGGGATAATAAAATCTTCCTACATAAATTCAATTCCTATTGGGACTAGGCCTACTTTTAGCTTGAGGGGATAATAAAATCTTCCTACATAAATTCAATTCCTATTGGGACTAGGCCTACATTTTAGCTTGAGGGGATAATAAAATCTTCCTACATAAATTCAATTCCTATTGGGACTAGGCCTACATTTTAGCTTGAGGGGATAATAAAATCTTCCTACATAAATTCAATTCCTATTGGGACTAGGCCTACTTTTAGCTTGAGGGGATAATAAAATCTTCCTACATAAATTCAATTCCTATTGGGACTAGGCCTACTTTTAGCTTGAGGGGATAATAAAATCTTCCTACATAAATTCAATTCCTATTGGGACTAGGCCTACTTTTAGCTTGAGGGGATAATAAAATCTTCCTACATAAATTCAATACCTATTGGGACTAGGCCTACTTTTAGCTTGAGGGGATAATAGAATCTTCCTACATAAATTCAATTCCTATTGGGACTAGGCCTACTTTTAGCTTGAGGGGATAATAAAATCTTCCTACATAAATTCAATTCCTATTGGGACTAGGCCTACATTTTAGCTTGAGGGGATAATAAAATCTTCCTACATAAATTCAATTCCTATTGGGACTAGGCCTACTTTTAGCTTGAGGGGATAATAAAATCTTCCTACATAAATTCAATTCCTATTGGGACTAGGCCTACATTTTAGCTTGAGGGGATAATAAAATCTTCCTACATAAATTCTATTCCTATTGGGACTAGGCCTACATTTTAGCTTGAGGGGATAATAAAATCTTCCTACATAAATTCAATTCCTATTGGGACTAGGCCTACTTTTAGCTTGAGGGGATAACAAAATCTTCCTATATAAATTCAATTCCTATTGGGACTAGGCCTACTTTTAGCTTGAGGGGATAATAAAATCTTCCTATATAAATTCAATTCCTATTGGGACTAGGCCTACTTTTAGCTTGAGGGGATAATAAAATCTTCCTATATAAATTCAATTCCTATTGGGACTAGGCCTACTTTTAGCTTGAGGGGATAACAAAATCTTCCTATATAAATTCAATTCCTATTGGGACTAGGCCTACTTTTAGCTTGAGGGGATAATAAAATCTTCCTACATAAATTCAATTCCTATTGGGACTAGGCCTACTTTTTTAGGCCTACTTTTAGCTTGAGGGGATAATAAAAGTCCGAAAAAAGTCGAAAAAAGAGGATCCACTCTCGACGAGATTATTTATGTCCCGCGACATTCGACTAAGAACACTACATTTTAGCCCTCAAGCCCTTCCTTGTTTTGGATCAAAATTACAATTAGGAAAATTCCAAGATGGCTGCCAAGATGGCCACCAAAAACTCAAGATTGTCTGATTTCCTTGTGTGATACATGGATTTTAGGGTTATCTAGGGTGTAGAATCCATATTTTGGGTCAAAATCACAATTTGGAAAATTCCAAGATGGCTGCCAAGATGGCCGCCAAAAAGTCAAGGTTGTCTGATTTCCTTGTGTGATACATGGATTTCATGGTTATCTAGGGTGTAGAATCCATATTTTGGGTCAAAATTACAATTTGGAAAATTCCAAGATGGCTGCCAAGATGGCCGCCAAAAAGTCAAGATTGTTTGATTTCCTTGTGTGATACATGGATTTCATGGTTATCTAGGGTGTAGAATCCATATTTTGGGTCAAAATTACAATTTGGAAAATTCCAAGATGGCTGGCAAGATGGCCACCAAAAACTCATGATTGTCTGATTTCCTTGTGTGATACATGGATTTTAGGGTTAACAAGGGTGTAGAATCCATATTTTGGGTCAAAATTACAATTTGGAAAATTCCAAGATGGCCGCCAAAAAGTCAAGATTGTCTGATTTCCTTGTGCGATACATGGATTTGAGGGTTATCTAGGGTGTAGAATCCATGTTTTGGGTCAAAATTACAATTTGGAAAATTCCAAGATGGCCACCAAAAAGTCAGGATTGTTTGATTCCCTTGTGTGATACATGGATTTCATGGTTATCTGAGGTGTAGAATCCATATTTTGGATCAAAAATACAATTTGGAAAATTCCAAGATGGCTGCCAAGCTGGCCACCAAAAACTCATGATTGTCTGATTTACTTGTGTGATACATGGATTTTAGGGTTATCTAGGGTGTAGAATCCATATTTTGGGTCAAAATTACTATTTGGAAAATTCCAAGATGGCTGCCAACATGGCTGCCAAAAAGTCAAGATTGTCTGATTTCCTTGTGCGATACATGGATTTTAGGGTTATCTAGGGTGTAGAATCCATATTTTGGGTCAAAATTACAATTTGGAAAATTCCAAGATGGCCGCCAAAAACTGAAGATTCTCTGATTTCCTTGTGCGATACATGGATTTCATGGTTATCTAGCGTGTAGAATCCATATTTTGGATCAAAATTACAATTAGGAAAATTCCAAGAAGGCTGCCAAGATGGCCACCAAAAAGTCAAGATTGTCTGATTTTCTTGTGTGATACATGGATTTTAGGGTTATCTAGGGTGTAGAATCCATATTTTGGGTCAAAATTACAATAGCTCTCTAACAACATAGCCCACTCCCTTAGTTAACATTGGTGTTACTCTTAAATAGATATAGTTTTAAACCGCTATTTATTTGATTTAGTATTTATGCAAGAAACATGTTAAATATTTCCAGGTCAGAAAGGTGAAAGAGCCAATCGCTACACCTAACGAAGGTTAGTAGAATTGTTACTTGTTTGTTTTGAAGACTTAATTTGGTCTTAATCGATGTCATAGGTCCTGCTTTTGTAGGAATTTCCTGTTTTTGCTGGAATTTCCGTATTAGATTATACTAATTGCCTGCATTAAGAGGCCCATGATGTTTAAGGTGCATAATAAAACCTGGGGGTTGGTGTTAAAAATAAACGACTTCAGTCCTTGTATTCACCGCTCTAGATGCCGACAAAATAGAGGACCGCATTTCAATTCACAAAAAAAAGCGAAATGCACATCATTACATTCGATACCTGGTAATATAATGCAGGGCTGAGAGTTACCCCTGTAATGAAATTTGCTATATATAATTTCAGCTACGGATTACAACTGGTTCTACTCCTGCAAGAAGTGCCAAGCCCTATTCCGAACACTAGCGGAGATACAGAACCATGAGTGGAAATGTAAAGGAGAGAAGGTCTTTGATGGGAGCATCTGCCTGTATGCATATAAAAGTTCATTTCTGAAGGGGTTTGTAGAATGTATATTAACATGTCAGCACACAAATACATGCCCCCTCCTTGTCCGTGAGCAGGCTAGCACTGACTCCTCAATTATTACAAATGTCATCAAAAGGGAAGGACTATTAATTGTGACAAGAACAGAGCAGGGAAATCAGCAGCAAAATACAACATTAGATGATGATTCTGATGGATCGTCAAATGAAGGAGATGAAGTTTCCGATTATGACCCTCAGGAATCAGACGATGACGTCCAACCCGATGAGGATGAAAATTATGGATATACATTTCCTGCAATGCCTCACACTCCCCGTAATCGTAACCGTAGCCGTAAACGTAAAGACAGCGATACGGTACCGGAGTTTATAGAGGAAGTTGAAGTTGAAACAACAGATCCTGAAGTCATAGTCATAGACGAGGAGGATGGGGACTCTGGGGCGAGTGAAGCGGATGGGTCCCACACTGAACCTGAACCTATTGAGGCTAAAGGTGAATCAGGAGACGAGGCTGTGGCAGAAAATGACGATGTCTGTAGCACAGATCATGATGATGACATCGTTTACATAACAGCAGAAGATCTTGCCAGAGGAGACCATAGTTACGGCCTAAAACCTGAGGCTCCTACTGTGTCGCACACACTGCAAGAGGCACCTCATCCTTACTCTTGTCCGCGTTGCGCTCTTAGAACCTGGAACAAGATGCGCTACGAAAAGCATATGTTTTGGCATTCTAACGTTGGGCGGAATACTAAAACAAATTTCCGCTATACGCTGACGAAGAAATGGCTGTTTGCGTGTCGGACGTGTCCCTTTGAGACCCCGTACAAGGATACTTTCCGCAACCACCTTATGTCACACCTGGGGCTGAAACCTTGGGAATGTAAACTCTGTGGTAACAAATGTGTAGAGGCGAGCAGCATCAAGAGACACATATCTGTTAGTCATGCAGATGTAACTGATGTAAACAGTGTTATCATCAAACAGGAGGTAGACGTGGGCAACCTCAAGGACTATAGAATCCCAATGCACGATCAGTACAAACCAGACCGACCACCGACCAAGCCCAGAGTAAAGAAGGAGTTACTGCAAGACGAACAGGAAGGCAATGATATGGATGATAACCTCTCTAACTCCAACTCGCAGAATGACAATGTTCAGCAGGAAGGTGACTTGAAGTACGCATGTGATGAGTGCAGCTTTAAGTGTCAGGACGAGGCCGGCCTCAAGCACCACAGGATGAATCACGACCCGCCCAGACTGTGGCAATGTGCGATCTGCGGCCATGAGATGGCCAACAGGAAGAGCATAGTCTACCATGTCAGGCGGAAGCACAAATATGATAGCAGTTATGACGATGTTCTCATTGAACTAGGCTCTAAGGAGGAGAGCCAGGATGCGCCCATTGTGGTTGCAGCTACAACTAAGGCCAAAAGTAAGCCACGAAAACGGAAATCAGCTCAGCAGGAAGTAGCCAACATTGGGGAGGGTTTCTATGACCTGAGTACAGTTAATGTAAATGATATAGGCGGGCATGGAGGCATACACTCTCATGATACTCTCCTAGATGTAATCACTGAGGAGACAGTGACCTATGTACCCCAGCCACAGGCCCAACAGCTCGACTGGTCCTTCACAGGGCAACAAACAGCGGCAATGACTGCCCGCACTTTGGCTTGCGACTCGTGTGATTTTCAGGTTACGAGTGAGACTAGATTCAAGCAGCATATGCTGCTTCATCAAGACATCAAACCCTGGCAGTGCAAGGAGTGTGGCTTTGGAACTGACAGTTACAATGGTATCTTCCAGCATGTACATGCCTACCATGAGCAACTACATCAACCAGTGAACGCCATTGTAGATATGAGTCAGTTTCTAGATATAGACCTGGACAATTATAGGCATTTTCAATGAATGCTACTCCTGTATATGAATTTATGTTTTCAAGATGAGCTTGTTGTGTGTGTGAGATTGAAGATGGGTCCAAATATCTATGATTAGATAAAACATTCAATATGAAAGTTACTGAAATATACAAGCATATTCATTGTATTTGGAACAAAATCACTTGTTTATGATCAAAAGACTTGACTGCTTTATGCAAATCAGTTGCCGTGTCAAAGTACATAATTTGCTTTTCTAGCCAAGAGAGGCTATTGAATATGAATTGAGCATTTCAATTAAAGTTCCATTGCTGCTTGATGGTGATCTTGAAAATAAATAAATTTTGAATAAGCGAATTTCTTGTGTGGGCGCTGGGTGTAATTAGCCCCTCCGAATCGGGGCGTTTGTTTACGACGGTACGGCATCCAATACCGTATGTAGTTTACACAATTGAAAGTTCTTAACAATAACAGTTAAATCTTTATTGCTCCGAGCTTGAAATCATCGTGTTCATGTTTTATCCTTACGTATTGATACTCAGGTAAAGTAATGTGGAATGTAATTATGTTGGATGTGTGACAGCTGGGGTAGCAGCGGATTCTATTCACCCCAAATATACCGTCCATGCCCATAGTGGTCCCTGGGTGTTTAGGAGGTGTTTAGAAAATTACCTCATGATGCAGTTCAGCGCCTATAGTGCTCCTCCCAAAGCGTAGAAACATATTATAATTTACCTACCTATCCCTAATATGGATATGATAGAAGACGTAAAGATTGTACATTGTATCATTACCGTTGGGTGTTTTTATTTACGCAGTATTATTATGCAACAGTATGTATGTATCACGATTACGTGAAATTCTTTTCTGAAGTACAGGTCACCAATTCAACTTTCTGATACTTATATTCTTGCGCAGTTCTTTTGACACATTCTTGTGTTTGGTCCTAATATACACACACAAATTATCGTGGTATATATGCAGATTTATAAATGGAATGTAGTTCATGGACATAATAGGAATGCGTGTCGATACAACATTATCATTAGAGTGCACTGAAAGTAAGAACTATTTCTGTTACTTTTCCGATATGGTCCTGATTTCGTTGCAGGCCTTAAATTCTTTTTAAGTCGCCTTTCTAGAGGGATGATCTTTTAAGTATTATTGGAATGATTGGTTAATATTTGTACATGAATTAGCTCCCATTACATTTGACGCCAATCTAGCTTTGAAAAAATCAGGTGGGACAATAATCACATGGCGCCCTATATATATATATCAATTATCATACATACAATTTTCCAATCCATTTATTTCATGGACTCTATTACAGGAGTAAGTCTCTATTCCAATGCTCCCCTAGTTCCTCAACCAAAAGTTTACCCCCCCCTTCCATCTGTGTATTTTACCATTGAAAGGTCAATCAACATCAAATATGGCCTATACGGTACCTCAAATGTTTACCGTGTACAAATGTATATACATGTTCAACTATAGCACCGATTCTTCACATGATGTGTGATTTCCTTTTAAGTTTTTGCACAGTTCCCATACCCAATTTTGAACGAATTTGCGGTATAGAATACTGCATACGATTTCAAATTAAAACAACATGATCGTATAATACAAAACAAACATAAATAAACTCCTTTTCAATTGAACATACCAGTAGTAGATTTCATTGAACGGAAAGCCTAATTATACTGGTTGTCAACCTCAAATAAATGTATTCAATAGCGTAAAACATTCTCCCAAATCCTCAAACACACGTCGTTTAGACAGTCAAAATCAAAGAAAAGGCTGGCAATAGTTTCATGTTCTCACCGGTCTCCAATGTTGGTTCACAATATAGTACTCATATACATGTATCCACAGGAATCATGTACTAGTATTGGCAAGGCAGTTCTTCTATATCCTAGATACTGTTTCTGTCTGTATAGGTTTTTAGCGTAGGCCATTCCATAGGACTCTGTTTTACTTTTACCCAGTATAGATTGTGTAATACAAATGTACATGTATATCATTTGGCTGGCATATCGCCTATTGGCATTCTACAGCCCACAGATCCATATACCATCTCTGGTACATATAGGTACATCTAATAACAAAGGCTCTATCAGAACATCTTAATAAGCTTCCACCCGGATATCGATTCATACACTTGCTAAACCATTTACACACAGATGCACGCGCTATCTCCCCACTGTTACCTTTAATGTTGACATGACCTCTAACAACACACACGCATCTACATGACCTAAAGCAGTCACATACCCCACTCACACCCTACCAGTTAGAACGCTATCAGTACATATAGCCAAGGCTGACAACCACTGGCCGTCATCTGTAGTGCACCCGGAGCGGGTCGACGAGCAAAATGTACATGTAAAGTGGCAGGACCAGATTGTCGATTTGCGTTGTCATCGCCTCGAGGAGTGATGTCAGACATATTGCAGTGAGTGCTGACGTCCACTCCAACCCGATTAGAACATCTGTGTGAACAAGAAGCAGCATCGGTAATCACACATTCTAATATACAAGGGTCCATGTAAAATCTAAATTTTGTGTTTGTCAATATACGGCGTCGTAGTTTACCACAACAGGATACAATAGTACGGGAGGCTCCATTACACGTTCTATTATACGTGATACTCCATTACAAGGGGACAAATTCAAGGATTTTACGGCAAAGCCGTAGTGGCTTTGGGTTTTATAGGATTGTTATGAACTACAGGTGAGAAAACGAGGGGGCATAGATTTATAATTTTTGGTGCTTCTGGGGTTCTTATGCAATTCATATTTGATGGTTTGCAGCAACACTGCATGGTCAGTTGACTACATGCACTTAGCTAAATTTTTTTGATTTTTATTGGTTTTACTGCAGCTGGTATAACAATAGACTCCAATATGTACCAATGGAATCAAATAGGTACCAGTGCAATTCCATTGGTGGCGATGCACTCCATTGATGCCTATGCAAATACCATCTTGGCAGCCAACTTGAAAATTACCTGGATCAAAAATTGGAGCCTACATATGGATTCTACACCCCAGAAAACCCTTTTATACATGTGTCATACAAGGAAATCAGACAATTGGTGGCCATCTTGGTGGCCATCTTGGCAGCCATCTTGGAAATTTCCCGGATTGAAAATCTGAGCCTGAAAATGGATTCTACATCCCAGAAAACCCTAATATCCATGTATCACACAAGGAAATCAGACAATCTTGAGTTTTTGGCGGCCATCTTGGCAGCCATCTTGGAAATTTCCCGTATTAAAATTGTGAGCCTGAAAATGGATTCTACATCCCAGAAAACCCTATTATCCTTGTATCACACAAGGAAATCAGACAATCTTGGTTTTTGGTGGCCATCTTGGCAGCCATCTTGAATATTTCCTGGATTGAAAATCAGAGCCAGAAAATGGATTCTACATCTGAGAAGGCCTTATTCTTCATGTATCACACAAGGAAATCAGACAATATTGAGATTTCGGCAGCCATCTTGGCAGCCAGAGGGAGGAGGAGGGGGCAGAGGGAGGAGGGAAGGCAGAGGGAGGGCAGAGGGAGGAGAATGTAACAAGAAGGAGGAAAATGGGGTAATGGGGGGGAGGAGGGGAAAGATGGGGTAGTAGGAGGGGCAGAGGGAGGAGGAGGGGGCAGAGGAAGGAGGAAAATGGGATAGAGTGGGGAGGAGGGGAAAGATTGGGTAGTAGGAGGGGGCAGAGGAAGGAGGAGAGGGCAGAGGGAGGAGGAGAGGGCAGAGGGAGGAGGAGAGGGCAGATAAAGGAGGGAGGAGGAGGAGGAGAGGGCAGAGCCAGGAGGAGGAGAGGGCAGAGGCAGGAGGAGGAGGAGAGGGCACAGGGAGGAGGAGGAGGCACAGGGGGGAGGGGGGTGCACAAGGAGAATGTGTGATGGCCTTCCTTTAAAGGCTGTAAAATATTATTTCAGGGTTGGTGCATGTGTGTGTGTGGGGTGGGGGAGGGGTAATTATGTTGGACTTCACAGTTTGTCTTTGGGCGGGCTTGAGTGATTTCAAGAGCCACCCTGGACCACTCAACTTCTAGTATAGGTCCTGTATGTGCATAGTATGGGAATTGGCATTGACATTGACAGCTTGGCTTGACATAGGAGTCAATAGTTATCAGGCTGGTACCTATCCTTGCCATTGACAGCCACATTAGAGAACTCAAAATATGGCTGTGCACAGGATGTCTAGGCCTTACCACAAGGTACATTGGTTCTACATGTAGTAACTGAAAACAAGATCTAGGATAAATTAGTCTTGCACACACCTACACAGACACATGGGGATACCAGTCCTAGGCAAGGTTTGAGGGCCAGCTAGGGCTATATCTAACAATGAACAAGGGGGCCTATGCTAGTCTTTTCTTGTCAGAAAACAGACACTCTGGTCAGTGGAGTAAATGGCTTTGGTGACAAGGTCCCAAAGCCAATAAAGAGGGGACAAAGGAGAAATCAAATTTCAATATATGAGATTTACGATACATAATGTGTACCTCCATGTAATATATATACCTACCAGCATAATCAAGTGCAGCTAAGGCGAAGATCTGGAAGACTATAGAGGCCATAGTTCCTTCAACTGTTTTCTTGGTACCTGAAAATAAACCATGAGCATCCGACCTTTAATCGCTGTTGATGACCTCTAAATTACTATGAAGAGAAATAATGACGGAGGAAATTTATATTAACACTTTCATACGGGTTCTAGGAAATATCACACAATGAAATGGAGATTTTATAAATACCTTTGTTTTATGAAAAGAAGCTTTGTTTCAGTAAAAATGAAGTGGCAGGAATTTTATCTTGTACATTGTAATGGATATAATCATCATGCCGATAGAAAAACTAAACCTTATACACCAAAAACTTAAGATCGAATAGATACATACCTGGCCATTTGAATAAACCGAACTTCTTTCCAAAGAAGGAGGCTGCTGCGTCACCAACTCCAAGCGACAGGAGTCCACTTAGCAGGGCGGGGTGTACCCCTGGAAAACAATCATGCCCATGTATCAATCCATCCACTACATACAGATCAATCCAGCCTCACACAGTCCTCAAATTAAAATATTTATAATGGGATGATGCAATTTAGAATTTACCATGAAGTCTCGCATATAAGACTAGCTTTAATTTGATACGATACTTATTGTATCTGGTACCTATGATAGATGCGTCTTATGTCATTTACGGGAGTTTTTTAGAAGTAAAACTATGGTACTAAGGCTGCATAAAATTGATAATCAGCTTTGCGGACACCTTCAAAAACAATATGGTGCGGGAGGGAGGCTTTTATTTTTTTTGTTATAATTTTTCTAGGCCATGAGGGAGGTGACTTTTTTTTTTTTACATTTCAAGTGATGAGGGAGGTCTCTTTTCTTTTTCGCTATGTCATATACCCCATATGCTATATGTAAACATTATTTGAAACATAATATTCCTAAGATTCAGATATGTGACATCAGACAACAATATTACAGGTACTCATGGGATTCTCAAGTAAATCGATGGCATGATAGAGTACTTTTTCAAGTTTTTGGGGATTCCAAAACTAAAATGTATGAAAATCGATCAATTGGTTGCCGCAGAAAATGCCTTCCAAAAGAGGCGGAAATTTGAATGTTTATTTATTATAAAATTTAAGGGAGGCGGGGTTTTTGATAATATTTTTTGTAAAATGATGAAGAAATCTTCAATGCGGCCTCTTTTAGAGGGTGCGGGCGGTGCCTCTTTGCAGCTTGTGCGATTTTCCAAAGCAAGGGGTGCGGCTTGTATGCTAGGCTTTCCATCCTGTAAATTCTCCGCTTCAACTTGGCCTTGGTGTCTATAGTAGAGGCTTAATTTACATGTTACAAGATGCTGGATTCCCCTTTAACCTTACCTTCCTCCAGTGGGTGTGGGTACAGCCACAGCGGGGCAGTGCACCCTATGAGTAGGTACAGGTGGGTGAGGACCACAGGCCCCGAGTCACGCCGATCCACAAAGGTGCTGTAATACCGCTCCAGCACATGGCCAATTGGCCACACTTTCACTTTCCGCATCACCTACAATTAAAATTTGAAAACTATATATTCTATACTTTGTAATATTGAGTTCATATACCGTATATTAAATTTAGAAAAATTACAGAGACTAGACATAAGAGTTTCTCAGCTGCACCGCTTATGTAAAGTAAGTTCATAAACATATTTTCGTTGACTAAGATTCCTCTGTAAGACTCACCTCTAAAATTATGAAGACGAAAATGGCGCAGGTGGCAGCCACCATGAGCATCTCCCTGTCCACGACCAGCCCTGGTAGGAAGACGCAGATAGCAAAGATGTGGAAATATTTCCTCGCGACTAACACGCTGCCGGCGTCTTCCTTTTTCTCGGTTGTATTAGCGGACCGACCATTGGGAGACTGCTGTGGTTTAGTGGCTCTCCTCCGGCAGTCAGCATCTTCACTATCGGGTGCTGGTGTGGTGGTTTGTTTCTGCCGCTTGTTGTCTTGACATTTTGGGGACTCGTTGTTAGAGTCAGAATCTGTGACTGTATCTTCTTCTTCTTCTTCTTCCTCCTCCTCCTCCTCCTCCTCTTCTATCTCCTCCTCATCTGAGATGGCACCTTTATGTGGCTTGTTCGTTGGAGCAGGCAAGGACAGTGCGCTCCACCGCAGTAGGATGGCTGCCACCAGGCAACACGCTCCCCAGTAGGCAAATAAATATATCTGTAAATAAAATCTTCTTTCATTAGCTATGCCTTTTGACAAAGTGGTTTCTGCATGTGGCCTCCGTCTTAACTTTTGTGGTGAAATCCGTTTTCATTAAATTAATCTATTCAAGTGACCATAGGGCCAAAACAGTTACCGTAAATGTCTGCCTAATACCAGGGGCTAGCCATATCTCTGCTAATACAAAGTCTAGGTGCAGGTTACACACGAAATGTGGGGTACACACAGGAATTTACAGTACATGTGTATTAGGATAACCCTGTAAGATTCATCATTTTGACATCTTAATTCAAATCAGACTTACCCGCTTTTCTTTTGATGTAATAAAATCTATGATCCAAATGATAAAATGTTTGTCAAGTGCAAGAATAAGAACCGGCGTGGAGACTGCGCCGGCTACACCTAGAAGCACTGCGTAGAAGGAGGCGGTTTTCCGCAATGATGGTCCGATGAACAGGATAAAGGCAACCAAAAGGCTCGATGCACCAGCTGTCTGCAGTGGAAAATCATGGAGGACATTATTATTGAGTTTTCTAGTCGAATGCAAATTCGTTCCACTGATGTACGCAGCAAAAAGGGGGAACGACTATTATATCTTTACCTATAGAATCAAATCAGTAACCACTCCCACACTTCTAGTACTTTCTAATTCAACTTTATTTTTAAACTTTCTTGTTTCAATGGATACGTTAAACATTTGTCTAGAAGCCTGAACAGGTTTGGGTAGATTGATAGATAACTTGTACAGACCTGGAGGAAAAACGTGACGTCTGAGTAGGCCGTAATAGTGTATGGCCTGACCGGGTGTCTTCTCGGCGCCTGAAGGAATCAGAAGTGTATATAATACAAGTTTTGTTTCTCGAAATCCCTGATTATGTAAATTAGTTTAATGTAAGTCAATGGTTATGTTGGATTCTTGGTGAGCTCTACAAAATAGTTACCGCTATTTGAAAAAAAAAACAAGTGACATTTTCATCCTACTTTGCACCCGCTTCCATTTAATATAAACCAAATGGTGGACCTTGATGGATTGTCAATATTTAGCATTGACAGTACGTATTATATGACTCACCCTGTATAAAAGAATGTGGTTGAATGTAAACAGAAGGAAGATGCCGTGGCTGACAATGGTTGCCTCTCCGCGACTAAAACTGCGAGGAAATACCACATGTACCAGACACTGCACGACGATCGTCCACAAGGCGAGGACTATGATGATAGACATCTCCACTTCAGCTGTCAGGGGGAAGGAAATGTACTTAATTAGTGGATTATTAAATATGTACAACTGTGTGTCCTATTAGGGGCCATTCAAATATTACGTAACACAATTTTGGCCACTTTTTGACCCCCCCTCCCCCCCTTGTAACACACTGTAACAAAATGCCAGACCCCCCCTTCATAATTACGTAACACAGACCTGTACCCCCCCCCCCCCACATCATTTTGCCCCCCTTCTTTGAACTGTAACGTCGAGCTTTTTGGCTAAAGAGGGGCATAATGTTCATACCCCCCCCCCCCTCAAGGGGGTCAGACTTCTTTACGCTCCCCCCCTCAGGAGGGGTCTGAAATTTTTACTTCACCTCCCCCAGTAAGGGAGTGTTCATTTGTTAATTACAGGGGGGTGGTGAGATTTCGCGCGGAGGGGCGAAATTTTTTTATGCCCCCCCTCGAGAGCACGTGGAACGTTTCGTGGGCCCCCCCTTGCCGAAGACACCGACATTTTTTCGCCCCCCCCCCCCTTTGAACTATAGTAGTGCGGAGGCTTTTTTGCTAAAAACGGGCTTAAATTTTTACGCATCCCCCTTCAAGAGGGGTCAGAATTTTTTACGCCGTCTCCTCAGGAGGGGTCGGAAATTTTTACGCCAAACCCCCCCCAAACCCACTACACCCCCCCCCCTGTAACTAATAAATGAATACTCCCTAACTGATAAATGAACCACAGACCACAGGTGCAGGGTATAGATTTCCTCAAAGTCTGAAACCAGGAGGAACTGATTTTTCCACGTCCCCTCAAAAAAAATTGGACCCCTTGAATGGGGGGGGGGGGACCAAAAAATGTTGGACCCCTCTTGAGGGGGGACCAAAAAAATTACACCCCTTTTTAGCGGAAAAGCCTGCGCATTACTATAGCTCAAAGAGGTCGGCCGCGCTCAATTTCAACCTGCCTGGAGGGAGGGACTGAGGAATTTTCAACCCCTCTTGTGGGGGGGACCAAAAAAATTGCGATCCGCTCGCGCGACAATCCATTGACCCTCCCCCTATTGTTAAAAGATTACCCCTCTCTTAGAGCAAAAAGGGAAGACCTGAGGTTGTGCATCCTCTACCCTGTCCAGTGTTCCAAGATCGGATCGGGGTCAGGAGATGAGCCCATTTCACAAAATCAATACCTGGCAAGGCAGGGCAGGTAGGGGGGAGGGCCAAAATTTTGTAAACAATATTACAGGGATGAGGTGAAAGAAATATAATGTTGCTGAGACCTGGCTGTTAGATGGTGGTGCATTTTCCCAAATTAGAGATTTCTTTCTTGTATATATATATTTTGAGAATTGTTATGTAACACGTGGCTAGACCCCCCCCCTCCCCCCTGTAACACTTTGTAACAAACCTCATGACCCCCCCTCCCCCCCTAAGCTGTTACGTAATATTTGAATGGCCCCTTACCACGCTTTACGGTGGCTAGAAAACATATACATTTATGGATATAAATGTTTATATCAGTTAAATACAACTGCCTGAACAAGACAAGATGTTTAAGTGTTAGATAGACTACACCTGGACACGGTTCTTCCATATACCCACTGCCCCACAGGGTCAAGAAGAGGTGTTATACACTGAGTCGATGACCAGTGGGCAGTGGGTATGTGGGAGCACCCTGGCCAGGTGTAGTCTTATCTGATTTAACCCTCGGGTATGCAGTATAACCAAGGTGCGAATCCTTTGTCTTGTCCTTGCCGTCCATCGTGGGTAAAACGTTGCATAGTAGTGTACTTCCCTCTCCATAATAATATTATTCATGTGTAAATTCGTTTTTACTATGTCTATTTGATAATATATCTGTTTAATATTGCTCGCTTGGACCATTTTAGGGGAAGAGAAATCCATAGACCAACTATTTTGTTTGATGTCCTAATACTATTACTAGTACTATTTACTAATACTTACTAAGTCTTCCAAAGAAGATGCCAATTGTGTACAAGACATAGCTTAGTCCGAACGCTGTGGCAGTAACAAAGAGTAGGAATGTAGAATGTTTCGTGCGGTGGGTGATAATGACACCGACAAGCTGCAGCGGCATAGAGATGACCAGCACAGTGAGACAGTACGCCATGAGAACCACAGGCCCCACATCTGGAACCAGAACACACAGCGAGTTAGAGCAGAACTAGGAGATTTGCATCATCTTCTCTTTTTTTTAGATTTTAATTTTTTTTTTTTAGGCCATTTACTAAGTAGCAGTGTTCTGCCTGACCAATTTCTGTTACTACCGTAAATTCCGTCGTACTACCCGCGGGTTGTACGCGAACCAAACTCAGCTTTCATTTGATACCAAACATGCCTATATTGGGTGCGGGTTATACGAGGGTTTTTATTACTATAGAACAGTACTAATATTCAAATTTTCAAATTCAAAAAACGGGTTATAGGATTCCCCTGAGTTGGGGGTGCGGGTTGTACGCGAGATGCGGGTAATACGGGGGAATCTACGGTAGTTGGGTTTATAAGTTATAGGACGTCATACATACAGTACATATTGATAGAACACTGCCATTACTATTACAGGTATATATTTATAAAGTTTTTTATAGACAATTTCTAGAACCAACATATATTCTCACCTTGATGGAAGATGTGCTTAGCCTGGAAGATGGAGATCAGAGCGGCTACATGAACGAGGAGCACACACCAGGTGCCCTTCGCACACCCCCGGCCGGAACTTCCAGTTCATGCCCCGTGCCAGGAACTGGTGGTCCGAGGGGAATAATTCCATGAGCAGTGACATCACACCGATCACCTCCACCATTCCTGCAAAGATGAAGAACACTTTCTCTTTTTAGTAATTTTAGGGTTATTGTCGAAGGATGTCCAGGCTCGGCCTCAGGCCATCCAGGTCGCATTTCAAAATTGCAACTTCTACTCCCTCATTGCTATGTTCTTTTGGG